>VXBP01009791.1:1892-180907 GCA_013400115.1 Rhinopomastus cyanomelas | reverse complement strand
GAACTTCTTCACAGGGTGACAGAGCACTGGAATGGCCTCCCCAGGGGGGTTGTGGAATCTCTTTCACTGGAGATGTTTGATACCTGCTTGGACAAGTTCCTGTGCAACTTGGTCTAGGTGATCCTGCTGTGGCTGGGAGATTGGACTGGATGTTTTTTAGGTCACTTCCAATCCCTAATGTTCTGTGATTCTGTGATTCTGTAATACTTTTTCCCTTGATTAATGAAGGAAAATGACAGATTTCTTCTTAGTAGACTTTCTTTTGGTTTGGATTTCTTTTGGAGCACATTTGGTTTAATTTTAAGCATTATTTTCCCATTTCTTTACAGAAAACATCCTAGAGAGTGTTCACCTTCAAAACAAGTGTCATGACACAACATCAGCAGAGTGCAAGTATAGATTATTAGGACCTTAAATAACTTCCATGTTATGTTCATTGATCTGGATGTTCATGCTGTAAATGTAAATGCCATGTTCAATTTTATGTTCTGCTGCTGTAATGCAAGTATGAATATTGCCATTTTCTGCAAACCCAGAAGGAACTGGCAAGAAAACACTGCTCCTGGGCTTGACAGTGATGGCAGTGTTTCAGCTTCCATTAAACAAATGTGAAGAGACTTGAAAAATTAAACACGAAGTTGAATTTTTCATAAAGACTTTGCTACATGGGACCAGTCTGCCTCTTCCAGAGAGCTACACAGAAAGTGACCTCTCGTGGCAGGCTGAGACACGCTGTGTCCAAAATCAAAGGAGCATTAGGGATTGGAATCACAGAATCACAGAATCACAGAATCATTAGGGATTGGAAGGGACCTCAGAAGTTCATCTAGTCCAATCCCACTGCCACAGCAGGATCACCTAGACCAAGCCACACAGGAATGTCCATCTGCAGACGTGCAGGGACTCCTGTGCTGCAGTGCTTCTCAGGCAAAGCTTTCACCATCTGCCTGAGCCAGGGGAGTGCAGCCCTAAAGATCTGAAGCCCAGGCCTCAGAAAGGACTGGCATCATAAAGTGCCTGGAGATAAACTGCTGCTCCTCAGCATCTGGCCTTGTTTACATGCAAAAGCAAGGACATCTTCAGATATCCTCACTCTCCTTTGCTAGACCTTGAGAAGCTGAGATGCATCTTACTTGTGTGTGGGGTTAGATACAAATGCACAAAGCTAACAAGTACTGACTGGGGATTTTTTGTTCCATTTCCAGTATAAAAAGAAAACACATCCAGTTTTTGGGTGCCACTTGTTAATTTCTTCCCCCATGGGAGGACATTATTTGTTTGATGCCCAGATCTCTGAAGAGCTTTTGTGGTACCTGAGCACATCTGAAAGGTGGAGGGATGGCTGTGGACTGCAGGTGTGTGAGAGCTGCCAGCACAAGATGTGCTCTGCCTAGCACTGGGAAAGACAAATAAGAAGAGTCACAGCTACAAATGCACCTGTACAGTCAGTCCACCAAATGGAGGACATGTCAGTGGAATGAGACCTGGAAACACAGATGTTGCTTGTTAGAGAAAGCTGAAGGAGCACAATGAGTAATAAGGTGATGCTATTCCGACTGCAATGCAGAGGACACTGGATGAACTGAGGTTTGTCATGAAATCTGTGTTTTTTAAAGCTAAATAGCCACAGTAAAGCAGCTGCTGTGCCTTATATACCATTTCAGTTTCCCTGTAGATGTCACAAGCTCCATCACAAAATAAGGAGCTCAGCAAATATCTTCTGGGAAGTTAAGTGTTAACCGTGTTTTGAGGGTGATCACATTTGCTCTGTGCATTTTCATATGTATGCAAGCTTGTACTGGAACTGATCCCCGAAAAAAGAGCCTATTGCTAAAATATTCTGCATAATATTTGGTAAAATTTTATAAAATGCAACTCATAAAATGCAGCAGAATATCTTGTAAGATACAAAGCTGTGAAGTACGTCTCATAAAAAAACGTGTATCTTGAAGCAGCAAATGAATTTGGATGACACCTGGCTTTCACAGTGATGGGTTTATTATTGGAATCTGTTTGCTGGTAGAAATGTGCAGAGGATGTGGAAGGGAAGGGGGGAGGGAAGCATGGATTGCCACCTTGTGTGATGAGCCAGCCCCACACAGGGAATGTTCATACACATACCAGAACGGTGCTAACGAAAGTGATTCTACTTCTTCCCTCCCAGCACAATCACTGAGGGCAAGGAGCAAAGCCATAGAAACCCATCTCAAGCCAAGAGCAGCCAATTTCTCTAGGAGAATGTTATGGGCAACAGCATCAAATACCTTACTCAAGTCAAGGTAGATAACATCCACAGCCTTTCCTTCATCCAACAATCAGGTTGCCCAGACATAGAAGGAGGTCACCTTTGTTAAACAGGATCTGCCCTTCATAAGCCCATGCTGACCTGGATATTGTGCATGTGGTGCACAGTGGAACACAGGATGATCTGCTTCATCAGTTTTCCTGGAATGGAAGTCAAACCAACAGGCTTGTAGTTTTCATCCTTCCATCTCTTCTTATAGATGGGTGTTATATTGGCTGACTTCCAGTCATCTGGGACTGGACACTTTTATCTCCTCCTCCTTGTTTGAATGGACCACGATGCAGTGATGTTGGTAGCCCTTAACTGTGGTGCTGCAGGAAGACCTAGTGCTTGGAGAGTGTCCTGGTTTAGATTTCCTGGGGTCTTCAAAACACAATAAAACTGAGGACAATGTTATAGTAAAGAAAAATAATAGCTTTTGTTAACAGAGAGCAAAAACTGATTAAAAGAAAAATGAAGAAAAAACTGCCAGCAAAGTGGGTCCAGCCCCTGCCCTTGTCCAGACATGAAAAGCTTCAGCCCAAAAACCTCAGATCCCACCCTACCCTCCACCCAGATGCAAGAGCTGGTTTTGCCTGGGATGGAAGTGTTAACTTTCTCAATAGTAGCTGGTATGCGGCTATGGTTTGGATTTATACAGGAATCGGTGCTGATATCACAGAGATGTTTTTGTTACTGCTGAGCAGTAACTAACACTTGTTTGTGTGGCTTTTGCTTTACCTATTAAACAATCCTTATCCCAAACTGCCAGCTTTATCCAACCCTTCACTCCTCCGATTCCTTCTCCCACCCCCCAGGAGGCAGGACAGGGAGTGAGTAGCTGTGTGCAGCCTAGTTGCTGGCTGCGGTTATACCACGACACTACTCCACCCTCTAGTGCTGCTCTGAGGAACAGTTAAAGCAGCAACACTGAGCGTGTCTACCCCTTTTCTCAAACACTCCATCACCTCACACCCATCTTGGCTTCACCTGGGCCAAGATGACACGAAGAGGTGGACGCTGCAGCATCGAAGGCACCGCTGTGATCACTGTCAAATGCAGCACATACAAAACAATACACCAGAGCCCATTGAAACTGAAAATATTCTTTCATTTCATTTGGTGCCTGTTCTTCGCCCCCATGAGACCATGACCATCTTCTTCTAATGCTACAGCCGAGTACAAGAAGGTCACAGGCTCTTGTGGGTATCTGGAAGTGCAGTCTTTTCGGGGCAAGGCTAGAGAAATGGCCCAATGCCGTTAGCCCTTCAGTGGCAGTTTTTCTCTTGAGCCTTAAATAGTTTCCTTTTTCTGTCCAGCTTCAGGAATGTGATTTAAAAGTCACTGTGCTCAAGAGGAATGTTCCTGGGAGGGAAAAACATAAGGTTTTGGTGCCTGTTATTTTCTGCAGGTGGACTTTAAAGGCAGGAGCCTGAAAGAGGAAATAATATGAAAGACTTGAAAGATTGTAGTTGACTGGCAGGGAAACTCGAAGCAGAGAGATGATTTTCCAGTAACCAGTCCCTAAAAAAGCCCTCAAACCCATTAGAAGGAAAGACAGAGTCCTTGCAAGCAGGAAGTCCCACAGCTGATCTCTGGAACAGTGTGTCTTGAAACGGTACAAGGAACTGCAGGTGTTCAAGAGCCCTTGAAACAGAGCTGTGAGAAACAACCCTCATTCTTACCAGGCTCAAGCGTTTTCCTCCCCTGTGCACTTTGCATCTGATTTCCTACATCTCTCAACATGTTTCCTTTTAATGTTTGTTGCTTGTTCTACTCCCAAATTCCTCACTTCTGGATTCCCTACTGGCCTTTTACTGATCCTTTGAATACTTCCTCCCTCCTTTTCAGTCCCATATGGTCACATACAAGTAATCAGAGAGGGGATGACTGTCCAGCTTAAAGGAGACAGAAAATCATTCTAAGAGCGCTCTAAGAGGTTAAATTCAGGTCAAAGACATTATCAGCCCATAGTTTGCATGAGTATCTAAAACACGGATGCAGGACTTCCACATGAGATCCGCACGTCGCTAAATCAACCAGAAAACAACACTCTCCCTGGTCGAGAGGCTGATGATTCCCTAGTGCTGTTAAGCACAAAGGTCCCTCATTAACGCACCTTTAGTGTTAGGAAGAGAGGATCGCACAGAGGCCGGGACCAGTTCCAAATGCTGTGATGCTGCTGCCACCTGAGGTTTCCTTCTGGAAATACGACCGTTGTGTGGAAGGGGTTACACCAAAAAAATGAGGTGTAGGCGGAAGAGGGAACCCGGAGGTCATCAGTGCCAGAAGAGTCTTGCCAGTGCAAGAAGCTGTCGGCACGGGCAGCCCCAAGCTGACACCCGTTCCAGGGCCACACAAGAGCCGTGTATGCTGTTCTCTGCGGATGCTGCTGCCAGTGAGGGTGGTTCTGTCTTCCTCACCTCCCTCACCAGCCTGGGCACAAGAGTCCCTGAATTGTGTTGGCACCACTGCTTCCACAGTCACTGGCTGAGATCAAAGCAGTGACCCAGGTAAAATCAAATGGTTTTTGACTGCACCTAGAGTTACACCACCTCCAGATCTGCGTCCCCCAATACAAGAAGATATCAGTGACCTTCAGTAAGTTCAACAGAGGAACACCACAGTGGTCAAGCCTGGAACACTTGCCCTGTTAGGAGAGGCTGAGAGACCAGGACTTCTTTACCCTGGAAAGGTATAAGTACCAAATGATCATAGGTATCCAGTACCTATGATGAGGATATCAAGAAGACAGTCAAGCTTTTCCCCGCAGTGCACAGCGAAAGGACAAGAGACAAAGGGCATAAATTGAAAGAGGAGATTCAGGCTGGCTGTATAGAAAACACAAGGGCAGTCAGGGAAGGCTACACACTGACATACAAGAATACACATTTGCAAGGCTTTTCTCAATCATGTTCAGCATCACAACTCTCTGAATAGAAGAAAGTATCACCAGGTTACGTTTAAAAAGAGTATCTAGCATGCCTTTTTGAATTATGACTCTCACCAGAAGGTTTTGAACTCTTTAGCTCTGCTTCAAAGCTTCCATTCTATTCTAAAATAGTATAAGATAGGGTTATGTTATTTTCTGAGTTTATGAAATATTAATAAACCATGAATAACTGACTGTAGCTGTTAAACAACTTCTAATAGCTGCCTATTTAAACACAGCCTGTTCCAGGGCTCTGTCACCCTCACTGTGATGAAGTTCCTTCTCAGCTTGATGTGGAACCTCCCATGTTCCAGCTCACACACATTGCCCATTGTCCTATCAGCAGATGACACTGAGAAGAGCCTGGCTCCATCCTCCTGACACCCACTCTTTCCATATTTATAAACATTAATGAGGTTACCTCTCAGTCTCCTTTTCTCCAAGCTCAAGAGACCCAGCTCCCTCAGCCTTTCCTCATCAGGGAGATGTTCCACTCCCTTCATCATCTCTGTGGCTCTTTGTTGGACTCTCTCCTGCAGTTCTGTGTCCTTCTTGAGCTTGAGGAGCCCAGAACTGGACACAATGTTCCAGATGCAGTCTCATCAGGGCAGAGTAGAGAGGAAGGAGAACCTCCCTCCACCTGCTAACCACTCCGCTTCAGATCCACCCCAGGATGCCTTTGGTCACAAGGACACAAGGACACATTTCTGGGTCATTGTTGTTCTGCTGTCCAGCAGGACCCCCAGGTCCCTTAGTATTTTATATACGCTGGTGTGGCCTCAGGAAAAGCACAGACAGAAGTTAGCAGCAGAGAAAGGCATTAAATGAAGTAAAGAGACATCTTAGGTAAATGTGTTACAGATTTGAATATCTCATTGGCTCATGGTGATATAGAAAAACATTAGTATAAATGAAAGCTTAACTTCATTGTAATGGCTTTGAGCTTTTCCAGTAGTGTTCCAAGTGAAAATTGTTTATTTACCATAAATAAGCATTTGGTGGATAAAGCCTGTAAGTTTTGCTGGCAAAGATGCACAACCAGAACTATAAATATGTGGGAAAATCTAATAGTTCAAATTTACTCCAAAGGTCATCTGGAGTATAAATGTATTCTCAGAAAAATGATGCAGAAATGTTATCATTGTCTTCTTCACATGGGCTGAGATTGCAGGAAATAAGTAAGTCCTCACAAAATACAACAACAGGAAGAGAAAAATGCCTGTGCTCTGACTGAACCCAGCTCCTTCTAACAAATTATGATGTGTTCTGTGACATAAATTCCAACCATTAACCACTTCCATAGGCATGAAGCCAGAAGAATAGCACTGCTAAGACCAGTTTCAGCTCGCCCCTGGAATATGTTACCCTTGCAAACATTGCATTTTCTAGACAAAGGAGGTTTACATGCAGCTTGGCAAGAAGTTAATGTGAAAAGGAAAAGCTAAACCATAAAATCAGCTCACAACTGCAAGGCTTCAATTTCCGAATGGAAAGGTTTCCACTGTTTTTCATATGTTTTGCCTATGTATTAGCCAGGAAACGCATATAATCAGCATGTGAGTTACAGTGCACAGATGTTCTTGAGACTTGTTAATGTGGGATGCAGCTCCTCTATCGTAAAGGCCAAATGCAAAACTCCAATGCCCAGGCCACATGGGAACGTGTAAGAAGTGGTGTGTTTGCCACAAGAAAAGGTAAGAATAAACATCTGCCAGGGAAGATACCAAAGATTTTTTATTTTCCTTTGCTTGCAGACAGGCACAAGGTCCCAGGAGCACTCTTGCACTGGGAGCGTTTCCAGGGCGGCTGTAAGAGATCCAGTTCACACTCGTGTCCATAATGAATGGGAATAAGCTACATTTCATGGGAGAACATACATGCTAATCAGTACAATTTCTTCTGCTATTCATTGTAATTAAACAATCTTTAACAGGAATCAGACTGAGAGCAAGTCTCCCCAAAAAGAAGGATGCAAAATGCCTGTGCCTCTTCAGCCTCAACGGCAGGGAGGGAGCTTTGGATTCTCAGACACCACTGTAAAACTGCGAGACAGCACTGCACAGCAAAACCCAAGAAGATTATTACAGCATTTCCATATGTACATAAATTAAAGAAAAACATGTGTAGACACTTTCTATCACCTCTGGTGTTTCAATACCACCAGCCAATGAGTTATTCATGACATTCTCGACAGCAAAAGGTTTGCTAATTTTCCTTGCTCCTTTTTTTTTTCCTATTCTAAACTGTTACCCCAAGGAGTGGAATTTCAACTAATTTAGTTAACATTTTCCTCCTATTAAAACACCCAGCAGCCTTCAAAAGCTCACACCAAAGTAAACAGAGATAAAATTAGCACTTAAAGGGGTTAGAGAAGGAACGTTTTCACAGTGAGGGGGACAGAGCACTGGAATAGGCTGCCCAGGGAGGTGGTGGAATCTCCTGCTCTAGAGACATTTAAAACTTGCCTGAATGTGTTCTTATGCAACTTGATGTAGGTGATCCTGCCATGGCAGGGGGACTGGACTGGATGACCTTTCGAGGTCCCTCACAATCCCTAACATTCTGTGATTCTGTGATTAATGCTGAAGATATTGTTGAGATCACAGAACATTAAGCTGGTATATGGGTACAAGTCTTTTCATAGAAAACTGAAAAATTTATCAATCATTTATGAAATTATAACAGCTTCATGGTTCTCTTCCTCTTTTTTGCCACCATTGTACTATTTTCACTACTATTCACCACAGTTTTAATTCCATGCTCACAGAATGAAAACAGATAATTGAAAAGAGGGTGCCAAAGCTGGTGTCTGGGACTGCAAGGCAGAGAGAAAAGTGAGACTTTCTTGCAGGGGATCTTCCCTCTTTCCAGATACTGCAGCTCAGAGTAGCAATGCCGTGACCACTGCTGGCAAGCACTGGGGACTCACCACCCACACCTGTGCTGATGGCCGGAATAGGAGAAACTTTAAGACTCTTTCATATTCACTGCATTTTGGAGTCCTTCAGCCTTGTTCCATCTCTGCAAAGACCCAAACAAGGTCTACAACAAAAGTAAATAATGACAAGGAAGCGGCCATGCATCTCCAAATGCTAAGTAGTAAAGCAGTATTACAAATTTTATGCAATGTTATGTTGCTTGAGGTAGATCAGATTATTTTCTGTCCTTTGTGTGTGGATCCATGATACCTCACAAACACACTCGTATTAGCATACTTTTTTAACTGTGTCACGATGCTGCTGAGTAGGTAGTTGACTTATGGGAAAGGAAATATTTTCTTCTTTTGCTATTTAAAGTTTATGTATGTTTATGTTAATTTTAAAGCGTTTTACATTTGAAAGCCATGCACATTTTGCTACTTAAATCCACTTCCTCTACTGTCAGAAACCAGATTGGGGTATTGTTATTCAAGAGCTTTTCACATAAAAGACACTGCTGTCACCGAACAACACAGTCCCAGTGCTAATTTTTGCTAATTAAAGAAGAAGCTTTATCCTTTATTGCTTCAGGATAGTAGTGTCCGTGGGGTGGGACAGAGTGATACCACATCTAGTGCTTTGGCTTATGCAAGGTAAAAGATCAAGCTACAGCTTCACAGGCAAACCAAAACTGTGCCCAAGTTATTCTGTATTTAGAAATACCATCAAAAATACCATAAATGGCATGTACATATTGTTAGATTGTCGACGAATTACAACATCTATAAAATTACAGGAATGCAGCAATTTTATATTTACTTTCTGTTCCATGTGGAAGTCACCAAATCCACAGATGTAGAATGACAGTCAGCCTCTGCAGGAAAAACATCTACGTTTGTATTCTGAGAACTAGAAGGCATTTAACATGAGTTTTGTGATTTATTACCATCATGGGAAGCATAAAATTCAGGAAAGCATGGGAGCTTCTCAAACTACATTCCCAGCATCAACCTATTTACGGAAAGAATTTCAGGGAGAATTAGAATTATATGTGGGGCTGACAAAAAGCATCTTTTCCCACATCGGTGTTGCTAGAAACTCTCAGTCACTGTGTATTTATTTTATCCTAATGATGAGATTCAGGGATGCACGCTGTATGAGTTGTTTTCAAAAACAAAAAGAGAAACTATGTTCCACAAACTTTTATCAGTAAACTGCTAGAATTTCATTCAGTGTATGAATTTCTCCACAAAATTCAGCACAGCAAATTAAAAACATTAAGAAGCATATGCTGCAAATTGGCTTTTGGAAAACTCTTGCTGTAAGCAGCCAGATCATTATAACCACAGAATCTCAGAAAATTAGGGATTGGAAGGGACCTTGAAAGATCATCCAGTTCAATCCGCCTGCCACAGCAGGACCACCTAGATCAAGTCACACAAGAATATACTCAGGCAGGTTTTAAACATCTCCAGAGAAGGAGACTCCACAACCACCCTGGGAAGCCCATTCCAGTGCTCTGTCACTCTCACTGGGAACAAATTTCTTCTCATATTTATGTGGAACCTCCCATGTTCCAGCTCACACACATTGCCCATTGTCCTATCACTAGATGATACTGAGAAGAGTCTGGTTCCATCCCCCTGACACTCACCCTTCATATATTTATAAACTTGAGCAGAAATAAGCAAATCTGACTTTAGCTTTTCAGAATGCCAGGGAACAAATTATTCCAATGACAAAATAATCTCAAAGGTTTAGATACACTAATTGACATGGGGACAGCCAGGTTCTCGATGATGGAATGAGTAGCCATTACAGGTGAAATAGACTGCCCAGTGAAGACAGCCAAGGCACGCTGGAATTTATACAGAAAGAGTAGTTAAGTGTTTTATAAACAGACCCCATATGGCACTCCCAAAATTCAAGCGGCTCTCGCTGCTAAATTGGAACTGAACAAAATAACAGCAAACTCAAACCAGGGTACACTTTGATGTTTCATTCAGAGAAACAAATTCCAGAATGCTTCTCCTTCTGTTTCATGAGGCAGTGCAGCTATTAAACGGGTTTGGTTTGTAACATTACCTCTATGAAAAAAAACCCAAAAAAGAAAAAATACAAAAAAGAAAAAACCCTCCTTGCATAAAAAAAGAAAAAAAACCTAGAACTTGGCTGTCAACAGAGCACTCTGTATTTCCCCAGGATTCAGTCTTACACATGGAATGAAATGGTAGTGCTCTTTTTCAGACTCCAGCAGTTACTAAAATAACAAAGGTGGGATTATAGGCAAAGACAGCTTTCAGCTTCAACTTGACCTTAAAGTCCAAAATACCTCAGCTTGTCAAAATAAGATTGCACCCTTGAAAGATATGAGACCTGCATACATGGACAAATGCCTTGGGAGAAGACTATTAATGCTAAGATTAATTTATTAACTACCAGCACCACTCCATTAACTGCAGAGACATATTGATCCTGAAGTCCTGTTTTCAAAAGGAAATAGACCCACCCTGACCCCGTTCAAAATGCCTCACCAAATGTCACCAGTCAAACTAACATGTCAGTTCAAGACCTTAAAATAAAGAACCAGGCAGTTAACTTCCACATTGTGCTCCCCAGCAGGTAAGCTCCTACCCCCCACACTGAGGGACCAGTGCCACCAGACAACTCTGCTCCTAGTCACAACCCATTTCCTGTGGCATCTGAGATATCCAGTGAGTCCAAACCCAAAACTAGCCCACGCTTCTTATCAACAATGCACAGGAAGAAAACCAAAGGAGCTAATCGAGTTAGGTGTAATGAAGAAATGTATAATGGAGTAGAGATTTATAGACAAAAAGGATATACACAGGGCTCTGAGAAACTGAAGGAACATTGAGAGAAGTTTTTCTTCCTGGAATAATATAAAGTTGGCGTGGCAGGTGCAACACTGACTGAAACACTCACACTGTGGTACATAATGGATAGTTAATGCTTTGTCTCCCCAACTCTATACGGTCTGAGCCCCTCAAGCCTACTTTTGACTACATTTACTGGTAACCAATTAGAACCACCACAGACCACATTCGACTCAGAGTATAAAAGGAGCCCTGCCAGAACTGAGTTTTGAGCCAGTCTTCCTGTGTGAGCACATGCACATCTTAGATCATCTTTTCTTAGTGTATTCCTTAAAGTTTAGGAATTTTGCTGTCTAGTAACATATTCCCAACTGACATCCAAACTTGTGTGCTGTTGGAGTGCCAGGCAACTCTGGCTGCAATAAACGTGCATTTTCCAGGTACCTACTGCTGTCTGATTTTGAGGGTATCTCTGTGACAGTTGTCTTGGTACCCTGTTTGCTAGAAGGTAGGGCCTTTCTCATCAATCTGTAAGCACTACAGAAGATCAAGTCTTCCCTTGATGAGTGCATTTCAAAATTCAGCATCGGGAATTTTAGCGCAGCAAATGGCACATCTGAGTTTCTTGCATTCCTTTCCTGCCCTGTACGAACATCATGACAGTTTTGCAGCTACATGCTGTACATTTTGAAACGTTATTTGGAAGAACTTTGCAGTTGTAAGTTTGCCTCAATTTCTCATGGAAAATATCCTATTTTGAGTGTGAGGATAATTTCACAGTAACTCACATTTCTTCAAATTAAGACTCCTCAGGGTCACACAATCCTAATATAACTACCATAACACATCCTCCTAATATAACTAGCCAGCCGTTTTGAAATTAACAAAGTTCACCTAGGGTTACATTAGTGGTTAAGAGCCACGCGGATATCACACCTACAGAATCAAACTTCTCTCTTTTCTCGCATTGCTTCCCATCTGAACTTCATGCACACTGCCTTTCCAAACACAAGTTGTCAGGATGTTACCCCCTTACTGAAAGTCTGGCGGGCAGACACGGGGCCCCATGTGTGAGGCTATGTGCTCCTGGAACAGCACACCCTGCACTCCAGCTATATTAGAGCAGCCGTGTCTGATGCCGTTGTATGGAGCCATGCAGAGGTCACAGACTTTGTAGTCTGGGTAGAGGAGACCGCTTAGTCCTGCCTCAACAAGCAGCCATGATGATGTGAGGATACACAGATGTATATCAAAGTGATGCTGAGAGGGGTCACTCTGGGAACAACCGCTGAAAGCTGTGGCAAACGAAGGAGCCCTGGCACAACAATTTAAAAACAAACCTCTGGAAAGAAGCAGTGTCCTGGCAATGCTCCAAGTACCTTTCCCAAGTACCTAGGAGCACCAGATGGACTTTTTCCAGCAAAGTTACTGATTATGTATAACTCAGACAAAAGGCACAGAGGAGTTCATGGTCCTTAACCAGGGCTCTAAGTGAGAGTGAACTTCCTCTCCCCACACCAGAATCCAAAACAGAACCTGGAGAACAGAAAGCTCTTTCACCCCTCCACAGAGACTGGAAGTGTCTAGCCAGTCCTAAGCAAGTCACTGTGGGACTGCCCTGGTTTCAAATAAAAATAGTGTGATGGAGGTATGTTTATGGAAACATCAAATACAGAAAAGAAAGGCAGTGTAAAACATACTTTATAAGGCGCATTTAGCATTTTATAAGGTATACTTTCCCAAGTGAGGAATGGAAAATTGCAAAGACAGTGAAAGCACGCAGTCAGGCTCAGCATGATTAAACCTGGGTGCCACAAAGTCATTCCAAAGCACTGCTCACCATACAGTGCATTCTGTGTGTGCCTGCCACTAACAGAAAAAGATGTTAGGACAAGAATTATGCTCTCTTAGCATTAAAATCACAAGCTTTCTCAGTACTGCAGATGTAATTTTCCCATTCCTATCAGCAGCAGCCCTGGCAGATAGTTCTCGTGAGTAGTGTCATTGAATCACTTACCGCTTTGTCTTCCGTCCTTCTGAATAAGGCCGTTGCTGCTTCTTGGTGGCCCACGTCAGACCCAGTCTTCCATACAGGAGGTGGCTGAGCGAAAGTGCAAAGACTCCTGCCTTTCCAACCTGTGCCTAAACTCCAGGCTAACTGTTCCACTGCTTTGCCCTGATTCCTCTTACAAGGTTCTCAAACATTTACCTAGAATCTTTCTAAAAGCAGTTGAAGCCACATTACCTCTTATGTCATACTTTCTCCATAGCTGGAGAACTTCAAAAGCCTTCTATAAAATCTTTGAAGACTAGAGTTATGTCTCTCCTTCAGTCATCACTAGGCTCAAGCTACTTGCAGGCATCAACTCTACGGCAATGCTCTGAAATTGTCTGTTTCTGACACAGGACTGAGGCCATCTCCAAGAGGCACTTTGAAGAAAATGGTACTGCATGAGATGGGCTGCCCAGGGTGGTGGTTGAGTCACCATTTCTGGATGTGTTTAAAAGTCACTTAGATGTAGTGTTGGGGGACATGGTTTAGGGGTGAAACTGTAGAGTAGCGTTGATGGTTTGACTTGATGATCCCAAGGATCTTTTCCAACCTGAATGATTCTATGATTCTATGAATTAGGAGAAGGCAACACTGAGTTCTTGTCCAGAAATGTAAATGCTCCTTCTGGGAGAACATCAGTGTTGCTCTTCTGCAGAGACACAGGCAAGAAAGCAGGCAGTGTAATTATTTCACAACACTTCCTATTTGGCCATGTAAACAGCACATAAATCTCCAGATTCAGGATTACAGCCAAAAGATCCTGCTCTGCAGCAACTAAAGATGCAAAGTGATATTAGGAATATCATAAATGCTTTCCAGAATATATACTCGTGTTCATAATTTTTGTATCTGCAACTGAAAAGTAGTATCTTGGATCAACTCAGCAGAAGAAATTTGTTCAAAATTATTTCATCACAGAATCATAACATTTATTTAGTTCTCCCTTGAGAAACTGATATATTAGAGGCAATTATTTTCCAGGTTTTAAAAGCACTTTTAGTCTAATCTATTATATGCTTTGCTTAAGAGTCTATCACTTCAGTTTCTTGGCATGCTTCGCAGAACATCCGCAAGTCAAAGATGCACTCCTCATCCCACAGTCTTAGTTATGGCAGATTCCTAAAGGTGACTTCTAGTAAAATTGTGTTTCAAATTAAAGGTTTCTGTAAGTGAAACTTGTCTCTAGTGGTGTACGCAGTGATGGAGCTTGCTGGACAAGCTGGGCCATGAGGCAAACCTCATGAGGTTCAACAAGGTGAAGTGCATGGTCCTGTACCTGGGCAGGGGCTGCCAGAAGTATCAATACAGACTGAGGGAGGACATGCTGGAGAGCAACCCTGTGGAAAAAGATCTGGGGGTACTAATGGATGAAAAGATGGGCATGAGCCACAGATGTGTAACTGCAGCCCAGAAGGCCAACCGCATACTGGGCTGCATCAAAAGTGTGGCCAACACATCGAGACAGGTGATTCTGCCCCTCTACTCTGCCCTGAGGCCTCACCTAAGAGTATCATGTCCAGCTCTGAAGCCCCCAACACAAGAAGAATGAGGACCTGTTGGAAGGTGTCCAGAGGAGGGCCACAAAAATGATCAGCGGGCTGGAGTACCCTCTGATCATTTAGGAGGACGGGCTGAGAGAGTTGGGGTTGTTCAGCCTGACGAAGGCTCTGTGGGGGACGTTACAGCAACTTTCCAGTCCCTGAAAGGAGCCTATAGGAAGGCTGGGGAAGAACTGTTCACCAGGACATGTAATGATAGGAAGAGGCCACAACGAATCAAGCGCGGCACAAGGCAGGCCTAGGGCGGCGGGCCGCGGAGGGCAGGTCACTGTCAGCGCAGTGAAGGGACCCTCGCCCACCCTCACTCTCGGGGAGCGTCTTCCCGCCCTGCACAGACGGCGGCGCCGCTGGAGCCGCAGCGCCCCCTTGGGGAAGGGCAGCGGCCGCGATCGACGCGCTCGGCAGCTCGACGGGGCTCCCTGCTCAGCGGCGCGGAGCGCGACTGTCTGTGCTGGCAGAGGGGCGGGCGCGGCCGTTGCTGAGGGAGGCCGTGGCGGTGGAGGTGATGGCGGCGGAGCTGCAGTACCCGCGGGGCTCCATCGAGGATGACTTCAACTACGGCAGCAACGTGGCCTCAGCCAGCGTCCACATCCGCATGGGTAGGGACTGGGATGACTAAAACCGCCACAGCCCGTCTCAGACTCCTCTCGCCCCCGCCTTAGGACACCCCTCCCGGGCCTGGCAGAGTGGCCCCTGGATGGGCCCTCAGAGGGCTTGTCGCACCCCGCTTAACACGAAAGGCCTGAGGCCTTTAGCTTGATGCAGGTTCTGCGCGCTGTTGGAACCTTCTGGGCAAAGCTTGTGCGTGAGGAGCCAGGGCGATAGTTAGTCCTCGTTAAGCATTGAGAGCAAGACACACAGCAGTCGCTGGCTGAAGATTTTATCATTCAGGCTTGTAGACGGTTGCTCTTTCAAGATGGATTACACACACGTTGATTCAGACTTGATTTTTCCCCAGTGATGCATTTTGAAGCGCAGGCATGGTGTATGAGAACACAGGATCATGGAATTGTTCAGGTTGGAAAGTACTGTAAAGATCATTGACTCGAAGTATTAACTCAGCTGTACCCAGCCCACTGTGAAACTGTGTCCCTAAACACCTTATCTACATGACTTTTAAATGCATCCAGGAATGGCGATTCTGTCACCTCCTGGGCAGCCTGACCCAATGCCTGATGATCCTTTCAATGAAGAAGTTTTCCTTAATGTCAAACCTAAACTTCCCCTGGCACAGCTTGATGACATTTTATTTTTACCTCTTGTTGTGTCACTTGTGAGAAGAGACCAACACGGTAGTTGTGGGAAGCAATAAAGTCTCCCCTTAGCCTCTTTCAATTTAAATAGCTTGAGCTCCCTCAGACACTCCTCGTAAGTCTTGTCTCCAGACCCTTCAGCAGCATTTTTGCTTTTATGTCCTGAAACACTCTCTACTCTTCATAATTATACAATTACGAAGCCTGATACCTTAATTCTGGGATTTTTTTAATTTTCTTTTTCCACCAGTCTGCATCTGTAGATACCCAATCAGTACAAGAGGCAAATGTGATAAATTGTGTTTTAACATGGCAGAATGTTAAATATCCAGCAGATATTTCTGTGCAGGCTTTTCAAATTTTTATGGTTATTTCTGTTTTCCTCAGAACTTCCACGTTCATCTTTCTTCATTTAGGTTTATTAGATACCAGTAACATGATGGCAAAGGTATACTACTAGTAATTTCTTATATTAGATATGTGTAGTTTTTAGAGTAGTCAGGAAAATTCCTTGCAAATTTTTTAAAATTTATTTTCTCATAATTGTTATTGTTTAAATAATGTAGAACAGGAATAAAGGTAATTGAGCTGGAATACCATGTCAATATTTTTAAATAAAAAGGACTTCTTAGTACTTTGTGCTTTTTCACTGAATAAAGAGTTTCTGTCGGTTCAGTATCAAATAGAAAACTGGTATCAGATTTACTCTTCAACTTTGAAATGTAACCCGAAAGTGATTTCATTTTTGTTTTCCCTATTCTAGCTTTTCTACGAAAAGTCTACAGCATTCTTTCCATTCAAGTTCTTTTGACCACAGTCATATCTGCAATTTTTCTGTACTCTACTGGAGTGCAGGCATTTATTCATGAAAGGTAAATACTAAAATGAAATGGAACTGTTTATTGTGTGTTAAGTACAGTTTATATAGTTTGTTGCTCTGGAGCACTTCAGTGTTCCTTATAATTTTAATACCTTGTGTTTTGAATCTGTAATACATATTTTGTAACTTTATTTTTATTAATTGTAGCTTGTTTTAAACAAATTTTATTACTAGTGCTCTGTTAATACTTATTTTGTAAAAATCTATACTTTGGTTGCAGAGTGTCTCAATTATTGACATTTATTGTTTTATGGTCTAAGGATCTTGGACTTGATGGTCTATGAGGTCTCTTCCAACCTTGATAATACTGTGATACTGTGATACTGTGATCTACTTCTAGAATCTGTTTGGAGTGCTGGGAGTGTGTATAGGTACCTATTAAAAAATGCTGACTCGTATCTTTACTCCTCTCCTTGTCCTTCCTTCTGTCTTTTGTTGTTCCCTGTAAACTAGCCTGCTACAGTTCATCTGGCCTTGCTTTTTTGACTCCCAGATGTTCGTGATTTTAAAAACTCTCTGATATTAACTGTGTAGAATGAGTGGGGGAAAGGGAAGAGAGGGCTATTATCTGTTTTCCCCCAAGTGCACTTGCAGACTTAGCTTTTACTTTCACTTCAAGCCAAAATAAAAACACTACATGAAAGTTTCTGTATAAGCTGTAGTGTATACAACAGTGGCTGTAAAACTACAATTTTGTGCTTCAATCTGATAATTTAAAATTGTCTTGCTCTCTTAGAACTGCTGTGATTATGTGGTTGATTTTGGTCTGGTTTTTGCTTGTAGGGCTGCTTGAATGATTTAATTACAGAAGTGCTTACGGGTGAACGCTGGGGGTTTTTTTGGTAGAATGAGTGCCCTTGTTGCATTCAGGTGCTTGTACAAAACTAGTTCACTAAATGTGGAGTTCTTACTAGGCAAAATATTGCATATGCTTTAATACTGTCAGCACAGATTGGATTCTCTTCTTCATGCAGGTTCACCTTCAGGTGATGGATTCCTGGGCAATCTTAGAAAATTATCTGTACTTGTGGCTGTAACTATTTCAAACTGATTAGCTGTGGTAGTATCACTTCTATTGTAAAGTTTGCTTTTCATTTCATTTGGATATATGGAGAGGTATCTTTACATAAGTAAACATCTAAAAACTTTGCTTTATGTAGACTAGATTTTAGGCTTACTTTATTTTAATTTTGATGGCTGATTTTTTATTTTATAATGGAACTTTACAGACCTGCCTTGCTTTTGATATCTGGATTTGGATCTTTGGCTGTAATTGTGGCACTGATCCTCTACAGACACCAGCATCCTGTTAATTTATACCTGCTTTTTGGATTTGTAAGTACTGATATTACTTCACTTGTCATGTATTTCATTGTGATCAGCTCATTGAAACAAACTAGTGGTGATTAATGTGTTTTTCTTGTATTCCTGGAAATAAACCCTATATACTTAGAGATATCCAAGGTATTTTTTTGGAGCTTCTTTCCAGTTTGTTCCTAGATGTCCTCTATGTCAGGTTTCTTCAAGCATCTTTTTAGAAAGACTGTTAGGACTTGTAAACAGGTTGAGAAAACTTCTCCTCCCTTGTATACATAAGAGCATCTGTCTACCTGTTTTCTTTCTTTGGTTGATGGCAGTGATTTTTGTATTAAATTGCTCAGTAGGAAAGGAGGGCACATTTTTTACTTTATTTCATGGGCAGCTTCACACAGAGACCCAAATGCAACCAGCCAGATGTGTTTATTTCTTTACCTACTGTCTCTTTACTGCTAAGTTCTGAGGTAGGTCATTCAGAGCTGTTCTCAAATTTCAGTCTCCTGCCTGATGTTGCAAATGTGAGCTAACTGTTGCTCTTGGATGTTTTGGGTTATGTACCAAATGACTTTCCTGAAAAGGAGTCACAATAGCATGTTTCAGTTTTTGTGCTTTGGAAGTTGCCTAAGCTGTATTTGTGATACAAAGGGGAAGACAACTTTGCTGTGTAGGTAAATAGACTGTTTAAATGGTAACAGTTACATGCTTCTTGACTTCTGAAAGTGAAATGTTTATAAACTTTCAACAAGTGCAGCTGTCAGAAGGAGTGATGCAATAGTTTAGCCAAACCTGGTGTGGTTGTGATATGACAGTTTACATATGACATTGTGTAGGAATAGAATTCTTCACATTTATGTGTGAAAAGATTGGTTTAAACAGAATATGTGTTAAATGATCTGTTATTTCAGACTTCTTGGTTCATGACATAGAGACTTTTCTCATTTGACTATAATGAAACTTGAAATTTGAAATTATCATCGATTCATTAAGGTTGGAAAAGACCCTTGGGATCATAATTGTAGAGAGCTATGAGGTTTCCCTTAAGCCTCCTGTTCCTCTCAGTCTCTCCTCATCAAATTTATTCTCCAGGCCCTTCACCATCTTCGTTGTCTTCCTCTGAACTAACTCTAGCACCTCAATGTTACCCTTGTATTGAGGTGCCCAAAACTGGACGTAGTACCCAAGGTGCAGCCTCACCAGTGCTGAGTACAGGGGGACAACCACCTCCCTACTCTTGCTGGACAGGAGTTTTTTTAGAAAAACTCAGGTTCTGTACTAGACTTCAGCCCAGGCTTGTAATATGATTTTCAATTAGCTGTTTCAAGGCAAGGATTACTGCAAAAAAAAGGTGATGCAGAAACTTCACTACCTAACAAGATACAAAGAAAGTATTAATTGTATAGGCCCTTGAATAGTTCTAAACAAGTGTGATAAGGCTGCTCTGTGCTTTGATAGAAAACCTAACTGGCATTTTTTTGTAGGGACTGTCCCACTAATTTTCAGTTTATATGAAGCATTTCATTCTTTGTAGGTAACACAAAAGCTCCCAGTACAGTGAAATGTTGCAATGGACATTTTATTGTTGAAAACTAAACATGTTCATATATGAAGATTTAACAAAACACCTGATGTAACAGATGCTGGGATTATGTAGCAGTGTGCAACTCATTGCATGTGAAGTCTCTGTGTGTGTGTGTTTTGTTGTTTTTCTATATCCTTGTAATTTTTTGTCTTTACTTTTTGTAGACCCTACTGGAAGCACTGACAGTTGCCATTACAGGTAAATAGTAGCAATCCTGTTGTCTTCCATAAAGAAATCAGGGGAGGAATCAAATATGTTGTACTAATTGCTGTCTGAGATGTCTGGATGTGACTAAAATGATAATAACACCTCTGTTGGAAAATTCTAGTAACAGTGATAGGAGTTTAGCAGAGAAGACCAAGGGAATCAAGTGAGTAAACTGCATCTGGTTCAGAACTTATACCACACACACCTGAAATGAGAAATTAGCAATGCCATCCATTATTTTGTTACAGCTAGCAGTGCTCTTTCCAACAAAGCATCTCTTTGCAGAGCTGATCTGTGAGTGAAATATCCTTATCAGTCAGTTTTCTTCAAGGGGATTTGAGTTTGGAGAGTTCTGTACTTCATTGTCAGGGTTGAGATGAAATGGTGTGTGGAGAATTCATGGTCATGGAGGAGTTTGTTACCACCTTGCACTATAGCTTCAAACGTAAGATAAAACAGCTTTATTGTGGCTTGTGAGCTGAGAAAAAAAAGTTGTTTGAGGAAAAGAAAGATTAAGGAGGAAGGTGGAAATGAAAGAGTTCCACTCATTTCTCGTTCTCCCATCCGCTAATGAACACTTCAAGAGCCTTTACTAACTAGTTTTTTCCCCTTGTTTCAGTATCCTGAAAAATAGAGATAGCCTTTTCTTAAAGTTTTTAAGAGAATATCTGTGCATAAAATACTTACTTTTGTTTTGGTTTGTTGTTTGCTTGTTAGTAGGGAAGATCTGTTGCTCCCATTTAAGAACTACAGCTATAAGATAATTGTTAAACTTAGCTAGTGCAAGGGTCTGTGAGTCCTGTGATGTTGAAACGCATGGACAAGTTCAGGCATAATTTATTTTCGTTTGTTGACAGTTAATATATTTGTCCTGTCTGTTAAAAGTTAGACTTCTGCTCCTCAGAGATAACTTAGCAAATTCATAGTAGAGTTCTTTAACTGGCAGTTAACTTTTTCTGTTTACAGTGAGTTTCTACAAGGTGTCCATCGTCTTGCAAGCCTTTGTTCTTACTACTGCTGTATTTCTTGGACTGACTGCATATACCTTGCAGTCAAAGAGAGACTTCAGCAAATTTGGAGCTGGGTATGTTGTCATTTTGATTATTTTTTTAATCAATTTTTTAAAAGATAAAAATATGGAATACAGGTCAACAAAACCTGCTTCAAGGGAATAATGGGATGGTATTTCACAGAATCACAGAACATTAGGGATTGGAAGGCATGTCAAAAGATCATCCAGTCTAATCCCCCTGCCACAGCAGGATCACCTAGACTAAGTTGCACAGGAAAATATCCAAGAGGGTTTTAAATGTCTTCAGATAAGGAGATTCCCCAACCTCCCTGGGCAGCCCGTTCCAGTGCTCTGTCACCCTCACTGGAAGAAGTTCCTTCTCATATTGATGGGGAACCTCCTATATTTATCTTGCATTATTAATTTTAAGCAATTCTGCTTTGTTGGCAAGTTGTTTTCTGTGAAGATGATTCTTAAAACATCACACTAGAAAATATTACACTAGAAAACTACCTTGGCTGGATTTCTCACTGAGACAGAAGAGAACTCCTTCAAATACCTTTTAAAGTTAGGACATAGCTTTTGACATCTTTATAAAACCGAGTTTTACTGCTCATACCAATGAACAGTTAGCATCTAAGAATTACAGACATTTACTTACCAATTATATTGTGAAGAGGTTTGTAAGAAGAAAAGGTGTTTTAACTAAAATTTAAAAGAAAAGATATTGTTGCTCACGGTTTAATTTTTTTTTTTCAGCCTCTTTGCTTGTTTGTGGATTTTAGTCATCTCAGTTTTCCTGAGGGTAAGATACCTTGTGTTCAAGGTTAAAAAATATTCTTTAACATAAATATTTTACTAACTTTTAGTATAGCAAAAAGGTTGTTCTTTAGCATAAGTCTTTTACTAACTGTTAGTATAACAAAAAGATGTTGGACAGTCCAGTCCAGTGTAATGAAAGACAATTCCTAACTGAATCCATTACTGATGTAGGTGATGCTGGTGATTTTTTAGCCATTAATTCCCAATGTAGGTTTTTGTTGGATGGTGTTCTCACTAGGGTCAAGGTGGTGTTTGTACTGATTGACAGAGTTTGGTCAGTCAAGATCCACTGCTTAAATGGGAAGTAGATTTGGGGTTTAATTGTGCTTTGGTTTTCTAAGACTGGGGTTTATACAAAATAACATTGACATATCACAATATTGCATTTGTGTTTGTATAAGAGAAAATGATAACAAGTACCCTTTCTTTATGGCATCTCATGATGCAGGTTTTTTAATATGTAAAAGAAAGTTAGATCTTTTTTTTCATGTTTCATTTCCCTCCAGCTGTTCTTCTACAGTGAGATCATAGAGTTGCTGTTTGCTGCTGCTGGAGCTCTTCTGTTCTGTGGTTTTATTATTTATGACACTCATTTGCTGATGCACAAATTGTCCCCTGAAGAGTACATTCTGGCTGAAATCAGTCTCTACTTGGACATCATCAATCTGTTCTTACACCTGCTGCGTTTACTGGAGGCATTTAATAAAAAATAGTCAGAAGGCTTGGCTGTGGTGTGTGTAAAGTTAAATGTTGGGATGATCTCTGGATTGTGCGGTTCTGTCTTCTGGAGACTGAATCTTTATTATATCTTCATTCCATGTTTGATCCTTCCTTAGGAAAACAGAAAAGGCTTTTTTATGTAGCTAAACTTACTTTCTAGAGCGTGTATTTTATGTAGTTAACATGTCATTTCACCCACTGTTTTAATAATTTAATTAGCACGTGGCATAAATCGTCATTGAAATTGAAATGTCTGCCAACTTTGAATCGCTCCAGCGTAGCCTGTCTGTGCTGCTCTGTAGCTGAGCAAAGGAATGTTTGGGATTGTAAGTGTGCATACCACATAAGGGGAGTCTGAGTTTACCATTGTGCAATATTTTCCTAAGCTAAAATTGTTTTTAGTTTTTGTTTGGTGAAATGGAACATTGTCTCTAAGAGATGCTCTTGTTCTTGTTAAGGACTGTGAGATTATTATGTAAGATGGGAGGGTGTTAGTTGGAATGTTCTTTATTTATTGCCTATCTTTCAGTGTTCTGAGAAAATCGTTTGGAGATGGATTCTGACATTATATCTACTCGTGTTTATTGAGATTGCCAATAAAAATTGGAAAGCCTTTAGTGTGTGCTTGTAGCTGAGGCTGGATAACTTGAGGGCAGCAAGAACAAGCACTGCGAACCCTGGCTGGACAGGCAAGGCTGATACGTGCCCACAATGGCTGCCCCTTTTTAAGCTGTTTCCTGTTCCTGGAAGGGCAGGAACAGTATTCAACAGGTTACTTACTTCATGCTCAAAAGATCATCTAGTTCAATCCTCCTGCCGCAGCAGGTTGGATTAAGTTGCACAGGAACATGGCCAGGCAAGTTTTAATCGTCTCCAGAGAAAGAGACTCCACAACCCCCTAGGGCAGCCTCTTCCAATGCTCTGTTACCCTCACTGTGAAGAAGTTCCTTCTGATATTGATGTGGAACCTTCTATATTCCAGCTCACACCCATTGCCCCTTTTCCTATCATTGGATGCTACTGAGCATAGCCTGGCTCCATCCTCCTGACACCTACCTTTTCCATATTGATGAACTTTCATCAGGATGCCCCTCAGCCTCCTTTTCTCCAGGCTCAAGAGACCCAGCTCCCACAGCCTTTCCTCATCAGGGAGATGTTCCACTCCATCATCTTTATGGCTCTGCACTGCATCCGTGTCCTTGAACTGGGGGGCCCCAAACTGGACACAATATTCCAGATGTGCGTGCATGTCTGATGGGTAAGGGTGTCTATGTGTTCTCCTCCTCCAGTGGAGTACCCCGATTACTTAGGGTGTGTCAATTAGATGGTAATGAGATTACAATAAGCAAAATCCATTCAAAGTTCAAGCAGCACAGCTCATTACAACTAGTAATGTTGGCAAATTTATGGAGTAGGAGATCAGAACCTGCATTCTCAGGCTCCTCTTTTACAACAATTGCATCCTGTTTCAGAAGACCTTTTTTATGTGTTTTTAATCTCTCCTGCTGAATCCTTTTGCTTTAGTGAAGCTTAGGATTTTCTAAGGTAGGACACTTGGGGCACCTCTCATGTCCTTCTCCGAACAGCGCCAGCACAGCTTTCTGGGCTGGAACTCCGCTGGGGCTGCTGAAGTTGATACTGCGGGTTGTTTGGAGCAAGCTGGATGATTTCTCTCTCATCTGCCTCAAGCTTAGGAAATGGGTCACAGTAGCTTAGAATAAAACTTCGCTCTTCCCCTTGGGATGAAACGCGTGGTTATTTGCGCACCCTGTACGATTCCACCGCTGCTGCAGCGCTAGGGCTGCGCGCCGGCTCGGAGGGTTACGGTAGAACCTGCCCCGCGCAGCCGTAGCTCTGCCGGGGAGCGGGGCGGGGCCTGGCGCGCGCGTGCGTGAACAGCGGACGGAAACCTGCGCGAGGGTGGAAGGGGCATCTCCGGTGTGGCCGAGGTGAGCGCGGCGGAGAGAGGGCTGACCCGGCGTCGCGCGTTAGGACCGCAGCGGCATCACCGCTCCCCCCCGCTTGGGCCATGGCGAAGAGTCTGAGGAGCAAATGGAAGAGGAAGATGCGGGCGGAGAAGAGGAAGAAGAACGCGCCCAGGGAGCTTGAGAGGCTCAAAAAGATCCTGGGAACCAACGCGGATGCCGTCATGGAGGAGGTCAAGGAAGTGGCGACCGTGCTGCCCCCTCAGAAAGTCCTGGAGCAGGGCGGTGAGTCGGCTTTGTTCTGGGCAGCGCCCGAGTTACGGAGAGGGCCCTCCTGCCGGCTGGATCAGGCCCTCGGGGAGCCCGGCCGCCCGCGTGGCCCGCATTGCCCAGGGTTTCCTCCTCGGCCCGTTCTCTTGCCATCAGCCAGGTGCAGGGACGTCCTGCGGTATTATTGGCTTTTGTTTCTGTGAGCTTTACTTGGGATTATTCCAGGTTGGAAAAAGAAATCTCTGCCGTTTGAGTCCCAAAGGTGCTATTAAGGCTTTCAGCCTTTCCTCAAAAAGGAGGTCCCACAGTGGGGATGCAGAGTACCATCACTGTCAGTCATGCAGCCAGTTTTGTCAGTGTTTCAGAATCAATGACGTGCAGGAGTTGTGAGGTTGAATAGCAGAGTTTGTAAACTATATTGAAAATGGAAATAGAATGCCGTAGAAAAATATTTGCCCAATTGAAAGTAGCTTGGAGTGTAATTTGTAACTTTATCCACAGTTCTGATTTGAACACCTTTTCTTTGTGACATTGTTAGTGTTTGGTACACTGTCAGCTTTCTGATACTGATGCTGAAGCTGGCAAAACATCATCCTAAACCTCATTTCTGAAACAAATTCCTGGCCATCTATTCAAGCAGCACATTGCCCTTTTCCTTGTGAACTTTGTCCCCCAACATCAGAGAGGCATAACAGAAAAAAAGTCTTTTTTCCTCTGAAAAAACTCAAGCTAAAGCTTTTAGAGTTGCATGTGGATGGTTTGGAAACAAGGTTGTAATCAAATAGTAGAGCACAATTGAAAAACTGTATTTAAAAAGATGTTCCTTTCTTAAGCCTTGTCGCCTCGCCAAGACATAACATTTCTGTGTTAGCTAGCTGGGGCCACCATTCTTGGGAATGGCCATGTCACTAGAGGCTAATCGTCATATTTCTGTATTTATGAGATAGTAAACTGAAAAAATGAAGTGCTCTGCCCAGATGTGTGCTTTTAGAGAAAGTTCTACGTATTTACTGTCAGCTGTCGGAGTTCCTGCGTTGCAGTTGCGTTGGTTTGTAAAGTGCTTTCAGTGTATAAACCCTTCAGTTCTCTAGGTGTGGATACTTGTTACGTAGGGATATTTTTGTATTGTTTTTGTGAATCTAGGAATAAAATTTGAAGCTCACTATAAACGCCTTTATTTTTCAGATGATGGCAAAATGGATGTAGATAATAAACGAAACAAAAAAACTCTTCTAGACCAGCATGGACAGTACCCAATATGGATGAATTCCCGGCAGAAAAAGAAGATGAAGGCACAACGTGTAAAAGGGAAAAAAAAACCAAAATTGGCTAAAGGCCTTGTCTGGTAAAATCAGAGTTTTGTAAGATCATTAATATTTTACTCAAAATAAATGTCCCAAAAAATTACATGGTGCTTTTGTGCTTGGACACATGTATTGATGTTGCATGAGCTTTTGAAGAGAATGTTAGGCCAGCAAATGATGAAAACAGTATCAGCTTGGCATCTCCAAACGTAAAAACAAAGTTCAAGAAGCAAACTGAGTGCCTTTGAATAGACCAGGTGTCTGTGGTTATCTGTTTTCTTCAGAGGGAACCTCGTCATTTTTTACATTGTGAAGACTGAACATGCTAAAGGAAATCCTAAAAATAACGAAACTAACTGGGTTTTCATAGTGCTATTTGTCAGTTAGTAAATATATTTGTCTTTTAGTAAATATAACCAAAGGATTCTGCAAATTCAATGTATCCTTTACATTCTTCTGTAAAATTGCTTTTGTTCCACCCGTTTGTCTCATTTTTAATTGACAAAAATGGGATTTTACCAGCAGCTTAAGAGTTAACAGTAACTTAGGTGATGATGTACTAAAAAGCTTTATGAAGCTTCTGTAAGTAAAACATGGTGTTAGACCAACTCACAAGAGAAAGCTGTTGGAACCAAGAAGTATTTAACTGCTGTCCATAATGAATATTGTATAGAACCAATACTTTTATTATGAGGGAATGCAAATGCACAGATTGGAAATAAAATTACTTTATTGAAGACATTTCCCAAGGTCTAGTAAAGTGAATGTGAATTTACTTACGTGTGTAGCCTTTTACTCCTCATAAAATGGTATTTATTTGTCCTTGTCTTATGATAGCAACATAACAAACCTTGTATGACAGGGCAACCTGTTTGTTGGATGAAGGAAAGGCTGGAAGGATGAAGGAAGGAACATCAAGGTGGATGTTATCTACCTTGACTTGAGTAAGGCATTGGATGCCCACAACATTCTCCTAGAGAAATTGACTGCTCTTTGTTTGGATGGGTGGAGGCTTTGCTGGGTAAAAACTGATTAGATGGCCAAGTCCAAAGAGTTGTGGTCAGTGGAGTCAAATCCAGTTGGCAGCTGGTCACGAGCGGTGTACCCCAAGGACACCACTCCTGTTTAACATTTTTATCAATGATTTGGAGATAGAATGCAACCCCAGTAGGTTTGCAGACAGCACCAAGCTGGGTGGAAGAGTCGATCTGCTTGAGGGTAGAGAGGCTGGATCACTGGACCAAGGCAAAGTTCCAAATGCCAGTCCTGCACTTTGGCCACAACAGACCCCAGCAGCGCTACAGGCTTGGGGAGGCTTGGGGAGGAGTGGCAGGAGAGCTGCCAGGCAGAGAGGGAATGTTGATAGAGGGCTGGCTGAAGACGAGCCAGCAGTGTGCCTAGGCCAACAGCATCCTGGCCTGTATCAGGAATAGTGTTGCTGGCAGGAGCAAGGAGGTAATCACTGCCTTCTCAGCTTTGGTGAGGGCACGCCTTGAGTACCGTGTCCAGTTTTAGGCCCCTCACTGCAAGAGGGACATTGAAATGCTGGAGAAGGTGATCCTGCTGTTGCAGGAGGATTGGGCTAGATGATCTTTTGAGGTCCCTTCCAATCCCTAATGATTCTATGATTCTATACAACAGCAGGATCACCTAGACCAAGTCACACAGGAACACATCCAGGGAGGTCTTAAACATCTCTAGTGAAGGAGACTCTACAACGTCCCTGGGCAGCTTGTTCCAGTGTTCTGTTAGATGACATTGAGAAGAACCTGGCTCCGTCCCAACACCTGCCCTTTTCCATATTTACAAGCATTAATAAGGTCACCCCTCAGTCTCCTTTTTACCCAGCTCCCTCAACCTTTCCTTCATCATCTCTATGGCTCTGTGCTGCTAAATGTCCTGCAGATTGTTGCCAGTTTCCTAGGAATCACAGAAGAGGACACTACCCTCTGGCAAGGTATGTGGGATGTGGTTCTAAAGTGAGTTAGTTCAGATGCCTAAAATGACTGATGATGGTGGTAGTTCCTGGGCTTTCCTGCTAACTCGGTCCTGCTCTGAAACACCTTCTCTTTGTGAAGTCAAATGGGCTGGGAAGCCAACTGAACAGATGAACTGAAATTGTTCCTATGTTTTCACATTTTGTTCTGCTGCCTCAGTTCACCGCCGTACCGTGCAGAAAGCGTTGTCAATAGGAGGCAATACAAGACTGGGAACAAAGACAGCTGGTGAAGCTAGGGCTGTATAAAACAATCCTGTTGCTTAAGCACTGATCTCATCTGCCACCTTTGCTGTGGCACTGGTGGTTCTTTGTAATGCAGCCACGATGCAGAACAGCATTTTGAAGACATGGATAGGTTCTGGAGATTTGGTGAAGCAAATGCATTGAGTAGTGGTTTTGAAGGTGCTGTTCAGTGGAGGACACAGCATTAGAGTAGCCCAGGCCACTGGGTTATATATGTTTTTTAATTCTTGCACCTCCCTGAAAGGTCTCAGATGCAAAGAAAGATGCCGGAGGCTGAAGTGCACCAGATAATGTGGGAAGCTAATGGTAGAACTGCAAATTGACCCTTCCAAAGTTGAGAACGCCAGTTTCATGTCCTCAGACACTTTTTCTCTCCTAAATGATCTTAAGGCTGTCTGAATTCTTGCAGAAACGCTATGTGGTGACTCTCACTGACTCTGTGACAACTGCAGCCATAGTGTTGTCCATATACTAGCAGTTTCCCCGACTGTTCCTCATGGCCTTGGCTGTTACTGAAGAGAAAAACATTTTCATTTCATGACTGTAAGACTACGGGGTGGGATCATCAATGGGAAAGACTACAGGTTGGTCTGTTGATGCAATAAATGAAGGAACCATTGCTCCAATGTGGGGGACCGTATGTTTATGTTAGAGCATCTCCATTTTTATCCATCCCTTTTTAAACTAAGCATTCTCTTTTTCTCTCTTGAGGGAGAAAATGACGTGGTTTTCCTGTCACGTTTCTAGTTGTTTGAAATGGATGCTATTCTGCTGAGCCCTCTAAGCATCCAGCATCCTAATAAGACTTTTATAAAACTAAAAAACATAAATGTAAAGATTTGCAGGTCCCTTGGCCAACCCATAAGATGCAAACAGCCAACACACATCCTTCGTGCTCATCCCCAGAATTTCATCCCCTGCTAGTTGTAGAGAGATTGGAATAGAAGGAAGTAAATTTTAAACCCTTTTTGTCTATGTGGAAAAGAATCTTTCTGTCTAACTCCTTACCGAGCTCCTGTCAGAGACTGTCAGCAGTGGGAACTGCTTCTGTGCTTCCATGTCTTGTAACTGCCCTGTAAAGTGAAGGAGGAGAAAGCAGAAAGATCATCAGGCCATGTGGACGTCAAGCAGTGTATTCTTCTGGTTGCCATCTCAATATTTAGCTGTCCATAAAGGTGTCACCTGGTTTCACCGGTAAATATACTGGATGATGTGTTGCAGTGCTCAATGGCATCACCTGCAAAGTGAGCGATTGAAATTCAGCGGTGACACCAGTTAGTGGTTTCGGTCCGAGTTACTGGTGTCACTAACAGGATCATCTGTGGAGACTTTGCGAAGAACATTGTGACACATAAGCCTCCCACCAAGAGCCTCTGCCGTGAGCATGGACCCCCGGCGCAGCCCGGGGTTCGCTCTGGAAGCAGCTGCCGGTAGGTGGCACCGGCGGAAGCGGGACGCGGCGGGGGGCGGTGGAGAAGCCGGACCCCCCTCTCCGCTCCTCCTCCCCGGGTCGGGACGGAGCCAGAGCAGCCTTTGAACGTACCCCCAGCTCAAGGGCCGCGTGAGAAATCGCATCTCTCACACCCTCTCCAGCGTTTTTTCGTTTAAGAAGTGTCATTAGCTCCCCAGCGAGGCACGGATTAGTTGCAAGAGGACTCTCGAGGCTGCGCACGGTGCAGGATGCGGCAATACTCGCGGCGGCGAGGGGGGGTTCTATTGCCTGTAGATTTTCCTAACTGCCTCAAAAACTGCTAGAAGTGCTGTCAGATATTTTATCCCAGCAAAGAGTGACATTTAAACGTGTAAAACCGCTTCATATTTTTACTGATCTGTTCTCCTCTAAAAAGAGACTAAAAGGTGCTATTCGATGTGAGTGTTTCCTCAATCTCATTCACAGAGAATCACAGAACATTAGGGATTGGAAGGGACCTCGAAAGATCATCCAGTCCAATCCCCCTGCCACAGCAAAACCAGTTTGATGTTTTTCTGAAACACGTCGTTTTTCCAGAGAAGGACACAAAGTGATCCGTGACTTCTACTGGTGCGTAGCATGTTGTTTACTAAAGGAAGGTTCTTCAACAATCTTCTATCAATCATCTGAAGAGCTTTAACAAAGGTTTCAGAAAGTCGGTGGAAAGAGAGATGTTTTAAACTCGCTCGTTTTATTTGGATTTTAAAATCTCCACGTGGTGATTTCAACTGTGGTTCCGTGTCAGGGAAACCCTGAAGTGAAGTTGACCAGAGACAAGTCAAAATGCCTGCGTTGTTTTCATTGTCCAAACGTAATGATGTGCAATAATTTAAACCAGCAGTTTCACGTGGTTAAAAATGAATTGGATTCTTAAAAATTCGAGAGTAACCTCAAAAAAAGCAAAAAAGGATAAAATAGCTGTTTGTGTTACGTTGGAATTAGTCTTGGTGCTAAAAACATGCTTTCAATGCATTCACCAAATTAAAGAAATGGTTTTATTTTTTAAGAATCGTAGGGAAAGAAAGAAAAGATTGATCCTACACCAACAAGCTCTGTTACAACAAAGGCAGCCGCCCCTGAGACATTCCTGAGGCTGAGAAAAACAAGATAGTCTGACGTATGGCAGGAGTAAGATACAAACAAGATCATACAGAATGAGAGAGGAAAAACTGTTTTAAAAGCACACGATGCACTCTCTAATAAAAAACCCAGAAAACAACTTCTCTTTATAGAAACAGTAACTAAAAGAACCCCCAAACACTCAGTAATCCAGTTGAAAATTAATTTAATATTAATTCAAATTTAAAATGAATTTAATACCAATTAATAGTAATTTATGGGATAATATTTTTAACTGAAAATGATTCTTTAAGTTATAAGAAAATTTGCTTGAAGAAACTAGATTCGTACTTGAAAAATATGTAAGTTAGATATTGATTTAATTTTCATAAATCTATACAAATAAACTGAATTTATGTTGTGTCTAAACTGGCTAATTTCAACGGGTGGGAATTTTACTATTGGTTTGTTGGGAAACAAAGATTACAGCTTAAAAAAAAAAACCCACAGAGAAGCTAAAGTTTAACTTTTGTTAAACAACAATAAATGAAAATAAAATGGGAAAAAAAGTTTCTGCCCCACTTTTGCAAATAGAAGTCCAAGTTCTAAATAAGTTTGAAACAAAAAAAAGTTATTAATTTAATGTTCTCTTTAATTCAGATTCTTTACCTCTCGGGATCTTATTTCAGTCAGAAAGCTTGGTAACACGGAAAAGTGAACGAACAAATGCGACTCCTGGTTTGCCCTGATATCTGCAGAGATTGTTTCATGAGAAACAGAGGACCCCCAGCTTTCACTCACTTTTAGATGTAAAGTGAATTTGCTGTGGGAGGAAATGAAATAATTTCCAAAGTGATCTTTCCCAAGTATCTTTTTGCATTAAACACGGTTTGGATTCAGCGGCTCCTAATGAATTCGGATACGTTAACAGTGACTGGATCATGTCCAAATATGACTTGATGGGAATGCCATTAGTTTGCTTCCCCGAGGTTACACTGGGATCCCATCTGGTGATGGCTAATAAATGCAGACACGGTCTGAGAAAGAAAAGAAGAGCTTGCACTGGCTTCTCGTATGAATTACCGGGAGTGCAGTTTCTTGAAGTTTCATTTTTTGTGCTTCAGGGAAGCTTTAAAATTTTACAAAAGCAACAGGTTGCTCGTGTGACAGAAGCCTGTAGTTAATGATGCTGGCGTTGTTGCTCAGTAGTAGCTGTTTTTGCTAAGATCAGCAGAAATGTACTGCCTTGTAAAAGCACTTAGGAGAAAATCACAAGCAAACCCAACTGTTAAATGTGTTTCTATGTTTGATCATAGCTACCGAACACTTACCCTAAAATACCACCTGTAATTATCAGGTGAGTGGCCGAACCGCTTTCCTGCTCAGTGGGAGGAAACCTAGATCTCATTTATCTCTCCTCCAGATCTAGAGCACTGAGGCAAGTGGTTTCATTTCTGTACGCAGCGTTAGCAAGAAGATCTTGAGAGGAGCAGAAGCACACGTTTGTCTCAACAAGGAGAGAAGGTTTTCAAACCCTTATAAATCCTTGGAAAACAAAGCCGTGCATTTAAAGCAGCAAAGTTGTTGGTCGTGTGCAGCCTGTGTCGTTCGTGGACGCGGCGGCGGTTAATTACACACGAGGAAAGATTGCGTGTCTTTCGTAAAGTCAAAATTCTGTTGTTCAGCCTTTTTTTTTGCCTTTTTTCCCTTTTCCTTGACAAACCAATTATTAGCTGGGGCAAACTGACCCTGATTTTGATCAAAGGAGCAATTCATCTCCTCCTGCAAGCCTTGCAGCCTAACAGCTATCTGTTGTTGCAGAACGCACCGGCTGCCTTCAACTGCCGACCCCATCCAGGCATGAGGAAAGGGAGCGAGGAGAAAAAAACCTATAAAGCCCAAAATAAAACTGTGGGTTCTTCTGGTTCTTGTCAGGTTCAGTTACAGTGGGACAGAAACAGCAGTAAATTCACCGAGGCTCTATCAGATCAAAACAGCTCCGTTATAAATATCATTCATATAAACCATGTGGGCGAGAGAGGAGCTGTCAGAAGAAGGGAAGGGAAAATAGGTCTCGTGCACTTCAATAAATTACATTTTGTTTTTATAGATTATAAAATAAAAGAACCCCACCCGTAACATATGTGTCCCTACCCATGTGTGGACGGACATATGCCTGCATACCTGCACAGTAGTATTAACTTGAGCATTCAAACGTTATCAGTCCAGGCATTTTACTTTAATAAAACACAGAGGTTTCAGCAACTGTAGATAAAATTAGGGTATGGGATAAATCTACAAGAACAAGAGCTTTGAAGAAGAGTTTTACCATTTTCCTCAGAAGTTGGCTCAGCGGTTTGAAATACTTCTGATGGGATGAACACTATACTCCCACTTGGCTTTGTGAGGAGTAGCTCAGAGTGTCATAGAATCATAGAATCATTAGGGACTGGAAGGAACCTTGAAAGACCATCCAGTCCAATCCCCCTGCCACAGCAGGATCACCTAGACCAAGTCACACAGGAGCACATCCAGGTGGGTTTTAAACGTCTCCAGAGAAGGAGACTCCACAACCCCCCTGGGCAGCCTGTTCAGTGCTTCATCACCCTCACTGTGAAGAAGTTCCTTCTCATAATGTTGTGGTACCTCCTATGTTCCAGCTTACAGATTATGAACAGGCTGAAGCCACAGGGTGGCAGGACAGGAGGATGTGACTGACTACAAAAGAATTCGCACCTTGAAATGAACACATTATTGGGATTTTTCCTTTGTCAGGCTCTGAAATGACAAAACTCTCAGAACATTTGGGAATAAGGCTGCAAGCAGCAGCCTGTCTTCTATGGAGCATCTCAGTCTGTGTGTTGTAGGTAAGGGGATATCTCCTGTTAGTCCTGGATATGACACTTCCAGAGAGAGAGAGAAGATTCAAGATACCTCACGAAGTGGATTAGATTGATTTTAGACAGACACTGAGTCTTTTGCAAAGACACTTATTGCACCCAGCATATTGTAGAGTCATTAGGCATCAGAGCCTAAGGATGTCTCCTGAAGTTTGCGATCCTGAAGCTCAATATTGAGCACTTCTCTTTTTTGGACTTTACGGTTTTCATGAGCATTGCTGGAAGGTCTCAAGACAGTGGCTTTTGCACTGGGAGGTGTGTATAGAGTCTTAGGAGTTTGAGAGGAGGAAGAGAGCGTAGAAGAGAAAGATACTAGTACTGGGCTGTGAAGCTGCTGCTAATACACTGGCAGGCTAGTCCTAACCCGCAGCATTCCTGCTACTGAGAAAACCCTTACACTTCCCGTGTTTTAGAGCTGAAGGAAAAGTCTGGAGATGCCTTTGATGGAGTCACCATTCTTGTGACCTCCCTGCTGCCAGGATGTCAGAAACACTTCCTCTCACTGGGAGCTCTCCTTCCTGCCCTGCCTCATGTCATCTTGGAGGGGGTAGGACTATCAGCACCACTGCCAGAAATGGTGGGGTGGCCGTTTATCCAGAGGGGAATCAGAGTGCGTGCACTGGGCCAGCAGTGTCTGCGGGAAGGGTGCTCTGAGCATCGCTCGTGTCTCAGTGTACAGACCCTCTTTGTAAGGAACGTTTCTGTATCTCCTCTTGACTGCAGATGAGGAAATATTTCTCTATAATTTCATTTACCGCTGCAGCTGCTGTCCAGCCTTCCAACGTAAAGACCTATAATCTGCTGCTCTAAGTCACTAGGTGGAAGCATCTACCTTAATACTAGTAGCACAGCTCGTTAGGGAGACAACTTTTGCTGTTCCTTTCTCATCTTTAATTTCTGAGCTACGTTACACAAGGTCTCATTATCGAAGCCATGAATCATAGTGCTCTTGCTGTCTGAGTCAGCAAAGCTCTTCAGCACAAACCCAAGTCCACGGTGGGCCCTGACCCTGTCACGTTCGGTGATGTTTGTAACGCAGTGCCTAGTCCTTGTACTGCTTGCAAGGACTTCATTCGATGAGATGTGCAAGTTGGTGTTCAAATTGAGCTCACAGCAGCAAATCCTTGAGTGGCTGAGCTGGGATTAACGTGAGTCTTTCTGCCTTGCAAGCACCTTCAGCAAAAACTCCAGTACGATGCCTCCACAGCGGGGCTTTCTGAGCCCCTTCTTCCTGTACCAGTGCCTTCCGTTTTCTTCAGACCATGATGTCTCATCTCTCTTTCCTCTCTCCACTCAGCATAACTGTTTGGCTTGCAGAGAAGTCATAGAATCATTAGGGATTGGAAGGGACCCGGGAAGATCATCTAGTCCAATCCCCCTGCCACAGCAGCATCACTTCACTGGAGAAGTTATGGATGACAATCTGCTGTGAACTGGGCAGCCTGGAGAGTGGTAAATGTTTTGATGGACAGCACCACTAATTTGAGCAATAGATCTTCCACAGCATCATAGCTCTGTTGACTAGATGGCCATGATGGACCCGTCGTTCTCTCTCCAGGATTAGTTTTCCTTATTCTTCTCCAAATCTGTTTTGATTGCTGATGTCCAGAATATCCACTGATGTTCTGGAGCTGCCCAGGTAAGGGGACAGTGCTGTTATGCAGACAAGGGGTCAAGTGGAGATGAGCCATCTGGATGAGAGCTGCGTTCTGACATGCCAGAGGCTCAGGCTGCACGGTGATGATTTCTAGGTCTCTCTGTGCCTTCTTCAAGCTTCCCCCTCGACTGCTCCCTGCTGGATCTTCCTGCCTGGAGAAATGATAGAAGCATCTCCTAAACTTCTTGAGGCACCAGCATCAGGGCTCATTCAATTTAAATCATCTAAGCTAACCTGGCAGATTTTGCATGAAAGTGGATTAGTGAGTGCTGAAACCACCACTTTGCCAGCAGAGCTCCACAGATGATAACCTCATGGAAAGCAGCTGTCAGAGGTTTGTGGTGCTGCCACAGCAGTGCTTTACCCTCTCAGCCATGGTGATCTTACATCAGGAGGGCAAACTAGCCTCCACCAGTGGGTTCTCCCCCCAGTGCCAGCCTTTATTGTGGGCGACACGTGAATCCAAAAGCACCGCGTTTGCTTTTCGTGCTGCAGGCTGCAACACTGAGAAATAAACAAAAAGAAATCTGGTTTTTACTTGTTAGCTGAGCAGTTTTGATTTGAAAATCACTGACAGACATCAAACACGAGACCCCACAATGAAATGTTTACAGTGCCATTTCAGAGAGGGGCTCCACTTTGAAATTAACTGAAAGTATGCGGGAAGTTTGCAGAGCAGGGCTTGTGTAGGGGTAGAAAATTAAAGCACGATGGAGCCATCAGCATCCAGGGTTTAGGGAAGAAACTGGTATTCATATTGCTCATGTTTCTTCTCAATTGACGAGATGATCCCTTCCATTTGCGGTTATTGGGGCAGCTTTTGTCTTGATTTCCCTGTATTTTCAATTTGCCGGCTTTGGCTCTGTGTTGCCTTCCCCCGTGAAGGGTGGTGGTGAGTTGTGGAGCCCTGCACACGCTTGATTGTGACACGGGCAAAGCAAATGACTGCTTCATCCTCGCCCTCTGTTTGTTTTTCCTGTGCAAACGTGTGCGCCGCGTTTCAAGTGAACCCACGTGTTGTTCAGCAGTGACTCTGTAACCCTGTTTTCATTCCATGGAGAAGTGCAGAACACTCCCAACACTCTTGGTTTTCCTGTGCAACAGCAGACGCTGCCTTCCGTAGTGTGAAGAGAGCAGCCAACCTCAACAGTTTGACACTCGGAGCAGCTTCACTAACAGAATCTGTCTGATTCGCTTGCTGTTGGCAAACCCCAAATATTCCTCCAAGGAGGAAGTTCCTGCCATTGTGTATGTTCTACCTCGCGTTTCATCTGTACAAGGCTCAGCTCACTGTTCTGCGGCAGAGAATCGAGAAAACAATTACAAGCCAACTTGCTTTTTGTTTTTAAAATGCCAAAGTCGTAAGATGCAGTGAATTGGGAAAACTCCAGGAACTCTATGGGACAGGGACACTCTGAAGCACCTTCCGAGGCTGAGGGAGCTGGGTCTCTTTAGCGTGGAAAGGAGGAGACTGAGGGGTGACCTCATAAATATTTATAGATATGAAAAAGATGGGTGTCAGAAGGATGGAGCCAGGTTCTGTTCAGTGTCATCTAATGATAGGACAAGGGACAGTGGGTGTGAGCTGGAGCATAGGAGGTTCCACATCAATATCAGAAGGAACTTCTCAGTGAGGGTGACAGAGCACTGGAACAGGGTTCCCAGGGGGGTTGTGGAGTCTCTTCTGGAGAAGCTGAAAACCTACCTGGATATGTTCCTGTGCAACTTGGTCTAGGTGATCCTGCTGTGGCAGGGGGATTGGACTGGATGATCTTTCCAGGTCCCTTCCAATCCCTAAGGTTCTGTGATTCTGTGGAAGTACAGAAAACAGGACCATCAAGAGGCACTTTTTGGATGTAGCTGGCAATAAATGAGATGTGGACCTCTTGTACCTTCTGCCAGCAGAGCTCCTTTTGCAGTCTGGGTTTGTGTTTTGAAACAGACTAGTGGAGGAAGTAATTCTTCCCTTGATATGATCATAGAATCATAGAATCATTAGGGACTGAAGGGACCTTGAAAGGTCATCCAGTCCAACCCCCCTGCCACAGCAGGACCACCTAGACCAAGTCGCACAGGAACACATCCAGGTGGGTCTTAAACATCTCCAGTGAAGGAGACTCTACAACCTCCCTGGGCAGCCTGTTCATACCTGCAACATCACTTTTGTACTTGAGGCTAGTGATTAATGGAAAGTATCACAGAAACCAGATGATTGCTTAGATAAAAATGTACCAGAACCTGAGGGAAAGGGATGCTCGTTCATGTATGGGGTGGGCTCATAGGGGCAGCAGAACATAGTCTTAAAAGCTCTGCACGCCACGGAGCAAGGAGAGCTTTAGCAGGGGGGAAAAATTTGAGGGGGAAAAAAAAATCTCATGATAAATAAAAGAGTGTAAAATACATGAAGAGGGAAGAAATGGGCTAAAGAAAATGAGAAGCTGCCTTCCTGTAGGTCAGCAGTATGAACTTGCTTACTGCTCTCCCTGGAGAAGCGGCCAAAACCTTGTCTAAACAAGACCATATAATAAATGTTTGCTGGAGAGCAGTCCTGCACTGGCAGGGAGCACTGGGTGACCTAATGGGTCTTTTTCATCTGTAGAGTCTATAAATAGCAACAGACAATGCACAGAGGAAAGTGTGAGACTTGTGCAGGCGTTTTTCAGTGGACAGTCACCCTGCACCAGCACAGCCAGAGATGTTTGTTCGCTGCCTAATAGAGGGTGGGACAGAACCCACCTGAGGAACCAGCTCTGCTTGCCCAGCTATTCCATCTGTCGTGTCTGTGCACAGCACACAGCTCTACAGGTTGGACACAGCTGGCCCAGGGCAAGGGAGAGTGCTTCCCACCACAGGCATCCCAGCCTCTCTCCAGCCATGTCCTGAGGCAGGTGAGGGCTCTGCTACACAAGCAGAAGCAGCAGGGGAATCAAAGCTGTTATCAGCAAGTACTGAGAAGCTTAGGCACAGCCCTTTCTCAGAGTTCTTTGTCTCATTTGAAAACAGAAAGAGGAGGGGGAGAAAGTCACAGCTATTTAAAATCATTTAACAAGAGAGCAGATAAAAGCAGTGCACTTGCAGTCTTGCTCCTCCTTCTCACAAGCCTGCGTCTCCCCCTGGCCCGTTGCAGGAATCCCATAGGGCTGTTTTGTTTGCTTGGCTTGTTTTGTTTGGGTTGGAAAACTCCCATTAGTTGTAGCTCAAACATTGTGGCAGGAAAACTAGAAAGTGAAACCAGCCAGATAGTAAATAAATAAAACAGAATGGCCTGCTTCCTTTCTTTTCCCTTCAATTTCAGCTGCAGCTCATGTTTTCTCTTTCCTGCTTGTCCCAGCTCTGACACTCTTTGCCCAGGCTTTGTCCCCGATGTCCTTTGGGGATGCTCTGTCTTTGCTGGACTCTGAGCTCTGCCTACCCTCCCTTTAGCAGTGATGCTCCTGAGGTCTGGGAATGTGACAACAATAGTGAGGAGAAATGGGGGGGACGACTGGTGCAAGGCAGGAGGGCTGCACCCCTGCAGTGGTCCAGTTGAATGGGGGGGTGGAATGGGTTGAGGTAGCACCAGTTCCCTGTGCTGGGTCTGAGCTGCTGCTGCACACTGGGGGGCTGCAGTACCCCAACACCTTTTTCTGCTTGTTTCCCCCACACCCCCAGCCTCCTCCTCTTGGTGGTCTGGCCTCACACTCCTCCTCAAACCCCCCTTTGTGGGGGATTTCTGTGACCCAGGGTTGCCTATCCTCGGTCCCCTTCACCGAGGGTGAGAGGAAGGGAGAGGTCCCAGGCTCCAGCCCCGCTGTGCTTGCAGGGGCTGCACAACTCCAGGATGTTCAGGAAAGCACAATAAAAAATGGGGCAGTGCTGAGCCACAACCTCTGTGATTCAGGCTCAGTAACCACATAAGAGGATCCCATGCTTATAAAACTGAACTGCTTCAGCATCAAGAGAAATATTTATAAAGATGCTGCCAACACAGCTGACCTGAGAGTCTTCTGCAAACAGACTGACTTCCTGACGTCTCCTCCCTCCCGTGACCTTCCTTTTTCTGCCAGGTCGTTACATCTCTCTTTTGTCAAGAGTTTGTTTTGTTGTGTCGTTTCAGGGAGCAGAAAGAATGAGTCCCCCCCACACAGCACCCCGGCAGCCCTCTGGCAGCCTCCCAGTGTGCCGTGATCCCAGTGCTTCTTTGCTGTACCTGGCCACCTGTGGTGGGCTGGCTTCTCGAGTTATTCCTTGTCTTACTCTTTTCCTCACCCTCAGGTTTTTGAACATGGTTATGGTCACCTCTGCTTTGATTGACTCCAGCAGCTTCCAGGATGCCTCAGAGAAGATCACTTGTGTTCTGCTTCATCATCTTTGTGGCTTCCAGCAGCTCTATGTCTTTCTTGAACGGAGGAGCCCAGAACTGGACACAACACTCCAGATGTGGTCTCACCAGGGCAGAGTAGAGGGGGAGAAGTACCCCTCTTGATCTGCTAACCACCCCCCTTCTGATCCACCCCAGGATGCTGTTGGCCCTCTTGGCCACAAGAGTGAGACACTGCTGGCTCATGGACATCCTGCTGTCCACCAGGACTCCCAGGTCCCTTTCTCCTGCTCTCCAACAGGTCAGCCCCCAATCTATACTGGTACCTGGGGTTGTTCCTGCCCAAATGCAAGACTCTACACTTAACCATGTTCTTTACCTTTCCAGCTCACAGTGCTTGTCTGAATGTCCTCCAGGGATCTCCCCTGTCAGAAATGGGGGAAATAGTCCCTGGTGACCATGGAGTGCTCTTCCAGCCTTTTCACATGACTGGTTTGGGATTTCATGATGCAGCAGAGTTTCCCATAGCTGGAGTCACAGTGTACACTGGAATCTTCTCACCATGCTGTGCAACCTCCCTGCTGCACCGGGTGAGTAAACCTTCTGAGGTTCATCCTGAGTTGTTCTTCTTTGATGAGAAGTTCTCAAGGCTTCTCCCCCAGCGCTCACTGCTGTTGCTTTTTCTTTCTGGCCATTACACTGTGTCCCTGCTCCATCTCAGTCCCTTCCTTGCCCACCCAGCTACTTCTCTGCACATGAGCTCTCACCTCATTGCCTTTCACAGAGAGGCAAGCTGAAGTTTTGCAAACCATCACTTGTGGCTTTCAGCATCTGAGCTTTAATATACAGAGACTTTCACTGATACCTGCCCTGAATTTTCCTGCATGTTTTAAAAAGAAGCTCTGTCTTGTTTCAAGAAAGCAGAAGTGGTAGGGCCCTGACCAACCATGTTTTCCTCCCAGCCTTCTCTGAAAGATTTAGGCTTTTCCAGGAGGACACCAAAGGACCTAGTGAGGTGACAGAGCACTGGAAGGGTTCTGTCAAGTTCCTCAAGTAGATGTGAGCAGCAGTATTAAAGGGGTCTGATCTCCAAGCAATGTTTTTCATTGCATCAAAACAAAGGATCAATCATAAAGAGCCACCAAAGGGAAGACACCCAATATTTGCATCGTGCAGCCTTCAGGGTACTGTAGTGACAGCTCTAGAGCGTGTCCTGCAAAGCATCACCCTGCACATCGCAGGCAACACTCTCTTCTCTAGCCCCACCAGCCAGGCCTCGAGTGATGCTGCTGGGGCCAAGTTTCATCTCTTACCTTCAGCCCTAGAACGTTGCTAACGGCAGTGAAGCACTGGCCAAAAGCACGGGCATTCTTTCCTGCAAAATAAGACTACGACCCCTTCGCGGGAGGCCCCAGAAGCCCAAGAAAAATCAGTTTCCCCAGCATTGTGTGGGCTTCTGAACGACGGAAGCCACACATGTCTTTTGCTGACTTGTGCCTCAAGAGATTAGGGTTTGGAATGTAAAATCGTTGACAGTAATATACATTGAACAATCATTTTTTATGACAGGGTTGAATGCTAGTGGTTAACAAATTAATCAGGGAGCAGAGACACAAAGAGCTTATGGCACGGGCAGAACCCTTGTGTTCTCCACTTAGCTAGTCTGTGTGTTTGCAAAGAAATAGGATATGTGCTCATCACTCTTCTTGTTGTCCGAGATGCCAACAACCAAACAGTAGGGAACTCCCATTACACGTTCTGTCTCAAAGAGCGTTCCTTTCCGCTCCCGGTAAGACGCGCGGGTCCGGTGATCCAAGTCAAACATCACTGGAATCTCAGCATAACTCAAAACCAATATTAACTTTGAGCCCACTTATTTTCCTTCTGGTAGGGTATAAAAGTTTAAAAGAAGTCCACGCTCCAGACAATCTGCAAGTGGGAGAGAGCAATGGATGAGACAATGAAAGGGAAGCAGAGAAGCACACGTGCTTAACAACAGAGCAGCAGCAACGCTGAGGGCTACGAACATTTTTGGTCTGATAGCAGGAATGAGAGGTTTTTTTCCCCGCGCTGTCGTCTAGTTCAAAGAGGAGAGAAGGCTGGCATCACGTTGCTGAGCTGGAACAGAAGGTTTCTGTCTCACACGGCTCCGTAATCGGGGTTACTCTTCGGTGAGAAGCACGGGGATTGTCGCGGAACAATCCAGTGCCAATTAGCAAGGCATCTCTGAACTCCGGCATCCCTCCCTCCCTCTCCGCACCGGAGACACGGCGCTGCTGCTCGTCTGAAGCCTGACGACTGCCTCAGCCACCTTTTTCGAATTAAAATGGCAAAGTAAAATTTTGTAAATGTTAGTTCTCCTAATTGACAGTGGCTGGCACAATTAAAACGAAATCACTAATGCCCTCTCTTGTTTTCTTTTTTATCAGCGGAGTTCATTTTTCAGTAACTCAGACAAGATCTTCATTTTTATGAAGACCCACGCTGACCCCTGAATATCTGATTTTTTTCAGTGAGTGTTTACGCCCATCTGGTTTGAATTTGGCATTCTTATGAGTCATTTCACTTTGATAGGAACACTATGCTATAGAAGACTTCTTTTACTATTTTAACATTTTAAATCAAACCCTGCCTAGTGCATTACCTAAGCCACGCTGCAGTTATGGGAACCACTGGGTTCCTTCTCTCCGTCAGACCTTGTGTTTGCTCCCTTTGTGAATTAAATGCTGCTCGTAGTAGGAAGGTATCCAGCACACATGTGTTCAAGTGTTTCACTGTGTTTTGCTGCCACATCCTTTCCCAGACTTAATAACAGCCTTTTTGGAAGCGGCCTCTGTAGAGGAAGGATGAGTGATTCGATAGGAAGTAGGGATGTTCAGGACTTCCTACCATCTGACATTTAACCCAGGCAAACGTGCTGTATTTATTTTTCTATCAACACTGATTTTATTACTTCTTCTGTTCTTACTAGATGCATTTCCTGACGTTAAGGATAGAACCGACTCTTTCGGTCTCTTTCTTCTCATGCAGGGAGGCTTCTAAACAGGTAGTTTAAAAGAAAAAAGGAAACTCCGAGTGATTTGCAAACGAAATGGAAGGGGGAAAGTCGTAAGCAAGCACTGTGGTGTAGAAGCCATGGTGTACAAAATGAAACCTGAGTTTGCTGCTGTGTTTTGTTGAGCTGTAACTGAATCATCACATGAAGTAGAACGGGTCGGTTCCAACTGGAAAATGAATGGAATATTTGACAGTGTTGTTTGTTTGCATTAACTGGGAATACGTTCTAGCAAGTTCTGACTCCTCTTCATCCCTCGACTACTTACATACATTTTAGCTCTTAGGAAAACACCAAGTAAAATTTAAAAATGGTGCTTTCTCTGCCATCTAGAAGAGAATTAGGTTGTAAGTAAGGACGAGTGAAGTACTTTAAACAGGATGAAAACTACGGTATGTGATATGGGAAAATGGAAGAGCTATTTTTTCCAGAAACACAAGCTGTTTAAGCTCTCATTTGGAGAAAATGCTTAGCAATTGTAGAAGCTGTGTGTCCTCCCACGTACGTACAAGTCGGACAGGCAGTTACGTCTTTTCCCTGTCTGTGTCCCAATAATCTCCTTCTCCAAAGTTCCCTCACTTCTACCAGGATAAATTTGGATTCACAGAATCACAGAATCACTCTGGTTGGAAAAGACCTCTGGGATCATCAAGTCCAACCATCTGCCCTCCTTACAAGTTCATCCCTAAACACATCCCTCAACCAAATGATCTTTAAAGACATCCAGAGATGGCGACTCAACTGCCTCTCTGGGCAGCCCATTCCAGTGCCTGAGCACCCTTTCTGTGAAAATATTTTTCCTAATATCAAGTCCAAATCAACCCTGTAGGTTCAGATTCAAGTAGCCAAAGAGGGGACTTAAACTTCACACCATCTGTAGCAGAGAATTCTCAGCCACACCATGTAGATGAGATTCATGAGGACCCGAAGCAATCACTGTTTTGATGCCCATAATCAAGGATATACTTTATGAGGGCCAGAGGAGCAGAGCAGCTAGCACGCCTTGAGAAAGATCTGTTCACTGCAATAAAGCAAGTTTTTCAATGTCTGTGTTTTGGTTGCATTTTAGGAGGATTAGAAGCAGGACAGGCCCATTAACAGAGGCTGAGATACAGGCTCTTCACGTTTATCATGTCTGTCTAGCCTGGAACACGGAGGCTACTTTTGTAGTTCACTCTAGTCGCATTATCATGATTGAATAAAGCATGAAGAAATGATTTATTTTTAAGCACAGGTCAGAGGTGCAGTGTTGTCAGACTGAAGTCAGAGCACCACACTTTGAAAAAACACTTAACCTTCACCAGCCAGGCAGATAAATACTAAAGACCCTTCCTAATCCACTAAGGATGTTACAGGCTTCTTATCTTTCTTCAGAGCAGATAACAGTAAATTTCTGGGTGCATATCTCAGAATCCTATTTCTGCTAGTTTTCAATAATAATTCTTCAGAGATTGCTCAACTTTGTTTGCTTTTCTTGCAAAGACAAAAAGCAAACCACTGCAGTCACTGCTCATTGTCATGGGAAGAGTTCTAACATATAAGAGACCTAAGAAACACCCACTGCATGGTCAGATGCAAGTGTGTCCTCAGCTGTTCTGCTTGTGGTTAGCAGGAGGTGATGGAGAGGCTGCCCTTGTCAGTGCAAATTGCAAGAGCTGCTCAGCACCATGCAGTGTCCCTGCCCATGGCAGGGGAGTTGGAACTGGGTGATCCTGTGGTCCCTTCTAACCCTGGATGATCTTTCGAGGTCCCTTCCAATACCTAATGATTTTGTGATTCTGAATAGAAAGATGAGCAACAGTCAATCATTAAAGCTCTGGTTTATGAGGACCCCAAGCACGTCCAACAGGAATCAGAATGAATTTGGGAAGCTGTTCCAAGTTTGCTGCTCCTCCATCGCCTGGTGCCACAGGGGATGAAACTCTGCAAGGGTTTTATTTTCTCCACTTCCAAAATTTGGGCAGGAGTAGCTCAGCTCCTACACCCAGGGAAGGCAGCCTCTGAGATGCCTGGGCTTGTGTGGCATCTGCCTTGAACGGAAAGACTACTGGGATTTGTCTATGGAGGAGGTATTTCTCCTTGTTGTATGGTGCCCTCACTACCCTGTGCTAGTTCTCATCTGGTTCCCTGTGCAAGTGAGGTTAACGTGGGGCTAAACCCCTCATCAGTTCTCCATGCACTCCACCCTTGCTGGGGCAACCCCTGTTGCTTAACAAAGGTAGAAATTACTTGGCCAGGAAGGAGGAGCTGGTATGTCTTTGTGTTCCTCAGGGTGGGGGATTGCAGGCTCCAGCATCTTTTTATACATCTTAGAATCATAGAATCATAGAATCATTAGGGATTGGAAGGGACCTCGAAAGATCATTCAGTCCAACCCCCCTGCCACAGCAGGATCACCCAGACCAAGTCACACAGTCAGGCAGGGTTAGAAGGGACCACAGGATCATCCAGTTCCAAATCCCCTACCGTGGGCAAGGACACCCCACCCTAGGTCAGGCTGGCCAGAGCTCCATCCAGCCTGGCCTTACCTCCAAGGATGGAGCCCCAAACACCTTCCTGGACAACCCATTCCAGGCTCTGACCACTCTCACGGTGAAGAACTTCCTCCTCACCTCCACTCTAAATCTACCCATCTTCAGCTTTGCTCCATTGCCCCAGTCCTGTCACTACCTGACATCCTAAATAGTCCCTCCCCAGCTTCTCCATCTACAGGGAGGGCGAGAACCTGGGTTACTGCAGGCAGACAGCGAAATACAATCCTCCCCATGTTCCATGAGCACTCCTGCCACTGCATGACTGTATGAAAAAATAGGGCTGCCCCTGCCACCTGGATGTTAAGGGCACGAAAAGGCAGGCTTGCTTTGCTCTGGAAGGACAGAAGTCAGCTTCCAAGCTCAGAGGAATGGGAGCTGTGGTATGCACCTCTTAAACCCTCTTTCTCCTCAGCAAGGATTTTTCTGGAGCACCTCCAAAGATCATTAACTCCCCCTGCATGGTGGAGCTCAGCACCCAGGGAAAAAGTCTAGACTCCTGCATCCATAATGGGAATCTCAAATGAGGTGCTGTAAGCCCTGGCATGTGGTGATTTGGCCCTCCAGTGTCTGTGTTTGTTTAAAGAGCTGCGTGCTGAGCCAGATCAGTGCCTATCGCATTAGTCACAACACGCTGTGAGATTAGAAATGGGGAAAGTGCTGAGTAACTTGTGAGTCAGCCTTACGGGGGTTTCTGAGCGCACGGTACTAACACTCTCCCTGCTACTACGCGACTTCCCCCGCAGTTTCACGCCGACACCCGTTCCCTGCACAAAGCTGGAGCTGGGAAAGCTCCACTCATTTTCAGTAGCTGCTAGGAAACACGAAGCTGGCTCATCCTCCACTTGGCAGTTCCGTCGCCTCCTTTGTTCCCGGCTGTTTGCTCTGTGCCAAGTGGTTTCCTTTGGAGAGTCCTGGTGACAGCAACAGTCAGTTCAAGGCAAGGCTGCAGGTTGTGCATCTGCGGGCTGGATGGAGTGCTCGGTGTTTTTTCTGCCTTTGTATTTGCAATTAGATATCCGCAGGATTTTTAAGGAAGAGTGAAAATTGAGCCATCAGGTGGTTTCTGCGGTAGCAGCTTGAATGTTTTATATATAAAGACAACGTTGTTTCCTTTGGCTTTGTCTTAGATGAAGTTAATGGTGGGTGGAGGCTTCCAGGAAGGAAATGTGTAGGGGTAAAAAATGAAATTGTGGTGGGCTGCCACCCTGCAGGGCTTTGGTGGAAACCCTGACTCATTATCTGCATGTTTTGGGTTGTGGAGGTTGGGGTCCCCCTCAGCCAGCGTTTCGCAGAGAAGCAGAGCGTTGCAGCAAAACAGGCTTGTGCACTTTTCCAACGGAGGGAACACTCACCTGGTTTTCCCCAAAGAAGGTGTGTGTGGTGGGGAGAATTGGATTTGGTCAGCTTTACTTCCAAGGAGACACCTGCCAGGCCAGGAGAAGCTCTGCTTTGAAGGCAGAAGGGCTATTTCTGCTATAAGGGTCCGCGAGCCTCAAGCACTTGGGGAGGCTGGGAGCAGCAGTTCCAGGCTGGGAGCAGCAATGCCAGGCTCAGTGGGGTTCCCAGCACCAAGTCGTGCTCCTTCTCCCTAAATGGGGCTATGGCAGCTCCTGAAAATGGAGCAAGATCCCTGAGGCTCCTTCAGCAGCTGGCAGAAGCAGAGTGACACCCACTCCTCCTTGCTTTGCCTCATTTTCTCTCCTGGGGCTCCCTGAACTGGGCAGGCTCCCAACGCAGGTGACTTGGTTAAGCACCTGAAGTTAGAAGGACCTGAGAAGCAGACAGCTCTATCTGGATGTGGAGAAAAGGCAAAAATAACAGGGGGAGCAGAGCCTGGAGATGCCCCTTTCTCTTTGCAGCACTCTCACTGCACCACAGCCACCCTAGCCAAGCCCAGTACTGGTCCAAGGACACCAAGCATAAAAGATCCAGTGGTAAAGAAGGCGCAGGGATGTTTGTTCTTCAGCTTGAGTCCTTTGAGGAGAGACATACCTGCACGATGTGCTCAGCACCACCTTCGACACTTCATGAAGACTGTTCCCAGCTGCAGTCTCACCAGGAGTAGGTCCTTATCCCCCTGGCAGAGCAGTCACCAAGATCACAGCTAAGGGTTGATCCTGGTAGGTGCTAACTTCAAATGGAGATCAGTTTCAGGCCTTTGTCCATGACCTGTAACCACGGGTGGGAAGAGCCACCACCTCTACTGTATGTGGCCATCATTCTAGCTCTCAAGAGGAACCCAATCAGCTGGAAAAGATCTTGACTTCTGTTAACTGCAGACAAAAGAAGACATGAACAAAACTAAGACAGAAGTAGAGCTAGAGGCAGTAACTCATTTGCAGTGAACCCACACAGATATTAAAGGTTTTACTGGTGTTGCTCTGGTAGGCAACTGCTGGTGACTGGGAGGAGGGAGTGCATGGCACAGACCAGGGTAATGCGAGGCATTTCACAAACTTCCTCTGGATTTTATCCCGAGGTCCTCCCACACCACCTGACCTCCTCTTTGTGGTGAAATCTACTTGTTATGAAACATCTTGACCTCTCAGGGGTTAAGCAGGCAAGCTGACGCCGAATCCAGGGACGTTTGGGCAAGCGCGGGCTGACAAGCACAGGTCTGCGCATTTCCAGCGCGAGGTCTGGCTGCAAGAACCAGTCACAGAAAATAGAGAGGTGGGAAATTCACATTTAGGAGTGGGAGGGTCGCGGTCAGCAGAACGATACGGGAGGGAAAGTATAACAGTGATTGTCTTAGCACTGTTGTCTAAGAGATCTGCTTTCCCACAACGTGTTCGTTTGTGTGCCTGTGTGGTACAGGCTGACTATTTAAAGTTGTGTCTCTAATTCTGATTAAAATCATGTTTTTGCATCATGGACGTGATCAGAGAACATCTTTGAAATTATTACTGATAGAGCCTTGTGTATGTGGTCTTCCAGGGTCATGATCAGTGTAGTTGGAGGTGCAGAGTACTACAGGTCCTCAGAAAAGACCTCATTAGTGTTATATAAATAGGGCAAGGATGGGTGTCAGGAGGATGGAGCCAGGCTCTGCTCAGTGGCATCTAGTGATAGGACGAGGGGCAATGGACATGAGCTGGAACACAGGAGGTTCCCCATCAATATGAGAAGGAACTTCTCAATGAGGTTGACAGAGCACTGGAACAGGCTGCCCAGGGAGGTTGTGGAATCTCCTTCTCTGGAGACATTTAAAACCCACCTGGATATTTTCCTGTGGTCCCTTCTAACCCAGACTGACTGTATGACTTGGTCTAGGTGATCCTGCTGTGTCAGGGGCATTGGACTAGATGATCTTTCAAGGTCCCTTCCAATCCCTAATGATTCTATGATTCTACATGTTCCTGTGCAACGTGATCTAGGTGATCCTGCTGTGGTGGGGGGATTGGACTAGATGATCTTTCAAGATCCCTTCCAATCCCCAATGTTCTGTGATTCTGTGAAAAGCTTTGTCTGCAGGCTGCTTCCTTCCCTCCTTGTTTTTCTGGAGGACATATGACAAAGCTCATGATGTAGACCCAGCTTTAGCTGGAAGCATTCTTTCTGTAGAAGCAATTTGTACAAGGTTTTGGCACCCTTATCTGTAAACTAATGAAATTAGAGACAACCTACAGACTGTATACTCAGCTGGGCATCCAGAGCTCATCCTGGAGATAAGCTCTATCCATCAAAGGGATGTGAGACTCAGCCCTGCTAACTGTGTGCTCTTTATCTCACTGCTGTGCTTCCTCTAGCTTTCCTTCTCTGTGGTAGAAGTCATTACAGCATTTTTCAGACCTCTGCAGGACTCACAGATCCTTTTCTTCCCCCTGCTCTAGTGTTATACAGTCATAGGAACTGCAGTCTTGTTTGAATTACCATCGTGTAGCATTTGGATGCTGCTGTGTCTGGTGGTCGAAGCACTGGGAAAAGTAGCTCATAATCTGTGACACACATGAACTGCATTCCTGTGATATTTAGAAATACTTGGCAGAGAGAGAGTGTTGACTGAAAGGCAGCAAGGCACCACTGCCTCCCCTTGCTGTTTGCCTTGTGCTACGGTGGGTGGGAATGCTGTTGCATAACAGTTTTAAATTGCATTTCCTTTAGGTGAAGAAGCTGGTTGCTTTAGCATAATATTTGAGGGTTTGGAGGGGTTTTTTGTGTGTGCAGAAAGAATGTATTTATAACCACACACCACCTCTCATTTCCCAGTGTGGAACTGGTAGCTCACATATAGAGACCTTCCTGAAACTCACTGCAGGTAGAAACCACTGATCCTTTACTAGAAACACCTTGGCAGGGCTCTCAGGTTTTACTGCCTTCTGCACTGTTTATCCTCTGAGATCCTCTTGAGCTGAGTGGCCAAGAACTGGACACAATACTCCAGATGTGGTCTTACCAGGGCAGAGTAGAGGGGGAGGAGAACCTCCCTTGGTCATCACCAAGTGCTCCTGTACCAGATGTGTTGGAGTCCCAGGAAGCTACATGCTATGCCACAACAGACATTGCTAATCCATTCTTCTCCTTCCCCGTTGTAGCAGAGCACAGGACACGGTTTGCTTTTACCTGGAGGAGCATCCAGCACACCTGGAATCAATTGCCCTGGGGTGGAAACACAGCCCAACCATCTGTCACGAGCTGATGCAGACTGCGCTAGAGCAGGGTGGAGCTCCAGAACACCTACAATATATTGATGACACTATTGTATGAGGTGACTCATCAGAGGAAGTGTTCGAGAAAGGCAAGAAAGTAATTGACGTTCTACTGGAAACTGGTCTTGCCATCAGGAGAAGCAAAGGGAAGGGCCCTGCCAGAGAGATCCAGGTTTTGGGGGTTTGGTGACATAACAGGCAGCACCACATTCCAGTAGGGTTTCAAGAGGGGCCTTAAACAGCCAACAGCTTTTGAGCAGATCAGACAAGAGATAGCTTGTGCCATGGCCCTGGGGCCTGTCCAAACCGGACCAGAAATCAAGAATGTACTCTACATGGCATCTGGGGACAATGGTCCAACCTGGAGCTTCTGGCAGAAGCCACCAGAGGAAACACGAGGTTGTCCCCTCGGATTTTGGAAGTGGGGATAGTGAGGCTCAGAGGCCAGTTACACCCCCATGGAGAAGGAAATACTAGCTGCCAGTGAAGGAGCCTGAAGCTGCATTGGAGGTGATTGACACCGATGCACGGCTCTTCATAGCAGCCCGACTCCTCATTTTGGGTTGGATGTTTAAAGGAGAGGCTGCATCTGCACATCATGCCACTAACACCACCTGGAGCAAGTGGATCACCTTGATAACCCAGAGAGCTTGGACTGGGAGCCTGAACCCCCCCTAGCATAGAGTAGGTGATTACTAACTGGCCTGGACATTGTGGAATGGGAGAAGTGGCCATTACTCTACCTCTACACTGACTCATGGATGGTAGAGAATGCTCTCTGGGGATGGCTGAAGGACTGGAAACAGAACAATTGGCTGTGCAAAGGCAAACCCATTTGGGCTGCTGAACTACAGCAAGACATCGCTGCTCAGCTGGAGGAACTAAAAGTAAGGTACAGCACACCGATGCCCATGTACCAAAACGCCGGGCTGCTCAACAGCGACAACACAACCACCAGGTAGATCAGGCAGCTCTAAAGCAGGTTTAGACTGGGAACACAAAGGCAAACTATTGTTAGCCCAGTGGGCCCATGATACTTCCAGCCACCAAGGAAGAGATGCCACCTACTGATGGGCTTGAGACCAAGGGGTGGATTTGACCATGGATGCTATAGTGCAGGTCATCTGCAGCTGTGACACATGTGCAGCTGTAGAACAGGCCAAACGGATGAAGCCCCTGTGGTATGGGGGATGATGGCTAACACATAAATATGGAGAAGCCTGGCAAATTGGCTAGATTGCTCTCCCATTAGCTAGCCAGGGTGAGCAGTATGCATTAACCATCGTGGAGACTAGTACCGGATGGCCAGAAACGCACCCTGTACCAATCCCTAACGATTCTATGATCTGTTGCCAGGGAATCTGCTGTCACTGGAGAACCTGTTTACCTCTGTACAATGGCTCTCGTGGACCATTCTGTTGTCCGACAGATTTTATGATCCAGGATGAGACAAAGGCTTCATCTGAAGGGTGAGATGATGCCAGTTCAGGTGCCTCTATGCTGATTAGTAGTGAGAGCGAGAGGGAAGGGACATGGTTATGGACCTGTTACCTTTCCTCTCCCACTAACACACACCAACTACTCACATTGGTTTTGTGTTTTCAAACAAACAAAACCCCCCCATACTTTTAAAAACAGACCAAACTAACTGTTATTTAGGAGGATAACAAGGATAACTCCCTTTAGGTAAAAAACAAACTACTGATCTCACAGCGTGTGTTGTCGTACGCATCCAACCCCACCTAAATTGTGTTAAATTGCTAGAAGGTGGCTCTCTGTATCGTCATGCAGCCGTTCAGAACTCCCTGTCTCATGGCTCTACAGGGGCAGCTCTGGTAAGAGGGGTGTAACACTTGGTGCCGCGTTTAAGAGCGTGTGGTGCTGGGGGTCAGTAGAATTCCCGTAGTGCCCAGGAGCCCCAGAGCTGCACTGTGCTTGGCGCTGCTCGGCGGTGTCTTTGTAATGTTCCAGCTTGATCCAAAAAACGAGCCATGGGAGGAAGGTTTGTGTTGGCTGTAAACCAACACCTGCACAGTTTAATAACATACATCTATGTTCGGTGATTTCAGCTCTTATCTTTTAATTGGAAACTATAGGACTCTAACCCAACTTTAAACAGCTTACAAGTGCAGATTTTATAGTCTTACCTTATATTTTCTTTGCACTGGGGTGAAGCAGGGAGCCCTTGCAGTAACTATTATCCCTCCACTGATTTTGAGTTTTTATACTTTCTAGGGGTTGGGGTTTTCTGAGGCAGCTATTTCCAGGTCTCCCTTAACGAATCCTGGGAGCAGAAGGATTTGACAAAAGCGTGTTTTGCCCGTTTGAGGCGCCCCAGCCTTACGAGATTTTCAATTACATTAATGAATTAGTTTCATATCATTCAATTGGCGCAGCTGAACAGACATAATTAACAACGAGTACATTTACAAGCTCTCTTGTTATGACAGCATTAAGGGTAATGAGTTCATTAAGCTCCATGGGGAGACTTTATCAGGCAGAGGGTACAGGCTGCGACGTGTTGGAGACACTCGCCTCTGAGGATGGGAGGCTCTGCCAACAGAGCACCAAAAGCATTTACTTCAAAGATCACTGATAATGCAGGAGGGCTTAACGAGGGTGTGTTTTAAAAATGTAAATGGGGGACCTACTGGGCACGGGAACTGTGTTAACACTGATAGTGGCTGGCTCTGGCCAGCCTGATCTAGGGTGGGGTGTCCCTGCCCATGGCAGGGGAGTTGGAACTGGGTGATCCTGTGGTCCCTTCTAACCCTGACTGACTGTGTGACTCAGTCTAGGGGATCCTGCTGTGGCAGGGGGATTGGACTGGATGATCTTTCCAGGTCCCTTCCAATCCCTAATGATTCCACGATTCTGTGAAGGTTGTGACTGTCACCTTACCTCAAAGAAGTTTTCTGCTTCCAGGCAGCAAGATGAAGCCCCGTTAGCACAGGGGTGCCTGGTTGTGCTTATTCATTCAGCCTGTATCATAACATTGAAGTAGCTGTTACACACTCCACTTGTCTGAGTACTCTTTCTGGTGAGGTTAGTCCCCAGCTGCTCAGCTGGCACCTGAAATAAATAGAAGGTGGCTTGCAAATCTGCTTTTAAAATTGTGAGCGTTTCCAAGCGCCTCCTTCAGATCACAACAACATTAAAAGCTTTATGGTGACACTGAAAACTGGATGTATTTTAGGATACGCAGGACCTAAAATTGATTCTTTAAACATTCGCCGCGTTGTCCCATGAAACTTGAAAATGTTTCGTGCCGACCTGGCAGACAGAGGAAATTTTTAATATGCTGAAATAAAATGGGCTTAAATAACCCTCCACGATACTCCTGCATTCTTTGCTTTGCTTGCATCGAGAACAAGCTGTCACTTTTAAGTTTTAATAAGTTTCATATGTTGCGTGGAGGAGCTGTGTTTGGTTAATTCTAACCTTTAATTAGTAGCCTCTGGATTGGTGTATACCCCAGGCACAGGGATGTTATTAGTGTGAACTGAAAGCTATGTGTGTTACTCCATAACAGATCAAAACAAACCTTGTATGCTCTGACAGCATTAAACCCCACTGAGACCCGGTGCAGGATATGGTTTTCCACTTGCAAAAGAAAATTGTAATTCACAAGCCTTTGCCAGATGTTGTCCCCCCCCGATGCTTCAGCTTCATTGCATACCTACCGAGTAGGTGGTCACCTAAGGTAAAGCCAAGTGGGCCCTGTTAGAGCAGTTGCCCTGCTAGAGAAATTTGCCAGAATTTCTCCAGTTGTTATTCTTTTGTGGTCACTTTCCCTCTTATTCCCCCAGAACAATAAAAACAATAAATATTAGAAGGCTGGGCTGCAAAACGGCTGTTTAATACCAACACAACGTGTTTTCTGAGAGGAACACAAATGTGCTCTCTTGAGGAGGGAAGATTTAGGGGCTTAAAGGAATCTGCTGAGGACTTGACTTCTGCTGAGCAACGTCACTATGGAGCACGTTGTGCAGTAAGTGCTGCAGCAGCATGAAGGTGTGAGACAGACACGAAGAAGAGAGCAGAAAGTGGCAGCAAAATGCTTTGAAAGTGGCCTTCAGAAAGCACTTTTTGGTAAGGTCCTTCACTGGAGATGTTTCAGACCTGCCTGGATGTGTTCCTGTGTGGCTTGGTCTAGGTGATCCTGCTGTGGCAGGGGGATTGGACTGGATGATCTTTGGAGGTCCCTTCCAATCCCTAATGATTCTATGAAATTAGGTTCTCTGTGGCTTGTGGATTTTTGAGAAAAACTGGGTAAGATTTTGGCTCTAAATGCCATGAGGCACTTACAGCAGGACTACTTGAAGCTGCAGAAATCTTATCTACCACCATGGTAGAAACCAGTCTGTGAACATCAGAGGTTCAGTGACATACTTAGATGATCTATTTTTGACCAGGCCTCTTGTAAGTGCTGCGATAAAGGGGCAGCTCCTGCCAACAAGCCGGCACATGAAGGGTCTGAAATGCACATGCCAGTGGTGCCACGTGGCAATCCTGCCTGCGGTTCTCCTGCTGGGGCAGCTCGATGGAGCCGTGCTTGCAGGCACAGGTGCTCTCTGGCAGGATCAGACCAGCCCGCGTGCAAGTGGCATTGCTTCATTGATTGGCTTGATGCCTGCCTGAATTATTTCTCAAGAGATTTATTGCAGCAGGCGTATCTGTTTTCACAGAGCATTAGGGATTGGAAGGGACCCCGAAAGAGCATCCAGTCCAATCTCCCCACCACAGCAGGATCACCTAGACCAAGTCACACAGGAACATGTCCAGGCGGGTCTTAAACATCTCCAGTGAAGGAGGCTCCACAACTCCCCTGGAAACCCTGTTCCAGTGCTCTGTCACCCTCACTGGGAAGAAGTTCCTTCTGATATTTATATGGAACCTCCTATGTTCCCGCTTACAACCATTGCTCCTCATCCTATTGCTAGATGATACTGAGAAGAGCCTGGCTCCATCCTCCTGACACTCATATTTATATGATTAATGAGGTCACCCCTCACTCTCCTTTTCTCCAAGCTCAAGAGACCCAGCTCCCTCAGCCTCTCCTCATAAGGGAGGTGCTCCACTTCCTTCATCATCCTCGTTGCCCTACGCTGCACTCCCTCCAGCCACTCCACATCCCTCTTGTACTGAGGGGCCCACAACTGGACACAACACTCCTTCAGTGATATTGATTCCTCTGTTGGCTGCCACAGAAGCAATTTAGAACTAGCCACACAGCAAGTCCTGGCTATTTTATTGTCATGTCCTTGCCTAAGGACACCACGCCGCCGACAACCCATTTTGAGGCACTGCCCCCTAAATGTCTTTTCACGCATCTCAGATTTGGCGGCATCACGCCCTGTGCCCAAGTAACCGAGGAAAACCCCTCTCATTGGCAGCAAAAGCAAATTACTTTTATGAGTCTGACTTTGAAGGGCATCCGGTGCTAAATTTTGTCTGTGAATGAAGCAATAAAATTTGCAGACCAACCTGAGCTCAAGGTCTGAGCTGGGGTAGCTTTTCCCCTTGTTTCCCTTGTCTCTTCCATCCTCTTCTTTTTTGATGAATAGACTGAAGCAAGTCTTCCAACAGCTTCTGCAATGTGTGACTTTCTCTGCAGGTAAGTGCCCCGGGTCATTGCTTTGAAGCTCGTTATCTACCTGGGATTAGACCTGGATTAATCTCTTCTTTAGACAAGTGACTTTCAACTACCTGACAACGACATAAAAACACCCAGTCCTGGCCAAAGTTGCCAATCAACTGAGGTTGACATCCATTTCCTGATGGAAACCTGACTGAAGGAACCAGCGAGAGCCATTTTATTTGTCAGTTACGTTGTTTGCCTCCAGAGGATAATAGCCAAGCAAATTAATTAGTGGAAATAAGCCACAAAGCCATCAAAACATTCAGGCAAAGCTTCACTCAAATTAACATGTTCAATGAAACAGAAACTTAGACTGGCAGCTCCGTGTTCCTACACTGTTTGTTGATTCTACTGACAGCTTTAATCATCGCGGAGCTGACACTCCGGTGGTACCAATGAGTAAATAAAACGTCAGGTTTGCTTATGATTACACTGAACATGACTGTTCAGCCTTGACAGGTCTGGATTTGTCGGCAAGAAGATCTCCTCTTCCGACTCTCCTGCGAGGATAACGCAGCTAAAAGCTGCCCGTCCACCACGCACGCGGCGGGTAACCAGTAAAAATCGGTGCTTTTATTTGCTGCTCTTTGACAAGACCTAATGGTGTCACTTTTCCCCCCAAGTCAGAAAAGCAGAGCAGCCACAACACGCACCCAGCTCCAGAAGTCACAGCAAAAGCCCTGCCACGCCCGAAGCACCGGTAGTCTGGCCGTCGGCTCCCGTGCGCCCGAGCGCTGGCTCTGCGCTCCGGTTCTGAGGATTATGTGAAACTCGGGTTTTTCTATGAAAAATCCGGTGTCAAAGAGGGTCTTTGTTTAAGGCATAACCTGAGTTGTCTGTCAAACGTGGGCCCCCATCCAGCAAAGCACTTAAGCACATGTGCAACGTTGTTGAAACCAGCGAGACTACCGCTCGCACGCTCAAAGTCACGCGCGTGTTTAAGTGCTTTGCCGGCCTGAAGCCTCGCAGAAGTCCTTTATATCACGTCGATTTCAAAGCACATTTCGCTATTACATCACCGTGCTGTTCTTGGCAAGGAATGAATTACTACCCGAGACAAGGAGAGCTCCGGCACGAGCTGCCGGGGGACTGGGACACCGCATTCCTTCCAAAACACCACCACGGCGCTGAGGCTTCGGGACCTGCGAATGGGCCACGGAGGCGGCTATAAATAATGTGGAGCAGCCTGGCCCGGTGACGCCCGGCTGCACATGTGCAAGAGGATACCAACAGAGGGTACTCGGTGTTTTTCATCTTCCCACAGACTTGGCACCCACCACCCACCCTCCAAGGCCAACTGGAGCCTGGTCAGTGGGAGAATGTGCTGGGCTCTTCTCCCTGTGCAGGATTTTAGCGTTAATTCCTGAGCTGGGATTGTGCAGCTGGAGAGTAGCGCTGGCTGTTATGCCCCACTGTTGGCACACAAGGGCTCTACAGACGCGTTGAAGCCAAGCTGCCTCTCTGAGAATAGTGTTAAGTAAGTAGGACTGCGTGGAGGGATGCACTTGCTCTCCAAGCACATGAGCTGAGCTCTCTCAAAGGTGTTCTGCTGCATTCTGGACCCTGTGACCCTACGTGTTGGATTCGAGGTACTCAACCCAACCCCTGGTGCTGCTTGAGAAACACAGGAATCTGCCACCATGACGTGGCTGTGCTCCTTGTCGCAAGCGGTCAGACTTGCGTCCGTCACTGGTGGATTGGCTTGGCCCAGACTGCACAGAGCCTTGTGTCACCGCGTCATGGCACCGTGGTGCCTCGCCCAGGCTTGCAAGGTGCAAAGGGAGCGGCAAGCAGCATCTTCTTGGGTAGGTGTGGTGGCAAAACCCATGTTGGTTTCTCCCCTGGTCATGGTAATGGGAAACTTGTATAGGATGGGAACAGCTAAATGGGAAGGGAAGATCACCTGGGGGAACAGAGCAGGAAAAAGAGGGCAGGTGTAAAGGGGACGAGGAAGGAGGAAGAAAAGGAGGAAGAAGGTAGCTAACAATTGTACAAAGTCAATGTCCTGGGACTGGCAGAAGATCCTTTTTGGCACCTCTTACCAGGGAACTACTGAAGTGAGGATGAGGAGGAGAATGCAGCTGTGCAAGGACATGAGCTCTGTCCTGTGGGAAGAGGGTGTTGTGGGGAGAGATCTGGAAATGGAAATTCAGTGCTGCAAAGCATCGGGGCTGTTGTTTGTTAAAGGCACCGGTGCCCCCTTCACTTTGCAGAGAATGAATTAACTACAGTTTGTGTTGATGACACGAATAGGAGGGAATGTCAGAAGGCACGGGGCTCTCAGAGTTCCCTTCACACACAAGAAAATGCAGATAAATAGCACAAGTCTGGTACATTTCTCCCCTGGAAAGGGTCTCTTAAGGAAGCCACTGCGCTGCAGATCCTGACAGGCAGCTGATATCAAAAGCTTCCTCCACTGTGGAGGTTGGTGGAAAGAGGGTCCGAGCTCCCTGTCAGAGCCTCAGTTCTAGGGGCCTGTTGAAATCTGTGGAAAACTGGTAGGAAGGACAAGGAATTTATTTACCATTTAATCCTGGGATTCTGTCTGCTTAGCCCCTGTATTTAATTTCCTTGCACCCATTTTGCTTGTTTACTTATTACTGATAGATTGTTTGAATGTCATTCGTGCCCAGAGCAGAACAGATCACATAATTCAACAAACAAAGCAAAAGCAGCTCTGGTTTCCTCCTCTGCAATGGGCTGTGTTTCAGATGATTTCCTTGAGCTGGGACCCAACGTCCCCTTTGACGAAGGTGGCAGGAAAGCTCACAGTAGCAGCTTAAACACGCACAGCGCCAGGCTCATGACAGAGAAGGAGCGCTCGCGCGCTCTCGAAGGGATGTTTGGCATCCTATTATTCCAGCAGCACGTGGCGTCGCTCTTAGCGCGGAGGCTGCATCGCCGCCTCTCTTGGGAAACCCCATTTGGAGACGGGCTGCCATAACGTCTTCTGACACACGCGTCACGCAGAGCTGCCACCTGATGCAAAGTGCAGACCTGATCCAAAGCTCCCTGAAACCAGGGGTGAACTTCCTGTGACTTCTCAGGGATTTGGATCCATTTCTCGGATTGTGAGCGCTGATATAGGAGGAATGTTATTTTTGCTGTGGTAGAATCATAGAATCATTAGGGATTGGAAAGGAGCTCAAAAGATCATCCAGTCCAGTCCCCCTGCCACAGCAGGATCACCCAGACCAAGTCATAGAGTCAGTCAGGGTTAGAAGAGACCACAGGATCATCCAGCTCCAACTCCCCTAACCATGGGCAGGGACAGCCCACCCTAGATCAGGCTGGCCAGAGCCTCATCCACTACTTGTGTTAGGAACCAGAGCTATCATTCCTTCAGGCTTCTTGCAATATGTTTACTAGCAAGTGACTTCACTCCTTTGGAGGCTTCAAGTCTGCTAACCACCGGGGGAAGCCAAGATAAAGCGACGTGTAACTTTGCTCTGTGTGACTGTAATGCAGAGTGCTGTTTTAATCAGTGTCAGAAGGGAAACACTTCTCACAACCTGATTCTTATCTGTGGTGTTTATGAAAAATGCACTACAGCTTCTGCATTTCTTGCTTTGGGACAGCTACTTCCCAGTGCTCTTCCTTTTAAAAAACACTTCAGGAGGGAGGCAAGGAAAAGCAGTGCCTGTGGTAACACCCGGCAGGGTCTGCGCTCTTCCTGGCGCTGCCGTGTTCAGCCTGTCTCTGTGTCGCTGTTCTGGTGCAGCCGTGGCTGTGCTGGATGAGGAGGTGCACCTCCATCCCTGGCCCTGGCATTCCATCCCTGCTGTTCCACAGAGGGGGCTCCAAAGGATGGTGTGTGCAGACTTCTCTTAACTGTTTAGGTCTCCTTTGGATCAATTTCAAGTTGAGGGTCCTGGCTAGTGCAGGTTTTTGTCTGGAGCTGCTTTGGGAGCACTTCCCAAGCAGGAGCTGCCTTCTGCAAGTGATAGGACCTTGGTCACGTGCTTTGGCACCTCCCTGAGGTCCTTGGCCAAGAGTTGCCTGCATGGTGTGTTATCCACCCTAGAGCTCCTTGGTGAGGTCAGCTCCAGCTGCTACAGCTGCAGGCAGGACTATGGTGATGCTGGCTGACCAAGCTGAGTCTGTGGTAGTCACACCAGACAAAAGGTCAAAGATGCCAACTAACTGCACCTTTTAAAAACCACTGAGATATCTAACTCCCCCCCATCCCCACCCCATCAAGTTAGATGTGAAAAAAATATCTTGGGATCCTTGCAGAGGTTGCAGATCCAAGCTGAGCCAAGTGGCTCTCTCAAGAAGGGGGCCTGCAAACCAAGGTTAGAGGAAGGAAGCGTTAATTTAGGTGGAGGGTATCAGTGCACAGGCAGGCTGTGGGTAGAACTGACAGCACCTCCCAGAAAGAATTGGTTCCTGTATAGCTCTAGAAATTGGGGAGGGCAGAGGTCTCCTGTGGGGTCAGGGAAGGAAACTCCTGCCGCCTGAAAGCACATCGGGGCAGGGAGCATGGGAGCACCTGGTCACTATTTACCACTTTCCTGAGTTCTTCTGCCCTCTGCTCCGCTCGGCTGTGAGTGGTGATGGTGTTTATTGCTTTTCAAAGATGGCATTTCTGCTGCATGACACTCTGTGCTCTGGGTGGAGGTGGAGGTGACCCACCGATTATCCTAATGGACCAAAGGAGCAGAAAGTCAAGTTTCAAGCTATTGCTGTGACCTGAGAAACACACAAGGCTTTCGCCTCTGGACATAATCAAGTCAACGTGTTCAGTATTGGTTTATGCTTAAAAAGCAAAGTAAAAGCAGATGAAGTGTATTTATAGACTCATCAGCCTCATGAATGGATGAAAGGCAAAAAGAAATTAATGGGAAAATGTCAGCCAGGATAGAGGAGTGACTCGCTGTGAAGTTCATGTCCAGACCAACAATTTGGAGTTAATTCCAAAGATCAGGGTGTCTTGATTTACAGTAGAAGAAAAATTGACACTTTATCAACTCTGCATTTAAAAATAAACCAAGAAAAACAGCCCAGCACAAAGGAGATCCCTTTGCCAGACCACTCCAGGCTGGGAAAGACTAGGGGGCTCTCGGGTCTGGCCACCTGCAAATGTGTGGCTTTGATTTGAAGCTCAAAAGCTTAAATAAAAAAGGGAGCACGGGGAGCAACGCTACATAACGAAGCCTAACCTCCTTCGCACCCCTCACCTTCAGATAAACCTGGGTATAACTCCGAGAGCGGTGGAGAGGGAAGTGGAGGAGTAAAATCCTGCTTCTCTTGGCCTTCGTGCTTTTCTGCTCCACAGCAGAAGCACTGCTGCTTTCCGTGTAGGCAACAAACATCACATCTAAAATTGATTTTCAGCAGCATGAAACACAGGAATGAGAAGAAAGAAACAACAGCCATGTTAATTGAAATGTGAGGGCAAACTAGGAACACAAAACATGATCACTGGACCATCCCGTTTTGAAAGAGGGTTTAGGAAGCTGAGAGGAAGACTTCATATTTCATAAAAATCTCATTGTCTGATCCAGCCCAGTATTTAAGAGAAAGGGATGTGAGGAAAGCAGCATAATGAAACCCAGCCCAAGGGGGCCAGGCTGGAACAAAGGAGTCGCTGTTGATGCTGTGTCGAGCTTTGCCACGGCTTGGCTGTGTGATCGGGAGCAAGCCTTGACGTCCACGCTGCCGTCGAGGGTGTGATTGCAGCTCGGATAATCGTGCCCTCCAGCTGTCTTCGCGTCAGTTTCAGCTGTCTGTGTCAGAGCCATCGTCCGTCTTTGCCTCTTTCAGGGCTGTAGCGAAGACTGACGAGATCTGAGTTTGCAAAGCTTTTGTGGTTAAGGAGCTCGGATATGCAAGATGCTGTAGCATTTCTGCTTGCTGATCCCACCAATAGAAGCCATCAGAGGAATCCTTTAATAAAGTCAGATCCTCTGCTCCAACACTTTCTTCTGGCTCAAAACTAGCGCTGTGAACTGATGCGGGCTTGAAAATGTGAGCCAGAGCACAGAGCTGAGCAACAGCACGCGGATACGTGTTCTTGGCCGTGCCTCCTCCGGACCACGACCGGGGTCTGTTTCATGTGTGTGTGTCATCTCACGGCCTCATCCGTTGTTGATTTAAAGAAGAACAAATAGGAATATTTATGTTCAAACGGCAACTAGGGGAAGATGGCTCTAGCCAAACCGTGCACTAAACTCCGGTAGACCTCAGAGCTAGAAATGGCTCCTTGAAGCGGCTTTAAACGAGCCCAAGTGGAGCTCACGCTCCGGTGCCCGTAGCATGATTAACGTTCCGGAGGGCGAGTAGGATAGGACACGCACACAACAGAGGCTCGGTGGGCAAAGCTTGTGATGCACAGCTGACGAGGAATATTTCTTTAAAAATGCAGATCAGGGGTATCACTGATCGTTCCCACGTGGAACAAGTGGTGAAAAGGTTGTAGAATTCATTTTTATTGTTATCAGATGTTTTCCCTGTAATGTTGCTACAAAAGTAAGCCCTTTCTGGTCCTACAGTATGCTGTTGTTTGACATCCAACATCACACTTCTGTTTGAATAGCTTACCCTTGTAGCATCCCACTTTTCCTCTGTTGATTAAGTCTGAGATAAATACATCATTATTTTCATAAAGACTTAACGTCTATTCAGTCTCCTGCTGGGTGACTGAATATTTAAAGAATAGCAGGAGCAGTCTTAGTGGAACAACCCACTCAGGCAGTCTCTTGCTTTTCAGACTGAGGGATGCAGATGCGATGATCTGATCTAGTTTCCTTCAGTTCCTGTGCCCTAGGATGGTGCACCCACCTCCTGCAGACACTGGCTGACTATGTCACAGCATCACACACCTCCCTTGCCAAGTGTCTCTGTGAAACTCTTACAGCCTTGTGTGCCAGTGTGATGCAGCGAGTTTCTCCTGGCACTGCCTGTATTTGCTGCTACGAGGTATTTCTTCATCAGTCAGGCCTGGTGATACAAAAAGTGCATAACAGCAGGAAAAATCCCCTGCAAGCTACTGTGAAACTGATGCTTTCCTCCTCTGAGGGCACTAAACCCATTTTGGGGCCAGCAGAGCAAAAATCCACATCTCTGCCGTGAGCTGTGACTTCTGTGCTGCTCCCTGCTACGGCAGGCTGGTGTCCATAAAATAAAAGACCAAAAACCTACCTGAACCTGCAATCCCACGGCATATAGCTTCACACTGTGCATCCTGAGATGCACCACGGGTGTTCTATCAGAGAAGCAGCTCCTTGTCCTGAAGCTAATTGGCTCAATAAGCTGACAGCAGCCTTTAAAGGCAGCTCGCTTTCATGCAGCGATGCGTGGTCCCCAAAAATACGTGTTGTGCGGCTCACGTGAAGTTTTCATCTCATTTTCAGCCCTCATTTAAGCAGAAATGTTCCATTCACGGTGAACACCAGCATTATGTTAAGCTGCACTCTACTTTTGTGTACTAACAAAGGTCATGCATCCAGTAATAAGCGTTTGAGGTCTGCAGGATTGCTTTGATGTATTTGCCACTGGTATTCTCCATTCACCACGGATATCCCCGGAGAACGGCCTGCCTGCATAGCTCATAAATTTGTTATAAATCATGATGCTTCTCTTACATCATTTCCAACCTATCCAAGCAAAAACCACAATAAGCTTTCCCCCCCCCCAATGTGAAATTTCCAGTTTGGTGGCATATCTGCTGCACAATAAGTTCCAGACAGTCATTCCTTCACGGTGTGTCTGACGTCCGCGTGCTGGACCCAACGTGGTTGATTATTGAGGACTGTAGGAGTTTGCCAGCAGCTACAGCAGGATCAGAATCCAGTGCTCTCTGTATCTCACTTCCCTCTGTGGGAGCAGCGTGCTGGTTTGGAAACAGCTTCTAATGTATCTGGAGCTGCAAACATCAGCTGTGCTAATTGTCTGCTGAAATGCTGGTTCTGGTGCCAGCAGGAAGTGCTGGGCTTCTAAGTCAATGCCGATCGGTTTTCCTTATGGTTCAGTCCATAACAGCAGCAAACAAGTGTTGGCTCACTAGGCAAACAAGGGCAGTGATGCACCATCCTTGGGCCAGGTTTCTGTTCTCCAAAACAGGGAGAGGGAAAAAAATATGGTGTGACTTTATGTCGCAGTGTTAGCCAAGGTGGGTATTAAATCTTGTTGAAAGGTCAGTCTGTCAGCCAAGTAAACCGTAAAGTGTAAGTCGACATTTGCAAGTGTTTCAGTGCGCGTTAGTCCCCAGATGTGCGTGTTCTTTTGGATTCAGGGGAATTATCCATGTGCATTCGGTTATTCGGTTGTGTGCCTGTAGTGTTGGGAGTTCGCTTGGTAGAAAGCAGAAAACTGAGATGGAACTGCTGTTTTATGATATTCAGACATGCTGTGGTCTGAGAACAGTGAATGCATCCAAGTCACAGTAGGCTGCTTTTCACAGAATCACAGAACATTAGGGATTGGAAGGGACCTCGAAACATCATCTAGTCCCATCCCTCTGCCACAGCAGGATCACCTAGACCAAGTCGCACAGGAACACATCCAGATGGGTTTTAAACATCTCCAGAGGAGGAGATTCCACAACTTCCCTGGGTAGCCCCTTCCAATGCTCTGTCACCCTCACTGGGAAGAAGTTCCCTCTCATATTGATGTGGATCCTCCTCTGTTCCAGCTCACACCCATTGCTTTTTTGTCCTATCATTGGATGACACTGAGCAGAGCCTGGCTCCATCCTCCTGACACCCACCCTTCACACATTTATCAACATTAATGAGGTCACCCCTCAGTCTCCTTTTTTTCCAAGCTAAAGAGACCCAGCTCCCTCAGCCTTTCCTCATCAGGGAGATGTTCCACTCCCTTCATCATCTTCATGGCTCTGTGCTGGACTCTCTCCAGCAGCTCTGTGTCCTTCTTGAGCTGGGGGGCCCAGACTTGGACACCCTCTTCCAGATGTGGCCTTGCCAGGGTTTTTTGACCAGGGGCATGATTTGCTCCTTACCTGTTAGTCTATATGTTTTCTCTGATATCATCTGTTAGTTTAGCTCTGATAACAATGTAATGGATTAATAAAATGAAAACTGCTTGCATAACAAAACAACGTTAACAGGACAGATGCAACAGAACTTGCACCTTGGGTCAAGGTGTTTTATACACCTCCTTAAGAAACAAATTTGGATTTTGTGAGGCTTAGTTGTTCCAGGTGGTACAACAACAGTGGACATCTTTAACAATCCTATTTCATGAAAAACTGCTCTGGGAAAAAGGTCAAAATGCTGATTTTTTTGTTTGTTTGTCTCTTCTGACCTCATTCAGCCCACTCACTGCAGCATTCTCAGTCACAATTTTAGTCTCAGGTAGTGAAAAAGGAAGAAAACTGTGATGCAGGAACTAAAAGGGTGTAAAAGTCAACTGTTTCTAATGATTATTTCGTTCTTGTGGGATGGCTGGGGATGCTCAGGGCCCGTAGACCTTTGGGATTCCAAGAGGTTTGCAGGCTTTCAGAGATGTCAGTCTTGGCAACGCAGCCATCAAGTTGAAGGCTGCCTCCAACCAAGAGTTTTCCAGTGGACCTGGAGCAGAGTCACAACAAACTGCACAGAGCCTTTGGCTCACTCTGCTGAAAAGACACAGGAAAACAACCACACATGGTCCCTTTTGCAGCCCATCAGAATCACCCTGCAGGTGTGTGATCTACCTGCAGAGCCAAAATGAAAGTCAAAACCGCGCACGCAGCAGTGGGGCAATTAGGCAGGGTTTTGCCAGCAATTTCCCCCATTTACTGAAGCTCCCTTTCAAGCAGAAGTCTCCTACAGAGCAGTACTTTGAAATTACACACTCTTTTACAGTTGCAAAGTATGGCAACACTACACCTTTAATGGGAACCTAAATAAAGGACACATGCTGCAACGTGTCCATGAAGGGGTTTTATGGGTTCGAATCCTTACGTCACACGCTGGTAACAATTACGACTCCCGCGAATGCCTCGGGGACGTAGAAGAGCATATATGGGGTTTTAATGAAGGTATAAACTGATAATGTTTATTTTAAAAGTGTATTATCACGCTGAGAGAGGAGGCAGGGGAAACGTCATAAACAGTGAAAAGATTTATTGTTGAGAAGTGCTTTACAAGTGTGGCAATATATTAGAAACCAGTGGTCCCCAGTAAAAGCACTGGCTGCGTGGGACAGTCCCACTGGCTCAGCAGCAAGCCCCACAAAGACCCTGTGGACTGGGGCTAAGTGCAATGTAATGATCTTCAGGCCAACGGCTTATGGCAATGAGCACCTGCCCTTGGGCTGGTCCAAGGGGCTGACAAGGAAGTTGAGTGGTTCACTCAGAATAAACCATAGAATCAAGGTCGGAAGAGACCTTAGAGATCATCTTCTCCAGCACCCCTGCTATGGTCAGGGACTCCTCACAACTGGAAGATTGGCTGCTCAAGGCCTTATCCAACCTGGCTTTGGACACACTGCTAGGGAGGGGACATCCACAGCTTCTATAGGCAATCTATTCCAGAGTCTCTCCACCCCTGTGCTGAAGAACTTGTTCCTAAGATCTAATCTAAACCTACTCTCCTTCAGCTTAAAACCATTCTCCCTTGTCCTATTGCTAGATCCCCCTGTGAAAAGTCCCTCTCCAGCCTTCTTGTAGGTTCCACTCAGGTACTGGAAGGCAGCCATAAGGTCCCTCCAGGGTCTTCTCTTCTCTGTGCTGAAGAACCCCAGCTCCCTCAGCCTATCCTCATAGCAGAAGTGCTCCAGCCCTTGGATCATCTCTGTGGCCCTCCTCTGGACTCACTCCGAGTTCTTTGTCCTTCTTTTGCTGGGGACACATATTTGTTCCCACAACAACATATTTGAGGTGGGATCTCACAAGAGCAGTGTAAAGAGGGAGGTGATTATCCAGCTCCTGACATCCTTTCAAACATCCTTGGTGCCTGATTGCTACCAGCTCTTAGTCCTGGGGCAGAGCCCTTTTCTGCACATAGTGCTGTGTCAAAACAACATTATGTGACTGCTTCAGTTGGGACTGCTTTAAAAACAAGTCTGGGGTGGCTCGGTGTTCTCATCCTCTTACCATCCTATACTGTGCTCCTCTCCTTTTTTGTTTAAAAATCCTATTTTCATAGTAGCAGGAATGTGATTTATTTCCCCCCATTAATAGTCAAAATGAAAATCCTTCACAATGTAATAACTATCCCATGTATAGCCTTCCTCTCCCTAAAACTTTAAGATCCCAAACTGTTATGAGACTATCCCACAGCTGATGTATTTATGATCAAGCATTTCTTGGCCATATTTGGTGTGCATTTAGCTGTTCAGTATGTGTTTGGATATAGTCAGCAATCAAACCGTTGCTGTATGTGAAGAACAGCTTTAGCGGTGACTTTCCAATGGCTTGAGATTCAGACCACTGCTGTTTCCACCTGCTGTCCTGGTCCCATGCAGGAGAAGATGTTGGGAAGGTGTGTGAGTGCTTAAGCAGATGAGGATTAGGGTTTGCAAAGTGTCCAGGGGAGGTGAAAATTCAATATCAAGTTATAGGAGGAAAAGCCAAAGACATCTAGAGACCTGAACCCAGACCTACCCCATCAAGACGAACGAGATAACTTTGACACCAGAGTCATGTTTTGACATGTCTGTTTAGAATCATAGAATCCTAGAATTGTTTAGGTTAGAAAAAAGCTGCTAAGACCACTGTGTGCAGCCATTAACCCAGTTATACCACGTCCACCGCTAAACCATGTCCATATCTACACGACTTCTAAACACGTCCAGGGATGGTGATTCAACCACCTCCCTGGGCAGCCTGTTCCAGCACCTGGTGACCCTTTCAGTGAATTTTTAGACCCATGTGACCCTTTCAGTGAAGTTTTAGACCCATGCACACCACCTGAGCTGTGCTGAAGTGGCAGATCCCTCACAATGCTGCTGATGACCCCCATGGGTTCAATCATCCTGGAATGACCCACTGTGGCAGATGTTCAGCGACACAGCCCCAGGGTCAGGGTGATTAACCACCTGCCAGTGAGGGGAAAAGGGAAGATTTTTCTCTTTCTCTGGAAGAAGGAGTCTGTCTTAGTTCATCACTTGTCTCCAGTGGAGAGATTGTTATCCCTGGGAGAGAGTGGGTTTGGACAGGGCTTGTGAGCAGAGGGAGAAGCTGGCAGTGACTAGGACTCATAAAGATCAGTGCCTTTGCCTGCAGCATGGCTTCTAAATCTTCTGGGGAAGACATCTGACAGCTCTACCCTATCCCAGCACATGTGGGACACCATACATGTTTCCCAAACTAATGTTTTATAGGAAATACTACTGAGACAACGTTGATCCAGTCCTGCTCTGTTCTTCTACCACGGTCCCATCCCAGACAGTGCTGCTGCCAAGAACACTGATACTGCCCTAATGCTTCGCTCTGGCAGCTTGGGTTGATCCTGGAAGGTTGCAACAAACACAGTCACTCTGTCCTCACATGGCCAGAGTGGAGGGGCTATATTTGGGGACAGTCCTTTCACAGGTTCTTGAGTATAGAACAGGGAGAAGCCCAGGAGAAAACTGCATCCTGGCACCCTTTCTTGTCACAACTCCCAACTCTGCCTGCTCCTCCCCGTGCAAAAAGCTTCCCCTGTCCACCCTGTATTTGGAGCTGGGCCAGCACTCAGAACCAACTGGGGTAATACTCTCTGTGGGGAAGGAGGAAATCCTGGCTCTGGTACGCTTCCAGGCAAAGCTCAGAGGCACGTGCTTTATTCTGTATAGCAGATGGGTTAGGGTGGATGTTAGGATGAAGCCCTGCACCTCCTTTCAAACTGCTCTGTGATTTGACCATGAAAGTCCTACAAGACCAGCTTCTACTATAAAGCTGAAATGTTTATATTTATACACTGTCCATTGGGACTGAGTAATTTCTTTTTTATTAAGAAGCTATAAAGGAGTTTTTCTAAGTTGTCCCGGATGGGTCTCCCACCTAAAACCTGTGCTATTCTCTATTTTCCCCCCCAACTTCTTTTTTCTTCTCAGTGTATGGCTTCAATCTTTTGTTTGACTTGTGCTTCACAGAGAAACGCTCGTAAACCTTCACAGAAAGGTCCTCCTGGCTTATAGCTTCATTCAAGAAACGTGGTGGACCTGTAACAAAGCTGTTTTAGAGGCACTTCAGAAGTCTGCTCTCCCTGTACCAGAACAAAAAGGTTTGCTTCCCCCAAGTACTAGGAAGATGCTCTCCAATACAGAGGAGGCTGTTCTGATTGCGGTTACACGTTGTACCACACTTTATAAAGCTCGACCCCATAAAGTAGGAATGAGATTCCACATGCCTCCATTCTTCAAAGGCTTTGGGGAACACCTCAGCAAGTCCACGCAAATCCCTCTGAATGCTTCCCCAGTTCCGACCGGAACGAAACCCGTGGCCACGAACAAGCCCTCGCCCGCTGTAACCCTGGAGCGGGACCCAACTGCGGAACAGGAGGGCGAGCGTTAGTCATTTGCCATAATCTGAGATTACTACAGTTTTATTGTGTGTTCCCACAAATTAAAGATGGATGTGGAACTGATGGGTTTTCTTAGCACCAATACGTGCTCTGCTCAGAGGGACTGGGTTCAGAGCGGAAAGGTTATTTCTCAACAATTAGCACTTGAGCTGCTCTTACTGGAGTTTACTGATGAAGTCCAGGAAGAAAAGGTCACCATATCTGTATTATTCTTGCTCTCCTGGGCTGTTTTAACCCTATTTATTTAAAATAATATAACTTTCTTCTGCTAGATGCAAACAGGATAAAAGGAGAATCATAGAATCACAGAATCATTAGGGATTGGAAAGGACCTCGAAAGATCATCCAGTCCAATCCCCCTGCCAGGGCAGGATCACCGAGACCAAGGTGCACAGGAACATCTCCAGGTGCATTTTAGTAACCAAAATCCAGTGCACTGTGACACAGATCTGTTGCTGTTTGGGTCTTAATAGCTCTGTTGCTGTTTGCATTTTAAAGGTTAATCTTCGTGGGAGATAATGTTTGCAGATGCAGGAGAGACACCAGCCACCCTGCAAGGCCAAAGGAGAACGTGGGCAAGGACAGGAGACATAGTCCTCTCACTTTTGTCCTCTCCCAAAGCCTTTGAATCAAAGTTTGACCCAGGCTTCTGAAAGCTGCAGAGCAAATGCCATGCAAGCCAGCTCTCAGCTTTCCCCACTCTTAGCTTTGACTGCTCACATCACATTGATATGAGAAGCTAAAAGTCATTTGGTTGCACTACCTAAGGTAGGTTAAGGGATGTAGGTGCTAAACATGTTCTCTTGACCCAGGGACAAGCATATATTATGGGAAATGCACTGTGATCAAGGGTCTGAAGAAAGGAAACTGTCTTTAAAATGAAGCCTTCACTTTCCCATGCATCTCCAGCTTTGCTCCATTCCCCCTAGTCCTGTCGCTACCTGACATCCTAAAAAGCCCCTCCCCAGCCTTTTTGCAGGCCCCCTTCAGATACTGAAAGGCCACAGTAAGGTCACCTGGGAGCCTTCTCTTCTCCAGACTGAACAGCCCCAACTGTCTCAGTCTGGCCTCATAGGAGAGGTGCTCCAGGAAGTGAAGTGATCCTGCTGTGGCAGGGGGGGTGGGCTGGGTGATCTTTTGAGGTCCCTTCCAATCCCTGATGAGTCTATGATTCCATGAAATACATCCTTCTTTTACTGTCTGCGAAGATCACTCAGAAGGATAAACCTTGGCAAGAATTACAACATCTTCAGGTGAGGTGTTTTCAGTTCCTTGCAGCATAAATGCTGACCCTTCTCCCTCACCCCCAGGAAACTCTGATCCTACAAAGTGAGTAAGACACATCTCAGACTTGCACTGGAAAAGCAGCGGTGCAGAATCCCAATGCTTTGAGAAGCTGTGATTATCCAACACTCAAGCATCAGCAGCGAGGCTGGACGTTAGGATCCAATTTTAAACTTAGCAAGTACAAATCAACCTATTTCTCATTAACCTTATCTTAAAAGTCAGTGGGACGTACTCTTCAGTGTAGTCCTTTCTCAAAAAGCCTTTCCCTCCTCCAGGACTGCTGGTGTTCGCTGCTTAGATCAAACTGCCAAAGTCAGCCACCAGCTATCTGCTTCTTGGAGTAAGACATCCTTCTCAGAGGGGCTGCTCCCCTCCCTTTCTGCTCAAGGCTGGACCTCTGAGTTCTCAATGACGTACTGTGTTAGGCATCCTTTCCATCGATCCTGGAGCTCTCTTCTCTGCCCTCCTAGTTTCCTCTCACTCTAAAATAGATGGCTGCCATATGACTAACCTCCCAGAGTAATTCTTTTCTTATTTTAGTGGTTCTTCTACCACACCTTTCTAATCTCAGCAATATTCTTCCCATAACAGCAGGGTCAGCCTCTCATGCGCAGCGCTCCGAAAGGGCTCCCAACAATGTGTTTGTCACTGCTGGAATAGCTTCAGTGGATTTAAACATCAGGCCTCTGTACCCAAAGAGAGCGCTTGGCTCTCTGACAGCTGCCTAGCAGGGTGCAGATGGTTCTAGTTTATTCCCCATTTACCACCAAATGATTTCCCCCTTAAAATTAATAGAAGAAAAATATCTGGAAAGTGATAGCTGGTTGTTAGATATTACTCCTAATGTTCCCGCTCATATTTTTCTTCTCTTTCTTCTCTTTCCCACATGGGCTTGTTCCTGTGATCTTCTGGGGTTGTGAAGCTGTGATTCAGCAAAGTGCTGAAGGTGAGAGCGCGACCCTGGTGATGCCATGGCTGCTGCTGCAGCCAGAGTCTCCTCCCTGATGGGCTTTCTGCTGAGGTACTCAGCTTGGCCGCCTCCATGGCAGCGGTTCTAGGGTGGTCATCACCTCCAGGATGTGGAGACGGTTAATGCAGCGCTGGGCTCAGCACAGGGATGGGCTAGGGGGTTGGCGCCATCCCTGTGTTTGCCCCAGCATGGCTCTGGGATGCAGCATGTGGAGGAGGGACTTTTGAAAAGGCTTTCAAAGAGGGGGTACAAAGAAACCCCCCATTGTCTGTGGTTTATCGCTTTTGAGGACATCCAGCCTCCCAATCCATACCAGCTCAAGTCTGGAGAGAAGAGAAGGCTTTTGATTCACACAGAATTGATAGCGTCTATTGAAATTCATTCCATATGGGGAAGTAAACTCTGTCTCCACACAGCAACACCCAGCATGGAGTATACTGTCGAGTTCAAGCTCTGACTCTGAAAACACTTGAAGGCAGAACATATGTTTGAAGATAACACAGCCCATGAGATACGTAAGGCAGCACGAACGTGTTTTGTATAACCCATGAATGCAAAAGCCCAAGACATCTCCGAAGGCTTGAAGTGTTTCTCATACACATTGAGCTCAAACCAGTGTGACTGTGGTTTCTGTAAGATCATTCCTCATTTATCCTTGTACAACGACTTTACCTTCCAACTGGATCTGCTCTAGTCCAGGTATCCAGAGAGGCCTCTAAAACACCTTCTCCCAGCTCCAGGGATGTGCTGTTAGATGTCACCTCTGTTGCTCTTCCCTTCTTTTCCATTCAGCCAAGGAGGCTCCGTCAGTGCTTTGGCCAGAGTTTGATGGACTGACTTGTTCAGTGGCATAAGGTTGACTAGTTTCATTGATTTCATGGGGCTACACAGGTTCACATTGTCTGGGAAGCCAACACAAAAGCTTTACAATGAAGAAGGTCCATCATACTTGTGTTATTTCCTGATGGTTTATTCACATCAGGCAACGGGTCATGCTGGCTCAGAGGAGAGATGTTCCTGCTGACTTTGTCCCTTTTCCAGTCTGCAGTTTAGTTATTTGTGGAAAATTGGACACAGAACCTGAACCCAGTTCTGGATTTCATGCACCTACCCTGCATATGTGTGATGATGAAGAAAACAGACTTATTTCCCTGTGGAGACACAGCTGGAAGAGGTCTACAAGGGCACTCATCAGTCCTCATGAGTAAGACTCCTACGTGTGAGTAGGAGCTCTCGTCTCAGCGGTGTAATTGGAAACAACACAAACTCCCAGGTGCTTGGAGCTCGATTAACAGCACTGTCTCAGCTTCCTGAACAGTCATTGGGGAGGGATCAGTGATTCATCCCACTCAGCTCAGACCCGATTTCAGAAAGGAATGAATTGCCCTCTGGCTGATGAAAACCTTCGATGAGACATTGAATCTTTACATGACTAAATCTTAGTGTCACAGATCTCCTTCTAACTGCAGAAAACCTGTTTTGTTTGGCTACTCTTTTGGCTTTTATCTGGAAAAATCCCCACTAACTTTTCATCAACACCAAGCACTTATTTTGCTTTTTTACTTTCTGCTATCCCACTGCTTCCTGGAGTCAGTCCTCCTTAGCTTGTGGGTGCTTGCCTCAACCACAAACACAGTGTGGCTGCTCTAGTGCATCTCCAGGGGCTACAAGGGCACATGTTCATTTTCCTGATACTGTTAAAGTGTCTTTACCTGCCCCTCACGTGTGTGACAGGGGAGAAGAGCTTATCCCAAAGGTCTGCACTGCTGACATTATTGAGTNGCATCTCCAGGGGCTACAAGGGCACATGTTCATTTTACATTATTGAGGGGCTTTGTCACTGGAGGACTCGATCCCCTTGGAGCAGGCAAGTCTTTGGACTTGTGTTATTGGGAAACAGACACCCAGGATGCCTGCAAGCTGATGTCCCCTGGCAACACCTTCCCAGCAGTGCAAAGTCACTTTTGGTGACCCTTCAACAGTGCTTCAGGAGAAATCCTGATCTTACCAACAAGAGTTATTTACTGTTGTAGGACATCACAGAGTTGGTGCATTGGCACAGAGCGTGGAGTGGGCAGGGAGTGGTCACTTCTGAATAGTTTATTGATTTGTTTTCTCATTTTTAATTTGCTAGAGTAATTCACAGCCATGATTAAGCAAACAGCAGAACATCAAGTGCATTAGGAGCGATGTGGTGGCCTCTGAGTTCCCTCACGGTGTTTGAGTAGAAGAGAAGCAAGGTGTCTCAATAAGCACCATCTCAGCAACTTTCCATCCCAAGCAGCTGGTGCGAGTAGGAGCAGTGGTCCCAGCCACTGACACATTCAGGGATGGACTCTAGCCTGCTCTGGTCTGCATGTGGACCTGTGGCTGGTTTTGAAGGCTGTCTCACTTCCAAGCCAAGCAATTAAACAGAACTCATGGCCCTGCACGTAGTTTCATTTAGAAAGACAAACTGAGAAGCCATACACAGCTCCTCTGCTCACAGGTTTAGCCTACTACTACTCCTCTGTAGTCTGTGCTGTGGGGGCCAAAGACACGCTTGCTAAGCTTTCCTCTGGCCACACTCCCAGTGCTGTTTGCCACATTCTGCTGTTTGCCACGCCCTTGCCTTCTGTTTTTACCTTTCTTTGGCTTTTTTACATGTCACTAGAATCACAGAATCATTACGGCTGGAAAAGACCTCCAGGATCATCAAGTCCAACCTTCATCTTCCCCAGACCTTCAGACAGGTGAGGACCTGCCCTATGAGGAGAGGCTGAGGGAGCTGGGGTTGTTTAGTCTGGAGAAGAGAAGACTGAGAGGGGACCTTATTGCCCTCTACAACTACCTTAAAGGAGGTTGTAGCAAGGCTGGTGTTGGTCTCTTATCTCCAATTAGTGATGATAGGAGGCGGGGAAATGGCCTCAAGTTGCGTCAGGGGAGGTTTAGATTGGATGTTAGAAGGAAATTCTTTACTGAGAGGGTGGTTAGGTACTGGAATGGATTGCCCAGGGAGGTGGTGGTGTCACCATCCCTGGAGGTGTTTAAGGAATGAGTGGATGCAGTGCTTAGGGATATGGTCTAGCAGTTAGACACTAGGAGAAAAGGTTGGACTTGATGACCCTAGAGGTCCTTTCCAGCCATGATGATTCTGTGATTCTATGATTCTACGTTATCCCAGTGGGATAACAGTAAAATGTTTTTCCCTAACTTCTTTGCACGGAATGGAGGTTGCAACTTTGCTGGTCTTTACTTCTATGAAAGAGATTAGCTATTGCTAATATTCATAGAATCATTAGGGATTGGAAGGGACCTCGAAAGATCACAGTATCACAGTATTACCAAGGTCGGAAGAGACCTCATAGATCATCAAGTCCAACCTGTTACCACAGAGCTCAAGGCTAGAAGATCATCTAGTCCAAATCCCCCTGCCACAGCAGACAATTCATGGCCAGATTCCACCCAGCTCCCCAGTACTATTGTCTTCCCTATTTCTCTGTCATTTGCGTGCACCCCCCGCCGGTGCCTGATTTTGCAGGTTTTGGTGTTACCAGAGGAGTCATTACTTACCCACTAGCAGTTATTTAACAGCTTCCCATCCTAGGAGTGCATTTAAGATCTTGAGATGCTCCATAATGTAGAGTTCAGGGAAGTACAAAGGTAACTCTGTGCACCACAGGCTGATCTCCGTCAAGGCTTCATGAGAAAAAGGCACTAGCAGAGGTCATCCTCTACGGGTCAAGGCTAATTACTGAAAAGAATGGGAACAGCCTTGAAGTTGTTAAGAGAGGGGGGACAGACAGAAGATTATGAAAGCTTCCTGTGTTCCACAGGAAAGGAAAACTTCCTATTTCCTTCAGCCTATTTCCTATCACACTCGGGAGCGATACCGCTTAATCGTGCATCTCGGGTACGAGCCACGCGGACTCTTCTCATGCAGCACACATGCACAACCAAAGCAAGGTGCTCCGTGCCACAGTCTGACTGGAGGCAGCCGGCTTCCGTGCCCAGCGTGGATAATTGAGTGCTGACGAAGCAATTCGGTCCTAAGAATTTTAATTAGAAACTAACTTTTGCCCCCATGAAACTGAATAATGATGCACTGAACCCTCTTTCTGAAACGGGTGCCCTACTGGTCTGGCTCATGCAAGGCTCGTGACACAGGTTCTGGTCTCCTGCCCCGTGCCATTGCTGAGGTGTTGTTTTAAATGCGATATATCGCTCTGCGCAGTGCGCGGCAGCCACACGTGATGGACAATCACCAGAAGCCTTTGAGAAAGCCCTAAATATACATTTTCATGGTTTTTTCCAATCTTAAGAAGATACAGTCGCAGTTTCAGTCCGGCTGTATAGTGTCACACACCCAGAGAGAGAGGTGTGTGTTGTGACTGTAAAGTACTCAAGTGAGATCGGAGTGGGGTTTTCTTGTGGTCCCCTCGAATACAAGGTCTGTGTCACACAGACTTTGCCACACACAGAGTTGTTTAGGGCAAGACCCTTCCTTAAGATGATTTGTTGGCCAGTCATGGTGATACCTCTGAGACCCATGGGCACTAAAACTGGTGGTCTCAGAGGTGTTGCTAGTGACACAAGGGTAGCCATATGTGGCTCTCCTTTTCTCCTGCTTTTGTGAGACCAAAAGTCTGGATCATGGGCGACAGAGTCCAGCAGGTGACACTGCCTAAGTCTTTCATCTTGCTCAAGTTACTGTGTGTTTGTTGGGGTATAAATGCCAAGTCTTCACCAGCCCAACCTGAGCACATTATCAACCTTTGGCAAAAATAGTCTTACAACAGCGTCTTAGATAAGGATGAATTTATCTTGGCCACACATGCAGCTGCACTCTAGGAGTGGTAAATCATTGTAAACACTTTCAGAGCAGGTCAGGCCTCATAAAACTCCTGTCTTAGACCATGATGTAGCTTTAAAGGCAAAACTCTGCAGTTCTGTAGGACCAGAGCAACTCCTTCTATGCATCTGCTGAGCTGATTTGTTTTCAAACGTTGATATAAATTTTAGTTTTTATTATGTGATATTTCTAGAACTATGCTTTTATGGCAAATGTGTTCCAATGCAATAAAAATGTGCTTATTTTTCTGCCTGCTCCCTGAACTAAGAATAAAGTGCCTCAGGGGACTATATATGTTTAATAGATTTTCTGAATTAAAACCCCCTACAATTAAAATCATAATCTTTGGTGGTCTCACATGCTGGTTCGTAGCTGACGTTCACACACAATGTAATGCAATCTTGTTTTTTGATGGGACCTCTGCTTTTCCTAAGTTTCCTCTCTGGCTACAGTTAATGTTTCTTTCTGCCATCGATTTTCCTGATCTGCCCAGCTTTCATTTGTTATTGTCTCTCAGTGATTATTTTAATAGTGTGCCTTAATGCAGCCTGTGTTTGCCTTCAGCTCCAGTTTCACCAGAGCCATTATTAACAACCTAAAGCTTCTCCTCTGTGTGACTGTTTTAGCTGTGCTGCATTAGCCCCATCTTAGTAGGGGGCTTGTGTCTTATCTCCTAATGGTTCGATGTCCCCATAAAGCTGATGTTTGGGGCACAAAGACCTGCAGCCTGATGTTGGAGTGTAAACAGGCAGACTGCTTCCCACTTAAAACTACCAGGACAGGGGACTCTTTGCTTCAGGCTAATTCTAACTGCATTGTCTACCCTCACAGGATGTTAACTCCAGGAAGATGCTTTCCCCCCACCCCAAGTGCACTCCAGCAGTTAAAGGTGGGGGGAAATACTGAATCACAGGTACGAAGGAAAGAAATGAAAACAGTTTCCGACGGGCCAAAAGGTTGTTTGCGAGACAAAGGGAAACAAAAGGTGGGAGGGAAAAAAAGACACGTTAAACCTTGCTCTGACATAGAGGTGACTCAGCCCGGAGGCAAAGAGCAACAGCAGAGCTCGTCACACTGACTGAAGGATGTGAGAATGTTCGGAGCAGCAAACTGACTGCGTGTCAGAGAAGTTCTGGAACAAGGTGGGACATCTGCACAGGAGCAAGGTGGGTATGTGCCCAGGAGCTATGTGGGACATCTGCACAGGATCTAGGCAGGGTATGTGCACACGAGCAAGGTGAGACGTCAGCACAGGAGCAAGGTGGGGTGTGTGCACAGGAGCAAGGTGGGTATGTGCCCAGGAGCTATGTGGGACATCTGCACAGGATCTAGGCAGGGTATGTGCACACGAGCAAGGTGAGACGTCAGCACAGGAGCAAGGTGGGGTGTGTGCACAGGAGCAAGGTGGGACGTCTGCACAGGAGCAAGGTGCGTATGTACCCAGGAGCTAGGTGGGACATCTGCACAGGAGCTAGGTGGGATACACACACAACCACGGCTTCACTCGTCATACACCTACATGTGAGGTGGGGTGACAGGGGGCTTGAGGTTTCCCTGTCAACACTGCCTCCTAGCATAGCACACAGCACGTGGCGCAGGGAGCCAGACAGAAACCGAGCGTGAACCCAGACCCATGTCCCATCAGCGTGGGTGTCAGCAGTTTTCAGACAACGTAGATAACACGTGGTGGCAGACATTCATTCTACCGAGCAAGCAGATGAAACTACACTCCAGCTGGTATTCTTGCTGAATGAGAAAGGCTCATAGCAATGGCAGTGTTGTTTTACCAAGGATGAGATGCCTAAGTACTTTGGTACGTTTAAAAATGGACGTAAACAGCAACATGGTGGAAGACTAAAGGAGGATAAACTGAGTGACAGACACTCTATATCCGTGCATGCCGAGGTGCTGGGGCGAGAAACATTGCTTTGTTCAGTCTTCAGGTGATGTTTGAGGTGTGACAAATCTGACTCCTCTCTCGTGATCAGAGGAACATGCTGTTGCCATTGTGCAGGAATCTGTCTCTAATGATGACCAGACCAGATGTTTTTGTTTTAGAAAAGCTACAGAGAATGAAGTTGCTGTGCAAGGCACCGGCTTTCAGTAATGCCCCGTCTTTGTGCGGATGCAGTGTGATGGGAGGGGAGAGCAAAAGCAGAAACTTAACATGACCCTTGCCACAGGCATCTTGGATAAAGCGCTCCTGACCACTAGGAAAACGCAGGCTTGGTCCTGCAGAAACCGACCAGCTTCATACAAATAGTCCCACTGTGGCACAAAGTGCGCAGACACTTATTGGAAGATGCCCCGATAAGGGAAGCGGGACTGAAGCAGTCCAGAGGAATGACTAGTGAAAAATAGAGGGGCATTAAGCACAGGATAGCAGGAGCTCAGCCACTTGGCTGATCCATCAGGTGGGTGGGTTATGACTGGAGCACCACATCAGATTAAATAACAGGAAGAGATGAGCGATGGCAACCACAGGGAAGGCCACCAGAAAGACTGGAAAGGGGAATAAAACTTCAAAATCACTGAGCAGAGAGAGGATGTAGAGGGGGACACAGAACGTGATTCATGCAGTTACTCACGACTCTGACTCAGGGTTGAATAGGTGTTACAACTTAGTGCTTTTGTTGTGATTTATTTTGGTTACATGACAAGTAGCCCAGTCCAAAGAGAACTGGCCCGAAGCCCTTGAGAATGCAGAGATTACCAGGCCAGAAGAGATTAGGTGGTGAGTTTGCAAATGAGTGAGCACGAAGAATGTGTAAACCTAAACATCTGAGAGTTAGTATCTGAACAACCAACCTAGGTGAGAGGTGTATGGTTGCAAATAGGAAGCAATGCACACAAGCTACAACCTGTAAATCTCACTGTAATAGGCCAGGGGACCGTGTAAAAGTAAATTGAGACCAAATACCAGAAGAAACCTGCCCAACTTGCCTCTGGAAACCTTGAAGGGGTCACAGTTTTAATGCAGAGTTTCCTGAGCTCCTCAGTTTGTGCCCTAGACCATCTCCAACCACATCCCTGTCTGTGCTGCTCCAAATGTCTACTCTTTAGGATCTCATCACCACATCATGGAAACTTCATAAACTTGGGATGCGAATCGTGATCTTGCTGAGAAAGAGGTCAAGGCTCGTTATCTCAACGGACTCCTGAGAGGCAGGTCCAAGGCGAGGCAACAAAACCCACATCAGCTGAGAATCACAGAATCAGTTAGGTTGGAAAAGACCTTTAAGATCATTGAGCTCAACCATTAACATCACCAAGCAGACCACTAAACCATGTCCTTAAAGCTTGGACTGTGCTGTAGCACTTCCTATCAGGTGGGCAGGACCAGTGGTCCTCAAGCGCACAGCTTGCCACAGAGAGTCCCAGGCCAGGAGCGGGCGCCTCACCTTCAGGGAAGCCTCTCAAGATGTGTCCATCTGCCAAGTGCCCACCCCTGGGGTTCTAAAAGAGAATGACAGAACACTAGGGATTGGGAGGGACCTCAAAAGACCATCTAGCCCAATGCCCCTGCCAGAATGCGCCGCTTCTCAGGCACGTGCCTGCAAGCCATGGGACAAAAAAAGACCACATGCATGCGAAGCTTTTACAAATTTGGTCACCGTGACCAAACTTTATTAACCATTTTATGGAACTGTGACAAAAGTCTAGGAATCAAACAACATGGGGATCACAGAGGCTATTATGTTTATTGTGCTGAACAGACTGTGATAATCCGTAAGAGAACATTTTCAACAAGCAAGCAATCTGAAGTACAATCATAGACAGCAACTCTACACGAAGAACCAAGCAAAAAGTTAGAAGACACTCAAAAGTAAACTACAGTTAAACGTCTCGAAGTGTTTTCGGTTTTGTTTCCTGCAAACACACCTCTCTTGCAGAAATGGTAGAAGAGTTAAATGTCCAGTCTTAGTTAGCAGTGACCACTGACAGCAAAGAACAGTCGTATAAAATTTATCTCCCACAAAAATAAACTATATATATAAAAAATTTTATGATGTTCTCACTGACTCAATGGCCACCTGCAGTTTTTCAGTCTGAAAAATATGAGGTATAGTAGGCCCTAGGAGGTAGTAATGTGTTTTGATTGTACTACAATATATAGAAAGTCCAAGATGCAGTTCGTCAGAGTGGTCTCTCGGAGGTTGGACTGTGACACACACCCAGCGCTTACTTCTGTGTCAGCTGCTGAACACTGTGGCTTCAAAAAACATGCAAAAACATCTCCAAACCCCAAGAGGGACTTGCTAAGGCTTGACTGGACGCCCTTTGAAGCCAGCAGAATTCCTTCTGCTGCCTTCAAGTGACACTGGATTTGGCCTGTTAGAGCTACTGCGCAGCTAGGATTAGTTCTCTTCCACTTGGTGTGAACGCGCCTCGTTGTAACACTCTGAGCATCTCTCTCTCAGCCATTTCCATCACTGCCCCCTCTGCGGGTCCGCTTTCCTTGACGCTGCCTCTCGGAAGGAGCCAGCAAGTAGTTACCTTTAACTGCATTGGCTTGGTAACAAAGCCACACCAAGAGGTGCCTTCCTGAGAAACTACCCCGGCCCAGGTACTAACACAATGGTACAAAGTCCTGACTAGGAAAGAGAGGAAGGAGGGAAATAAAACAGAAAGAGAGAAAAAGAACAGGATGAGAGAAAGAGAGAGAAAGAGCAAAAGAACAACAGAAGGAAGAGAGGAGAATTAAAAAACTCTACATAAGAAGCATTTAAAATAAATCTGGCTGAAACATTTTACAAAATCACATTTGTGTAAAATACACGAAAATACTTGTCAAGTACTTTCTTACAATCTACTAATTACTTTTTTAAAACACATATTCGTGATTGCATTATGCAAAAGCTGAGCTTGTTGCTTCCCACCTACAAAGCTTCAAGTTTCCTTTGAAGGTTTTTTTTTTTTTTGTTCGCTTTTTTTTTTCATACGAAAGTAATTCAATATGTGTTCATTTCCCACAAGTTATTTTACAAAAATAGTTTTGAATTAGGGATCAGCTGCAGTCCTAAATGTTTCGAACGTCTCACAACTAAATGCTGAAAGTAACAAGTTCATTCCGTTTAAAGTCTGGAGGTAGGTCTTTGTCAATCGATTAGTCTATTTCTTTAAACAATCCATTCGAGGTACAAGCTTGGACAGTAATATTTAAACTTTACAGCTAAATTGCTTTTCTTTTCTAAGTCATGTAGTGTCTTTGAAGAAAATCATCCTCACAAACCCAACCAGCAATTCAGTAAAAAAATATATTCAAGTTAACAGTACATTACACAGAGGTCTAGCAGAGAATACGGTTAAGTACACTTAAAAAAAAACCCAAAACCAAACCAAGAGAAAGAAAAACACAAAGTCATGCTGAAACACAATGAAGATATTGCTTCCTTAACTGCAGCTAAGTGTGGGAGTAGAGTCAAGGGGAGAAATGCGGATACTCATGGTTATCTACCCGGTAAGGATTTCCTGCATTGACTGAATAGCAGCATGGATTCATCAGTCTGTTGAGTCACTGGTAAAAATCAGAGGTAGTATTGAGTAGTGGGGTAAATATTGCATCTGGTGCTAAAAGTGCTGCTTTGAGTGGGAAGATGGAGAAATGCCACTTGCACAGTGAACCATCCTATGTCAAAATGCATTGCTTAAGGTAATGCACGAGCCTAGCTGAGGTACACGGTGTCGGTTCTCGCGTCATGACTAATGAGTAGTGAGGAGAGAGCAAATTCTTTTGAAATACTGGCTGGAATTAGCTGAAAACAAGCAAACTGCCTGGATGTTGTTGTTGTTGTAGTTCGGGTGAATTCGCAGGTACCTTTCTGTGTGGTCTGAAACACTTTCCTTGATAAAGACTTAGTCTTAAGTTAATGGAATAAGAGTGTTTGTGCCAGTCATTCTTGTTTCTGTGGAAAGCTCCTGGCTCTACAGAAGGCCACTCGATCTGGCTTTCTGTCGCCCAGCAGGTGACAGCTGCTCACTGTTGTTTACTACTACTTGTGCTGACATGTTTGTATCTATAACTACACAACGTATCTTTGTCTTTCTTCCCTTTTGCAAAATGGAAGTACCTTTCTCATGCTGATTTCTTTCTTCCAATTACCAGCTGAATGAAGTGAAACTTCAGCTTTCAATTATTTTTTTTCCTGAAATAACAGTAAGTCTTAAAAAAATAATAATAAAAAAAAATCAAGTACAGGTCTAGAAGAAGGTTATGAAAAAAACCCCAAAAAAGTAGTATCTATCCCTTATCTTTGGTGTTCTAAAACAGGGAGTACACTAAGTAGGGAGTGGGTTGCTGGAAGTGTTGTAAGGCTTTAGTGTCACACACCCAGCCTTTCCCATTTCAATGCCCATCACAATGACTATGTTACAAGCGGTCTTGTTTACGTGCAGTGCAGTGAACGGCGTAAACCTGATCTGGAGCTCTTCTTCACCCATCCACCCTTACTTAGTAGCTCAAACAAACTATTAGTAGGTTAAGAAAAAAAGAAAACAGTAATTAAAAGTTGCATCGTTAATCTGTGTCCCCCCTCCTTTGTGTTACAGCAGTTTTTCACTAAACCTGGGACTGTGAAGGGATTACAAAGAAGATGATTAGTCAAATCCTTTTTAAGGTTATGCACTTTTTTTTTCCCCCAGGCAAAAGTGGAAAGACCATGGCAATAGAAAATAAGTGGTCAAGGCAGTGTCTTCTCCCTTCAAAAGACCCAACTGCTGATGAGGTAGAAATTGCATGGTGCGGTCTCCTAGTCTTCCTCTGCAGACTCTTGTGAGGATGTTTCTTCAGTCTCTTCCTGGAATACACAAACAGAAAACAATAAATACTGTAGTGGCCATGAACCTTAAGCTGCCACCTCACCTTTCTCTCACACAGCTGGCAACAACCTCCTGAGCTAACAAACTGCTCTCTACAGCTGCTGCGACATCTCAAGACTCATAGAATCATTAGGGATTGGAAGGGACCTGGAAAGATCATCTAGTCCAGTCCCCCTGACAGCAGGATCACTGAGATCAAGATGCACAGGAACACATCCAGGGCGGTCTTAAACGTCCCCAGTGAAGGAGACTCCACAACCGCTCTGGGCAGCCAGTTCTTGGAAGAAGTTCCTTCTCACACTGATGTGGAACCTCCTATGTTCCAGCTCACACCCACTGCCCCATGTCCTATCACTAGATGACACTGAGCAGAGCCCGGCTCCATCCTCCTGACACCCACCCTTCACATATTTATAGACATTAATGAGGTCACCCTGGAGAGTAGCAGAAGGTTCCACCACTCTCTGATCCCCACGGTTTGCCTTGCCAGGCACCTAGGAGATGCCAAGAAAATGTTACCCGTGTCGTGCTTTGTCATGGCCCTCATACAGCCAGCAGACACTGGGAAGCCAGAAAGTAGAAAGCCTTTTTATCAGATACCCAGTGTTAAGTGGGAGCTCTGGGAAGCCTTCTCCTCCTCATCCTCTGTCCTCCTGCACACAGTGCTGCCTTCACATTTGCCTTCAGCAGGCCTGACCAAACGCGATGCTCTTATGCTGCTTATTTAACAAACATGCAGTAGCCTTCAGGACACGGGTGGCAAAATGCACACAGTGCTGCCTTCACATTTGCCTTCAGCAGGCCTGACCAAACGCGATGCTCTTATGCTGCTTATTTAACAAACATGCAGTAGCCTTCAGGACACGGGTGGCAAACCGGGAGCAATAAACATTTCTGATAAAAGGGGCTGTCAGTGAAAAGCTGTTTTCCACCAAGCGCTGCACATCACCGCCTAAGACAGCATGTGAAAAAGATCTAGGAGGAAGAGGAATTTACCCCCTCAGCCAACTGAGACCTTTTAAGAATGACCAGCTTAAACCAGCTTATAACAGTCTTCATACTTTAATAGATTTGATTTTCCACATGGCTTCATTTTGTCTGGGTGGCTAGCTGACACAATTTACAGCTCTCTTCCTTTCCCAGGCCGCCACAGCGCAGCGTTCAGCGGGGCACGCCGCAGAGCGCGCCCGCCTTGCGTGCGCAAACCCCCATTCATTAGTGTTCGAAACACCTCGGCTGTGAAGGGCTCCTAAACGCTACCATGTGTGACGCCGCCGCCGCGGCCGCGGAGGAGCTCCAGCCAGGGGCCACCGCTCGCCGCGGTCCCCGTCCGAAGGGTTTCAACCTCCCCCCCGTCTCGGCACGAAAAGGTGGGAGAAAAAGAGCTGTAAATTCAGGGGATGAACAGAAGGATGACTGAATGGATGACAGCCTAAAAAATACAACCAGAGCAGCATCAAGCCATGAGATTTCACACTGGTTTTGTTTAGTCTGCTTCGGGTTATGTGGGAAATGTGAAAAGCATGAAGCAATCACTCCCGCCCTCTCCCATCGCACCCCCTGCCCCCTGCTAAAGCCTTGTGCCTCAAGATATTTAAGCCACTAGGTTTATACCTCTTGACTAGGAAACAGGCCATGACCCTGGGATACTCTCTAGAGCACCAGGCACAAAGAGAGATGTAGCATGATCAAAGCCGTGGTCGGAGGAAAGAAAGCAGAGTCAAGTGTCAGCTGCCCCCTGACCCTGAATTTCCAATGAATACTTAAATTCCAGAAGACACCGGTCTATCGTGCCGATGAGCAGTTTCTTTCTCACAGCAACTCCTACCCATTCATACGTAGCAGGGTTACATTCACGGTGCCACTAGGAAAATGACTCCTGACTTAGGGAACGATTAAGTAAATCCTAGTCTGTCCCCAGCGGCCCCAGGGAACCTGAGCCCACACTCCACCGCATCCCATGAATGTGTAACAAGCCTTCCCTGCTTATCCTCCCTGCAGAACGGAACTGGACTGCTTCTGTGGAGAAGAAAAATCACTGAATCACAGAATCATTCAGGCTGGAAAAGACCCTTGGAGTCATCAAACCCAACCTTCAACCCTACTCTACAAAGTTCACCCTTCAACCATAACCCTCGACACCACCACACCTAAATGAGCTTTAAACACGTCCGGGGATGGTGACTCAATCGCCTCCCTGGGCAGTCTGTGACCACTCTGTGTGTGTGTCAAGCCTGGCACACACAGGCTCCTAACCAAGGGCTAGTTCAGGCTGCATGTTAAGACACAGCACAAAACACCTTGGTGTCAGTCTTGGTCACTCAGAATGTGGGATGATCGTGACAAACGCCAGCTCTGCTTACACAAACTGCCCAGGGAGGTTGTGGAGTCTCCTTCACTGGAGATGTTTAAAACCCACCTGGATGTGTTCCTGTGTGACTTGGTCTGGGTGATCCTGCTGTTGTGTCAGGGGGATTGGACTGGATGCTCTTTCGAGGTCCCTTCCAATCCCTACTGATTCCATGATTCGATGATTCTATAAGTGTTTCAGTTAAAAACTACACGTGTGGGTTCTGTGCTCTTAGCATAATGCAGGCAGACGTGTTTCGGCATTTGATGATGACCAGCTGCTTCATTACTCACAGCACCGTGGTCAAGCCTCTCATCATCCTTTCCCAGGAGACAGCGCCGCATCCATGGGCAGAGCAGCAGCTTGTTTCATGCTTGGCTTGACAGGAGACTATTGAAACCTAATGGACTCATTTCCACGAGCTGGACTTCCGATCACAGCACAGGAAGGATGGGGAGAGGCAAGGACGTGGAACGGCACACTTCAGAGCACAAGCTGGGTGGCTACAGAGACCTATTCTTAGTTAAAGAGTTGCCCAGTTCTAGTGAATTTGAATGTGAATCTCACAGTATTTTTTTTCCTTGTAGCCCTTAACGAGCAGCTCTTCCTTCATAAACATATGTACATCTGCAGATACGTCCATGCACTGAAGGAAGAGTTTCTCTCACCTGTTTAAGTATAAATGTGTGCACCTGGCAGGGTGAGAAACCACAACTCCAGCTCTACCACTCTCTCCCTGCAAAATTTGAATAACCACAGAATCACAGAATCATTCAGGTAGGAAAAGATCCCCAGGATCATCGAGTCCAACCATCAACCCTGCTCTACAAGTTCACCCCTACACCAGATCGCCCAACACCACATCTAAGCGTTTAAGTTAACCCTTCACACAAGTCCCTTGTCACAACACAGATGAAGATGTGATTGCTGCTCTGAACCACTTACAACTCAAACAAATCAGACATATATGTGTGGAGGAACCCAAAGGAAGGAGTGAGCAGAGGTTCCGAGAGGGAAAATGCAGATGGGTGAGACAGATTTTTTTGCACTGGTTGCAAGTATCAGAAGGTTGTGCAGTCGTGAGCCTCAACCCACCCTTTGCCCGGTATGTGCCCAGATGCACAGAGACCTCTCCCCAGAAGATAGAAGGGGGCACCCCTTAGAAGTAGCCAACCTGCGAGAGCTTCAGCGGTGCAAGGTTTAGCAACTCAGGGCACTGAGCACCTCAGCTAGAGGATTCTTCACCATCAGTTAGCACCATCCAGGCACTCACACTTCCTCACAGACCCACCAAGATGGCAGGGCCACGGTATCAGTCAGAAGGTGCCAAGGGAAACTAGGGCTGGATTTAAATTCTTTCTAGGTGCAGGTATGTTCTGACCAGGCTGACAAGAAGAGCAAAAATCAAGAAGGAAAGCATGGTCATTAGAGCCAAGAAGCAAAGCCTCAGGTTACACAGCAGCCTTCATTCAGGTTGTTCTCACGTTTTAGGTGGGTTCATAGTTGCTGAGACAGAATGGTGATGCATGTTAATTGAGTGGAAATGTTCATCGACCCGGTTTGGCTTTGAGCAGCTACTGCCCTGGTTGTTTGTTTTCCGCTGTAGCAAGCTTGGGAAAGGCTGGGCCAAGAGAAACCTTAGAAAGTCTCACTCTAACCATGCCAGACCCTGCTAATGGGGACGTCACCGACACGGGGTGCTCAGGGTGAAAGGACAGGCACCTGAATGGCAGCATCCCTATCTGAATGCACAGCTCAGGCTTTACTTCCTGCTACCAAGATGACATCCCACCTGGAAGTGTTCTGTGCAACTTGGTCTAGGTGATCCTGCTGTGGCAGGGGGATTGGACTAGATGATTTTTCGAGGTCCCTTCCAATCCCCAATGATTCTGTGATTCATTTTTTCACCTTCTGCTTACGAATTTCAGAGCTGTGGATTAAAAAACCTAGAACCACTGTTGTGAGACGAAGCGCAGGATCACAGAAATGCCACATATGGAGCCAGTGAATTTGTCAGAGCCTTTATTTACAACAAAGTATTAGCTACTGGCACAGGCTCTGCTGGCGGCTTTCGAAGCCTGAGAGAGTATGCTTGAATAGATACGTCAAAAAGAACTGCTGACAAGAGCAACTTGCAAACTGTGGACCATTGTCTGCTGCTAACTTCTCTGAAATCCCCTGGCACGCAAGAGAGTGTTTTCAGAGGAGTTCCTGAAGCCAGAGGCTCCTATTGCAGATGCGCCCAGCTGAGACAGTGTCATCCCAACTGCTCCATGGCCAAAGCACCAAACTGCTTTTGAAATCCTTGCAGTACCTGTAGGTTTGCTCTGGGTGAGGCAAAGCGCACTGGTGGGCTCAGTCACCACTCAGCACTAATTAACGTTGAATTCCAGAAGCTGGACTCAGAGCTCAGGTTGGTGCAGGTATTTACTTCACACACCACAATAAAAGGATGTATTAGGGCAGAAGAGATCACCATGACCATACATAGAAAGACCACTCCACTCTTATTACTGCTGGATTGAAGACACCTAAGGAAATGATTTCAATACAGAAATTCCATATCTGAACACACATAAGTCAACCAGCCCAGAAGGAAGCAACTTCTGTGCGCTGTCGCTGCAAGAAGGAGCTCGATTCCTCTAGCTTGGTAGCTAAAAGGACCCTTAACAACTGTCTACAGAGCCGTTCTGAGACCCCCCCGTGCCCTCTTCCAACAGTGCTCCTGCAGTCATTGACTAAGGCATGGGATGGTTCTGGGGGCAGTGAGCAGGCAGGCGCCCACAAGGAAGCAAAGCTCTTGGTACTTAAATGACATTAAAGATGAGAAGAGAGATCATAGAGTCATAGACTAGATTCATAGAATCATTAGGGATTGGAAGGGATCTTGAAAGATCATCCAGTCCAGTCCCCCTGCCACAGCAGGATCACCCAGACCAAGTCACACGGGAACACACCCAGGTGGGTCTCAAACGTCTCCTGTGAAGGAGAGATGGCAGCTGGTGCAGCAGATTGGGGTTGAGATTTAAGGACTGGAAACAAACAGCCTCTAGTGGCCCACCGTGTCATGTAGGGATGTCGGCGTTCAAAAGACTACAGGCTTGGTCATTGCACGAGTCTATTGGACACCAGCAAGCAGCTTTGCTGAGCTGACACTTAACTTTTCCACTGCTGAAGTGCATGTTGGTAGGTGTGTGCAGAGCTACCTCTTGGCAGCAGTCTAAGGGCTAAGCAAGTGTCTCGAGGAGCATTTTGACTTGGAGACGTCCTCAAAGTTTCCATGCTCAGGAAGGCAACGCACAACAGGCAGCAAGAAAAAGACAAGAGTGCCCACATGCACAAAAGCACTGGTGTGGAAACTTACATCCACACTTGTTTTGAAATCCCCTCTCTGATTTGAAGCAGATACTTCAAGCTGGGTTTTCTACCTTCTGCCACCAAGCTCTTACTGTACAGAGGAGGTATCTTTCTTCTGTTCAAATCACTCCACTTTACAGACAAATAATCAAACATTTCATGACGTATGGAGAGAATAAAGCAAAACCCTGATGCTGTCCTGCAGGTGACCAGCCCATGACTTTTGAGCTGCACAGTTAGTTAGCAATTTAAGGGTGTCCTTCTGCAACAACACTGCTTCACTAGCAGGAGGGTGCTCATGGGGATTACGGGATAATCCACAACCCCAGCAGCTGGAGGAAGTGAATTAGTTGGAGCAGACTGAGTAAAGCAGCTGAAGCTATGCTGGGACTTGGCTGACAGTGAGCATGGCAACCCAGCAACAGTGGTGGAGGTCAGAGAGAGCACACACCCAGCCACCACTCCTACAGATCCCTTTCCTCTGCTGAAGGAAGTGCATTACCAGACTTGGCTGAGTTTGGGTCCTTGAACAGCAGGTTTAGATAACCAGAGGCGACCAGGATGGTGTTCCGGAGGAACCACTCAGCACAAGACTTTAAGTTAGAACAGACTTATTTAAACACATATTCAATGTTCTTATTCCTACTAGGTTAAGGGGGATTCAAACCCATTTCTCTCCCACCTTATCTCCCACTAGGAGAACCATTTGATGTAACGAGTGATAATGGTCTTTGGCTAGTTTGACAGAAAGAGCCTATCTGACACAGGATGTTTAAATCCAAGAGAGCTCACTCAGAGAACTTCCAGTGACAGGAATTAGACACCCCAAAAAATACCTGCCTTAGGCACTGACTCTCACCATCTCCTACAGATGGGCTTGAATGAACCTCAGCTCCAGGTGCCCAGCTTTGCCATGGATTTTAGAGCTGCCCCAAAGTTAACTCAGCAATGGGGTTTCTGCAGTGCAACAGGTCACCTAGCGCTGAAGCCTGAGCTGCTGAAGTCTGAGCTGCTGAAGTCTTTTGAAACTGAGACTCAGCTGTTTGAATTATGTCAGGCCAGATTTCTTCAACATGCTTTGGCATTTGAGTTTAGCAAGTGCCTTTTTGACCCAAGCAGGTCAAAACGCTTTGAATAAATCTGTTCTTCATGTGATTAAAAGTTGAGCGAAAATCTCCCACAAAATCTCAGCACTGGTCCAAAGAATTAAAGTCTGCAAAGCACAGACCTAAAGGAAAAAAGGCTCTGGGAGCAGTTGTGGGTGCTGTTCTACCGCTGACAGGGAGTTTCAGCCCTACTAGATGTAAACACTTTGGGTGGGAAGGAAATAAAAGGAGAAGATGCAACAGTGCTGTTAGAAACACATACAGCTGAGCTGAATAACCCCACCTTGGAGAGGCTGCTCTTGCAAAATCTCTTGTGGAGGCTTTAAACTAGAGGAGGGGTCATAGAATCATTAGGGATTAGAAGGGACCCTGAAAGACCATCTAGTCCAATCCCCCTGCCACAGCAGGATCACTTCACTGGAGAACTTATGGAATCAGAATCACTCAGGGTTGGAAGGGACCACCTGATCATCCAGTTCCAACCCTCCCACCAGGCTGGGACACCCCACCCTAGACCAGGCTGGCCAGAGACCCATCCAGCCTGGCCTTAAACACCTCTAGGGATGGGGCCCCAACCACCTCCCTGGGCAACCCCTTCCAGGCTCTCAACTACTCTCAACTACTCTGCATTCACAGAGCTCACCACGCTCCAGAGCCGAAGTCCAGACGGGAGCGCACACAGAGCAGAGGCTCTAACGACAGTCTCCAATCACTAATTTGTGTCTCCATAACTAGATGAAAGAGCACAAAAAGGTGGGTGCCAATCTTTAACTGTCCTTAGGTTGGCTGAGTTGACCGAAACACTGCAGGTCACTCTGTTAGCTCTGTTTTCCTGTAGTGGTGGAGATGGCAAAGCCCAGGGAGACACTGGAGCCCACACAGGAAAACTCGAGTGTCTGGTGTCCTCCTGAGCCCCCACGGTTCACGAACAGTGCTGGTTTCTGTGCGTGTTTTGTGTTGGGTGACAGAGGAAGTAGTACTGTGAGGATGTCCCAGAATGGAGGAAAGGAAGGACTGCCAGGACAGGCTTTGAAATGGAGGTCAGACCCACATCATTTACCTTTTGCCCTCCCCTGTTTTAGGACATGAAAAGGATAAGAAAGAAAAGCCTGTTAGATTTCCATTCTCCTTCTCCCCCCCACCCCGGCGAAATAACCCGACTGCTTGTTACAGACAGGAAGCAACTGCCAGAAGTTATTCACCTCCAGTCCTTTATCACTTAAAAAAGCATTACAGCTCCATCCTCGGACCCACTGGCCGCGGCGTTTTGGGAACGGCTATCTATCCGTGATGATAAATACCAAAACTACGCGTCTTCCCTTCTGAATCCCAGCTGAGGGATTCTGCCAAGTGATCAAACTCGTCTGAACCCCGGTGCAGCGGCTTTGAAGTAATAAGGAAGAGATTGAAAACCTGCAGCCAAGAGCCGCACACACCTCATTAGGGACCAGCCATGCGGGGAGGCCAAGCGGCAGCCTGGCCCCACACACCCACTGGAGAGGAGCTGCGGGAAGGGGAGATAAAAGGGCCTTTCACCGTGGAAGTGCACCGGTGACATGTTTACAAGACCAGCCCCGAGGCTGAGTGCCCGTGGCCACGCACCCAGCAGCTGGCAGGGTGAGGGGCTCGACTGCCGCCCCGGGTCTCCCCGGCTTCGCTTTTCCTTCCGTCGCTATTTCTAAGGGATTTCAGCACACAGGGCTCGACGCCTTCCTCGGGCTGTGCTCAGGAGAGCCACCCCAAATGAGAAACACGTTTCCGAAGGACAGCGAACAGGGTCCTCTGATCTGGTTCAGCAGAGTTCACGTGAGACTCGGCGGTGCAATCCGGCTGTATTATTTTTTGCTGAAAAGCAAACCGAGGCAGACCCGAACGCTAAAGCTTAACAGACTTGTAAAACGCCTTTAAAAACGTCTGAGGAGTTTAATCCCAGATCTCACCACACAGACACCGGCGAGGCCGCGCGCTGCCAGTACGCCGAGAGTTCTGGGTTTAATTTTCAGCTGCAGACTAAACAGCAGGTCTGCAGCGAAAGGCAGGGCAACGAGTCCTGAGCAAAAAGGGCTAATAGAAAGGCTCTTCCTGCAAACTTTACCGATTGTGTAACCACAGAGGCCCTCTTTGTGCAGGCAGAAGTGCAAACCTGCTGGAGTTTGTATTGGTTTTAATAAACTACACCCACCCCCTTCATCCTCTCCCTTTCTTTACCGCGAAGAGCTCTGCTGCTCTTTTATTATGTAATGCTGCAAGCTAAAAATACATCCCTGATTTGAGCCATCTTGCCAATAAATCTACAAACACCAGGTAACCCAAAAAGGGTGGCTCTGGTTTAATGACGCAGTCTCCTTATCGTCGTAACACGCTCAACACAAAGGATTTAGAATGATGCATGTGAGGAAGTGTTTTGCAGCCCCTCGAGGATCTCCACACCACCCGGTGGAAAGGACCCTCTTCGGCGCAGAGCAGCGGCCCCGCTCTCCAAGCGCAGTGAGCGCCCCGATCCTTGCTGTCGCACCACAAAGCTTTTTCTTCCCGTAAGCAAGACAGTCTGATTCAAGTGGGGCTGAATCAGTGAGTGGGGTTGTCCAACTTAGTCGTGATTATGTCCTTTTGATTACAGACTCATTTACAGGAGTTTCTTTTCCAGCTGAACACATCTAGAACTGATAATGAAATTAGAAAGGGTGTTCACAGAATCACGGAACGTTAGGGATTGGAAGGGACCCTGAAAGATCATCCAGTCCAACCCCCCTGCCACAGCAGGACCACCTAGACCAAGGTGCACAGGAACATGTCCAGGCAATTTCTACCTCAATGCTAACCTCTTCTCCTCTTCCAAAACACACAAAAACCTGAACATAAACTGCAGTTAATGCCTTGCTGTACAACAGAGCCCTCGGAGACTATTAAAGCCATGGGCAAGCTGCTTAACCTACTGCAACTGTCTCTTTGCTGGTCTGATTTCAGTTTCCAGCATTTGCCTCAAAATAAGCCTGAGAACCAGAGAAAGGGAAGGAGTGGAAGCCATTCACTGCCCTGAATCTGATATCTCCCAGGTCCTAAAGCTCACATGTCCCTTCCTTCCAGACTCAAGTCTGGTTTCAATGGAGCTCTCATTTTTCTTCCCACTAATCCTGCCATGAGATCAACCATTGGTAACTTTGTGAGGAATTAAATACCAGGATGTGGGAAATATGAGACCTGAATTTGGGCAGAATGGGAGTGAATCATGTTTCTTTATTCCTCTCCTTCTCTTTTCCCATGGCTGTTGTGGGGCAAATAATGCTCCAAACCTGGGGTCAGAGATGTCAGACCTGAACAATGCATCTGCATTCACAGAGCAGAGGCAAAGCGAGAAGTACGTGGGTGATGCTATACCCTTTGTAATGCCAGCAACAGGAATTTCTACAGAGATATTTTGGGCAACTTTTTCTGAAAATACCCTGGCATTTCCAGAAAAGCCTTACAGTGGGATGAAAAACTTCATCATGGTGACAGGTCACCATCTGCTGGAGCAGACTTCATAAAGAATTTAACACTTGTGGCATGAGGATCCCAGCGAAACAGGATCCATGAGACAGTTCACCATGGTGTTGTGAGAGCTGCAACACCCAACAGTCAGGCAGTCATTCTGAAGGGCTTTTACTCGCTCCTTAGTGTGAGAAAAGCACCTTTACTTGTTTAGGCCCTAGAAGGATGAATTCAAGACAATGTGAAATGATACAGGATGGGATCTCCACTAGGGAAAATGGTTTTAGAGTGTCTACCACAATTCTTTTCATGCTGACATTTATGAATCCTTCATCTGAGTTGTCATCTCGGAGCTGAAAGGGAAGAGACATGCTTGTAGGTCCAGCCTATCCATTCTGGAGTTAACAGCTGCCACAGGTGTCACAGGCTGACAGGCTGCCCAGGGCAGGGGCAGATGTCCCTGGTCCGTAACGTGGCAGCACCGATTTCAAGGAAATCAATTCACCGAACTCCACAAATGGCCCGCAGCGACTGACTGACGGAGTAGCTGTGAAATGCTTCTTCCTCTGTGCCAAGTCTGCTATTTGTGGCTACAAGGGGACCTTATAAAATTCGCCAGATGTCACGCCAACCCCCAAATAAAATATCTGATTGGCTTCTCACTGCTTCCTTCCAGAAGATGTTGGAAGATGTGTATCAGCTAACAAAGGCTAGCCAAGGCTTTCACAGCGCTGGTACGCACACACGGTAACTGACCAGCCCAGCGAATTGTTTAACACATACACGTCTCCTCATTGGTCTTACCTGTGATTTTGATAGTGCTTACCCTATTCCACATCCAGTGGCTAGTGCACACACAGAATGCCTGAAGCTTGTGCAGTCACAGAATGGTTTCAGTTGGCAGGGACCTTCAGAGGTCATCTAGTCCAACCTCCTTGCAGTAAGCAGGGACAGCTTTGACTAGAATAAATTGCTCAGAGCCCTCTCTAGCCTAACCTTGAATGTCTCCAGGAATGGGACCTCCACCACCCCTCTGGGCAACCTGTTCCTGTGCCCTCATATTGCATAGCACACAGAATCACAGAACATTGGGGATTGGAAGGAACCTCAAAACATCATCCAGTCCAATCCCCCTGCCACAGCAGGATCACCTAGACCAAGTCGCACAGGAACACATCCAGATGGGTCTTAAACATCTCCAGAGAAGGAGAATCCACAACTCCCCTGGGCAGCCCCTTCCAATGATCTGTCACCCTCACTTTGAAGAACTTCCTTCTGATATTGATGTGGAACCTTCTATGTTCCAGCTCACAACCACTGCCCCTCGTCCTATCACTACATGACACTGAGAAGAGCCTGGCTCCATCCTCCTGACACCCACCCTCTTGTAACAGTCCCCACAGGTGAGCAAAGGGTACGTTTCTAACTTAATCCAGACTGCCACACAGTAAAGCCATCTGGGAGGATATTTTGAAGGAAACAGATGGAAAAGAAGAGATTCCTCTGAATGTAGTGTAAGATTTACATTATCCTCCATGAACTTCCATGTAGTTCCCATGTTTATATAATTTATCACTATTTCCTTAGACAGCTCAGATTAGGAAGCCTGCATGAGCTCATGTTCTTGTTGTTAATTCTGAGGCTGAACCTCTGTCCTTTAAAGGGAAATTTGCTAGTATAAAAAGAAAACTGAGAAAAGGAGCCAGACTGAAGTAAAGTCCAGCAGTGTGAAGCTCCTGATCATCCCAGGAGCTACACCGTTTAACCTTCTCCTTCTTTGAGCCTCAGGAGGACACTGTCTTGAGTGCTTGCTCACAGAGTTTATTTTTGTTGTCTGCCGTGCTACTAAAAACAGGAAGGGTTAAAGACAAGTCAATGACTTCTCTGACCATCCTTCAGGCCAAGCATTAAAAACAGTAAGTGTTGTCTGAGTGAAGACATGGCACACGAATGATTTAAAGAGAGTAACTTCATGCCGTGTTGTGATGCCTGTGGATTTCTAAGAAGTCCTCTCTCTCCTTTCATGCTTTCTTCTGTGCCTCCTCATTTTCTGCACCAACACTTCCATTACAAATAGGAATGTTAAAGCACCTTATTTCCTCTCTCTGTGTCTCTGACTACAGAGATGCTTCTGAGGTACCGTGTAGCAGTGACTGCATCCTGGCTGCCTGAAACACCCTACGGCATCCCCACTAGAATTGATGCTCTAGGAACGAAGGGACAGGAAGGTTGAAAGCCTGCACCATTGTGCCATCAATCAAATCTGATGTTACTTTGTTCTGCTCCCAAATGAGGGAGTCCCAGGTCCTCTAATTGTTCTGTCACACCCCAGCCTGGCCTCAGTCCCAGACACTTTTTAATCTCTCGCGCAAGGACTCAAAGCTGTCTGCTGTTCAAACAAAACACTCGGGAGAAAGTGCCTGGTGAGACTGGAGACCGAGCAGCACCACATGTGTTACTGGCAGCGATGGCTTTTGCCAGGCTAGACTGGGCAGAGCCACCCGCTCTAGACCCTTTCATCCTGCTGATCCCCATGGGGATCAAGTCTGCTACATACCAGAGGAAACCGCAACGCCCTCGCAAGAGACTTTGCACACTAAGGCTTCAGCCCCACTGTCTCTCAGGTGCCACAGGGGAGATGACTGGCCTTCTGTCCACCAGCAGATTTACTATCATGCTGTAGTAGGAATAGCCTGACTGTAGGCATAACAGTTGGAGGATATAAGTGAGAGCAGGGAGAGGAAATCTCTTTTATTAGAACAACTTGTTGTGTTTTGAATTGTACGGCGTAGCCAGAAGGTTACAGATGCTAAGTCCTCAGGGACTGATGGGCTTCTTGCATAAGCCAGCCTAATAAAAGATACTACCTTTCCTTATAAAGCTTGGAAATACTACTACATTCATCCTGTGTGTTATCTGTGTCATTTGGAGACATCTGTGTGATTGACAACGCCACGGGTTCAGCACTGCAGCGACTGTACCGATCTCTTTTGTAGAAACCTGACTCCTGCACATGCTTTTGAGAACTACGTCATTTCACCCCTTCAGCTCACAGCTAGGATGCTCTCTGTTCCTTACGTAGCAGCTCCTAATTCAGATTGCAGTAGACATTACAATAATGTACACTGTACAATCACATATTAAAACCATAAGGTGGAAAATAAAACGATTATTCCCCTCTGAAAGCAGACTTCTTTCCAGAAAAGCAATGGATCCTTTATGCTCAACAATGGCTCGTATTTCCTGAGGTAAGGCAGCACAGCCCAGGGACCCTGCTGAACAGGGATGGACCTGCTCTTGTGCCCACAGGACTTGCTCTGCTGATTCACATGTAACAAAGAGGCAGTTAGGTTTGAGGGCTTTTTAACACGGGAGATGCTGGGGAAGGAAAGAGGAGGCAGACATAACTGCAGTGTTTGACTGACTGCACGGCACCCCGCCTTGCACCTTGTCTAAGGTATTTAAGAGCAATAACACCATCCAATAGCTGTTCAGTGCGTTAGTTCTGATGACAGATCCAGCCTAGATAGCACGTTCAGCCTACTTTGTGTTTTACAAACCCTTATAGATCAGTGGGGGAAAGTGCCCCACCCTTGCTGCGAGCAGTCTCCAGGTACGCGTGTTCGGGACACACAGTGATGGGGTGCCCTATCACATGCTGAACTCCCACTGGAGGTATGTGAGCACGTGTCTGCATTACCACTGCAGAAGAGAGGACACTTCTGAGCAGCCACCTCATTCCCAAGGGCAACTGTGTGAACTGTTCTGCTGGTTGTGCCTAGCAAGACAACAGCTGTCCCCCAGCTCGTATGATTGATGGATTTCCTTTCATTCTTTAAAGAAGAACAGTTTAAACACTGAAGAACTATGTCATTTACAGTTGTCTGATGAATTTAAGTGAGTTTTTCTTACCTGAGCAGGCTTCTTTTGAACCACTTGTTGAGGCTGAAAAGTGAAAGAAAAGCAGAGTGAGAAATAAAATTCACTGACGTCACTTAACTGTGATTTCACAGATGCTGGGAAACCTGTTCTCAGCAACAGAAACTAAAGACAGGCAAAACCCACATTCAGAGAAGGAGTGAAGAACACACCCAGCTCTCACCCCCAACCCCTCCTTGCTCTGAAACAGTTCAGATTGCTGTGGCTGCAGACAAATACGTTAAGTTTGTATAATAAAAACTACAGTGAAAACTATCTGAGCACATTATGTGTTTCAGCGCTGCTAGATTTACTGTGCTGTTGCTTTTGTGATTGTGAGAGTGACCTGATTTTATAACTAGATTTTGAAGCTGCCACTACCCTTTGACACTCATTCAGCTGAGTGGAATGTCCTGGTGTGGGAAAACCCTCATTCCTGGACTCAAGCAGGAGCACATCTAGGCAGAGAGAAGTGAGGGACACATGCAGCTGGGGGAAGGTACAAGTAGTGTAGCATGTGAGACGAAGAGATGGGGCTCTGGGCAACCTGGTCTAGTGAAAGGTGTCCCCTCCTATGGCAGGGGGGTTGGAACTAAGTAATTTTAAGGTCCTTTCCGAGCTAGATCATTCTGCAATTCTGTGATTCTATAACTCCACTCCCAAACCAGGACTTCCCACTGACCAAAGCCATCCCTGCCTAAGCCAGCAGTGACTCCAGCTATCAGAAGCTCTTCTTGGAGATCTCTTAACTACGTTAAAGCAACGCTGTGCTGTGCTTCATGAGTCTATCAGCTTGATTTCAGGGATACCCATCAGCAGGCTGGCTGGGTGACTGTGTAGGGAGAGCTGGAGGCTGTGTCCACCTGCCTACACAGGACCCAATGACACAGCCACGGGCTTCTCAGCCAAGTCTCCCTCCTGGCTGCTCCCAGCTGGGAATGGGCAATACAGTCCCCACGTAAGTCAAGAAACCCACTGAGATGCCAGAACCCTTCACCCACACTCCAGGGAGGAGGAAGAGGTTAAGGATCTAGCACAGGCACACTTAAAATACACCACCACTGTCCAGGTGACCCGATGATCCTGTGGGTGCTAGGAGTAGCACAAAACAGTAAGACCACAGATAACAGATGAAATCCTAACATGAAGAGCACAAAAGGACTTTTCTTACTTCAGTGGGGCCAAACTTTCTATTTCCAAAGCTGCACCCAATGACTTTTTTCCTGCCCTTCCTTCCTGCCTGTTCCTAATCCCAGCCACGACTTTAGTGCCTCACTTGGGCAGAAGCCAACCTGCTGTCCCTCTGCATGGTCAAAAACCTAATTTTCATGACAGTGTAGTAGGAAATAACTGGATTATTTCTGAATAAACAGTTTAGTGTAACTGCCCTTTCAGAGCAATATTTCAGTGGGAAGGATCAATGGAAATGTAAATTAAATCTAACTGATTCAATTCAGACTGCCCACCACAAACCTCCCGTTTTAACAAGAGATGCTTTGTTTATTCTCAGTCTTTTTCTAATTCACTGGGATCCTGTTGCTGCTGTATTTTTGTATCGGTGCCTCAGGCTCCGAGTTCTGCCCTCAAATAAATACAAGAACAAAACGTATGTGATTACTGGGTCCATCTTTAAACTTGGGGTCGCACCCTTTTCCACGAAATTCCCTTGCAATGGGAAAGCTGTTGCCAAGGCGGAGAGTTTATTGATGCCTTCTCCAGGTGGAGAACTGATGCGTTGTCACAGAATCATTTACATTGGAAAAGACCTTTAAGACTGCAAGCCCCACACTCATTAGCAGACATTTGCTGGCCCTGGACAAAGGAGTGACTTGTTTCAAAGGAATCCCTCATGATTGCAGAACTCCCTGAGCTCCTCGGTGACCTACCACTGGTGCTTTTCCACTTCACTTGCACGTTTTTCTCTCCTGGTGACTACACCTGTACAGGGGTTTACTCTCAAACCACATGAAATCTGCAGACATTCTTAGCTGCTGACTGTTCTGTCCGGCCCAGAACTCCCCCTGTATTTTTGGCTGTGCGTTCTGCATTCATGTGACTCTCACACACTGTAGCTCAATGAAATCTTCTGAAAGAGCTGCCAACTCACCAAATTTTCCATGAATTAGGTCCTGACACTTCAATGACAGGAAAGACAATGTCTGAAACAAGGCCAGCTCTGGCTTTCTGCCTAGTATGTGTCACAGTAACTCTACCAGCTGCCCTTCCACACAGCACTTCATACTTTTCAGACCACCAAAAAGCCCCTTGAATACTTCCAGTGATAGCTGGGGCTTGAGCTGCCAGCATGTTTTCCCAGCCTCTGGCACCCAGTGGCTCCAGACTGGACTCAGAAAGTTTTTGTGTGTGTGTGTTTGTTTTGTTTTGTTGTTATTTTTATGAATGGCTTTTGCAGGGGACTCTGACTCCAGCACAATTCTATCCAGCCATTCATAAAAAGCAGAGGGAAAATATTGTGCTTTGCCCAGTTGGAAACTGTCTCTGATACTGACCACGGCTTTCAAGAATCTTAGTCATTCAAGACCTTTGCTGTCGTAGTGCTCCATGCTGAGCTCTCGCTGGCAGAGCCTGCTCACTGCCGGCTCTGTTTCCACTGGATCTGGAGCTCAGCGTGTGTTGTGCCTTCTCCCTTAAATGGAAGCAGGGGAGCAGAAGAGCTCCAAAGCAGGGCTCAGCCCCACAGCTGGTAGGAAAGGCACACACCAGAGCCGTGCCCACTTGTGTCACGCTGAGGGCTCCAGCTTGTGGCTGCTGCAAACGCTGGTTTGCAGGGACCTTGCTCTTCAGGGGCACTGCTATTTCTGCTCCAGCCCCGCAGAGCGGAGATGAATGCAGGCTGGATGCATCCAGCAAGGTCCAGTCCTGCGAGGGCTGCAGTGTCTGCTCGCTTAGGTCATCCCAGACAAAACAAACGGAGACATACAGGAATAATGAGAAATGTTCCAAGCACCCCTTTCATTTTCTTAGCCGCTGCGGATGCGATGCCTTTGGAAATGTTTTGACGCGGTGTCGATACAAACGGCTCAGCTCGCTAAGCTTTGTGCTCACCGAGCTGAGGGGGCTTTTCAGGGCTTCAAAGCCGGCACCTCTCATTCAAACGAGTGTGGCAATTTCATGTTCAACCAGCTGTAAAGACAGAGAATCTGTCCTGGTGATGGAAAAGAGTGGAACCACAAAAAAGCCAGGGACAAGAGATTTTAAAGAGGTGCTTTGGAGCAAAATGAAGTTGTATGCAAGACACAAGAGCTCTGTTACGTATTCTCTCCGCCGGGAGCCCGCAGAGTGAGCTGGCAGACCTTCTGCTCTGCCAGGGGCTCTCACAGTCGTGTCCACGATCGTATGTCAGGGGAGCTTTGTGTAACACAGGACTTTCACATTTGATTTTTATCCCAAGTTTAAAAACCAGCTACCGTACACTCAGAGCCTATCAGCTGAAAGTTCTTGTTTTCTCACATCATGCACAAGCACAAGTCAACCTTTCGTAGCTTTCTTAAATCTGTGTGACACAGAAGGAGCAAGTGTCAGTGCTGGGGAAGTCCTATGACCACGTCATTTACATTTCTATCATACAAGGACAAACCCAAAATACAGCAGAATTTGTTCTGCTGCATTTCAGCTCTGAAGGATATTTACGTATTATATGCATTTCCACTACAAAGTATATTTATGTATATTTAAAACGATTTAGCATGTCAAGATAATACTCCTACTTCAAGATAATACTCCTTGCTTCGAGTACTATTTAAAATAACACCCAAAAAAATCCAAAGAAGGAAGCACACAATGCTTTCGGTGGCTTTATCTCTCTTGTAAATTTTGGATGCTTAAAGGCCAGCTGTCTATCTTCCACAAGACACATCTTTCTCCTCCTCTGTCACCACATCCCTCATTTTTTTAAATTTATTTCCAAAATCTGTCACTTTTCTCTTCGCCAATGTTTTAGATGCACCCTGATAGCCTGTGGAGTCACTGGCAATTTCTTTGCCCTCTGTATGAGAACAAAAGAGCAGCCTCATGTGATAAGTGCACATTCATCTTGTACCAGCAGCCAAGAGTTGTATCAAATTAAATTTGTCACACTTTTCATTCCCTGTCGCACTTCTTCTTACCCTGTGACTTCTCAGAGTGTTATAAAAATACAGGCTAAGACTACGTCAACTAGGATGAGCAGGGCTGGAACACATTTGTAATGATCAGAGATAAAAGCACTGGTCTGAACGCAAAGCACCCCCTGACTGCTGTGCCTGGAGCTCCAAGGGCAAGCTGCACACTCAGGAAGCTCCTGGATTTTGAGTTCGTGTCTTCCTCTTCAAACTGAGTGTTATGAAGATGTCTGACTGATGCTTCTTGGCAACAGTGACTCTCTGTTTTATTCACACAGCTTGACACACACACAAGGCACTTGCACGGAGGCAGCTCTGCTCATGAGACTAAATGACCACGATGGAAGCTAATACCCAGCTAGGATGACATTCACAGTGCTGACAGTTCAGTGTTGTGCAGAGACGGTTAAAACAATCTCATAGGTCACCCAAACAGTTGTAGTTCTAAATTTAAAGATGAGTAAAACCATATTTTGCATTTTTGTCTACTTATCTTTGAAAAATGAGGAAGTTCATACCATACCGGTTGAAACCATTCTAATCCAAAATAAATCATGTCTTCCAAGCAGTTCCATATGACAGGGGAGTAACTACTGTTCTGCCCTACAGCTTTAACTGGTTTGAGTTCAGCCTTTCCTTCCTTCTCCCAGCACTAAGTGCTACAACTCTGGGAGTGGGACCCTTGCCTCTGGGCAAAAGCTACTTTCAGCTTCATGGCCATCAGCAGGGATCCACCCCAGACTACACAGGACATCATGCCTCTGATCCAGTTATGCTCACAACTCACTTTAGAAAGTATCTCCCTTTTGAGGGGGTAGCAGAGACTTTTTTTTAAACAATCAGCAGTGAGGGGGGAAGCCCAGGCAGGAGTGGCTTGTGTTTTGGAAGTCCAGGTCATGAATTCTGCTGCCCCTATCACATATTTGCAGTCAACTGGCAACTGTGGTGTCTGTGTATGCACACTGCTGTGGGTCATTAGGATCTAACAGCAAAACCATCTGGCCCTTGGAGTTCAAAGGAGATTTCACAGCCCTCTGTGCAGTCTCACAAATGAGGCTAATAGTAATCTGTGGAGAATTTTGGCAAAATCTCTGGAACTTTCATTCTTTCTTTTCTACTAGCCTACTTGGCAATCCTCTGAGTTTTTAATATGAAATGCAAAGTCGGGTCATTCAGAAAGTATTTATTAGCCTATCAAACCAATCTCCCCTGGCTGCTGCTGGAAAACCCCGCAGCATCTCAGGAGGGGCACCACTAACCTTGGCTGATGACAAAGTAGACAGCACTTCTATTTGTGGAGGAGGGCAGAGAGCATTAGTTTTCCAAATGCACCAAGCAGCTTTGACTGGCAACAAAATTCTCTAATTTAATCGGCAAATTCAAAACACACTGATTCAAATGACTTTTAGTTGTCTGAAGATGCAGGCACTGTCACATGTAGTCATTAGGTATGTATACATCCAGAGGGAGTCAAACAACTGGCTTCATCCGGGGAAGGCTTCAACTGGGGAGGGACTTCCTAAGCTTTGTTTACAGAAAGCTGCTATCACAGAGTTACAGAATCACAGAACATTAGGGTTTGGAAGGGATTTTGAAAGATCATCGAGTCCAATCCCCCTGCCACAGCAGGATCACCTAGACCCAGTCACCACATAAATGTCTGTCATTTGCTGTATCTGCACTGGTTTCCACGTTCTGATAAAAACCATCACATAAATGCATTAAATCTAAACTTCTATTTTCTTTTGTGCCTTCACAACTTGTTATTTTTCAGTTGCTTTGACCCAACCTTCCTCACAGAAGGAGACCTCCCACCAATACAGATCTTGGCAAGTACAAAATTTAATGGTAAGAACAGGAAAGGGAAAACATAACTTTTCTTCATCTGCTAGTTCAAGCACAACAACACCCCAGTGAGTTTATAATGGATACGATCGGAATTCAAAGCGCAGTAGCTGCTAGTTCAGTGCTCGTGATGGATGCTATTAATTTTATACTGTTTCAGCTGTTATTATTGGTTACATGTCCATGAAATATTTAGGGTGGTGCAGCTCATGAAATGTCCATTCAATGGGCCTTGTACCTGTGAGTCAATGCTACAAGGAAAATTCAGAATGGCACACTGGGCTAAATTCAATAGTTTGTCAGCAGGAGGGTCTGTTATTGCCACCTCTCGTCTTCAGAGCCACTACTGCTTTGCTGGGTTTCCCTACTTTTCCTTATCATCCGTCATGCATTTGATAAGCTTTCCAGATGCATTTTGCTCAGGTCTGGTGCAGCATCTTGCTAATATACTAAGGAGCAATTTCTGCCTTTCAGAAGCATTCTAGCACACAATTCAGAACGGAGGTTTTCTCGACACGCAGCTAAGGGAACATGAGATGGCCCTTCTGTCTGGCAAACATCGCATGTATCTGTCTATTTATAGCCTCCCTGCACAGACAGACCATTGAGAAAGCCAAATGGGATGTTCCAGCTCTTCTCAGTTATAGTGTAAATCAAAAAACTCCCACATTTAGTAGTCAGAAAGAAATATGCTATTTGCAAAGAAAGCAAGCCCTCATGGTTCAGGGATATAAAGTGATCAGAAGGTACTTGACTTTATACTTGCAGACTTCTCCAGACAAGTAACTATTGTGCAGCTGTTTATCTGCAGCCTATCTTGTCTGGGTACAGCAACCCCTGGGTTCATCAATACGTTTCTCCTAGCCCATGTGGAAATGATTCTTCGTTACTATTAAACAGGCAGGATTTGAGTTGACGACCCAGAGGTGAAAAGCACCGTATCATGTTACCATCCGGCTCCAACTTCTGTTGCAGAGTCTTCCCTCTCTTCTTGCTCAGGCACCTCCTGCCGCGTGGACCAAAAAGGCAGGGCCAGTTACTGCATCACGGGCCATTCCTGGTGGTACCACTGAGGATGGCTGCATGGAGCTGATCAGAGCTCTAGGACTGTCATCAGTGGACTTCTCTCTGGATCTAACTGCTAGAAGCTTCCAAATTCCCCCCAGCCTTTGCACTGGCCTCCAGTGAAATAACCGAGCAAACAGGGCATTGAAGTCCCAAATGAGATAACCTGCTGTAGAATCTGCTACTGTTTGGAAAGTGAAGGCTGAACTGCAGTGGTTTTGCTCAAAGTGTAACTACTGTCAGGAAACAGTTCTGGTTTTGGCCTTCCATGTTTATTCTCCTCCTCGTTTTGAGGTCAAAAAGACAGTGCCTTGTTCAGTGATGGTGTCTTTGTGTCAACAGGCACAGCCCAATTTTCTCAATGTAGGCTCCAGCACCAAAGCTTCTGCCAACAACAGACCCAAGTCTACAGGCAGGGATGAAATTCAGTGGCAGCGATGGAAAACAAGGGGTAGGTAGCTCTGCTGGGTAGCCCTGGGACCACTCTGCCCCCTGCCCCAGGTCTCCACCACCATGCGGCTGCAATGGCCATGCCACAACCCAGAGCTGCACTTCTTACTTCCCTGAGCCCTTGGGCACTTGCCCTACCCTAGAAAGGCTACCACCCTGAAAGCAGTGATTCAAACCAAGGAGTTTCAGTGTCCACCTGAGCACAGACACATCTCTATAGATCCCATCAGGAACACCTACCTGCACCTTCATGACTGGATTAAGGATACGAGTGACCTAGGCAGACTCTTTTGCTCAGTGATCTCTCCCCCTTCAGGGATGTAAAGCTCCTTGTCCAAAGTTTACGTAGTCATCTCCAGGCCCAGCCCTAAACTTCTGCAGGAGCTTCCCCTTCCCATCCATCCCACTGCCTCTGTGACCTCCTGTTGCCCTGTGATGGCTGGGCAGAGTTTTCCTCCAAAGAAAAGGCTCACAGCTCAAGGCAGGCCAATCAACTGTGCCTGGCTGATTTTCTGCAGCTGAGGATGTGGCCTGAGGCACTTCTCTTGAACTTCTTTGTCTGAGCAGATCCATTGGTAGCCACATGGTTGGCTGGGGATGTTTTTGTATGTCTGGGATATACAGATGTCTGATAGCTGTCTGTCTATCAAATAGATTTGATAATTATTACTGCCTCCAGGAAACTGATGCTGCTAAGAGTGTCTGTCAGGAGTCTGACCAGAGCCTGCTGACATCCTGGCACAGTTGCATAAAGAAGTCACTGTCCAAAACAGAAATTGACTTGAAAAATACCAGGGGCTTGGTGGCGAGTTGCTCTAATTACTCTGCTTCCTGGCTTGACGTATTTTGGGACCGTTTGGTGTGTGGCACGTTAAATACTGAACTCTGTTCATGCTGTTATTTTTTAAATGGAAATTGCATTAATTACCTCCATAGGCATGACTTGTGTGCACTCCTTGCAAGGCAGAAAGAAACCCCACTGCACTGCATTCCTGGGGAGCTTTTGCCACTTGCTTACTAGAAGCAGTTTCATCACTGTGAAATCCCTGTCATACAGCACGGCACTCGGAAAGATGGCAGGAAAACAGTCTTCTCTTCTCATGACCCCAGAACCCATTTACTGACAGACAGCAAAGTCTACACAATCCTGTCGTATCAGCAGCAGANCCCCCCCCCCTTATAGAAAGACAGGGAAGAGAGGCAGGGAGAAGAAGATTCTGCTTTTGATAATCCTGGTCTAATTGTGATGGTTTTCTATTTACGTCCCTGGACAGGCTCTGAATTTATCCCTGCTCAGAAGAGAAGGATTTGACTGCAATTTTTACAGGACAAACTGTCTAGCTGCAGTTATTTAATAGCCCTTCGGAAGATACCTCTGACCTGAGGATCCTATTTGTCGCTTGGATCTAACAATGTGCACATCAAAGGTATGTGTGTTAGGTATGCACACAAATCCCCTGCAGCTTTTTTCATAACAGTACTGGAACCCCATGCCCCTGCAAGAATGCAGTGCCTGGAGCACCCTACTCCAGCCCCTACTCCAGCCCCTACTCCAGCCCTGCTCAGCGGTACCGCTTAAAGTGGTTTCCTTGCTGACAGAGCTCCAGTCACCACTTGGGAGAGTGGCTTGATCTTAAGTGTCACGGCTGCTGAGGAGGGCCTGGGGACAAAACTCCACCAAACACAGGTCATTTCAGAGAACAGGATTGCTCACTGTTTACTCGTGGTTCCTGGTAACCCTTCCTTATTTTGTTGTTGCTGTTAAGTGACAGAACCTGTTTGCTCATGCTGCAAAACACGAAGGGAAACCCCGGGTAAATTCTGCCCTTGCTTCAAACCAGTCCACCCCAACTGGTAAATGCTTCCATCTCCCAACCAGTCACATTTTATTGTGCTTGGAACCTCTGTGGCTTGGGACACGCCGAAAACACACCAGCTGGTAGCATCTGTGGGTAGGTGGTCCTGGCAGCAAAGGTGAAAACAGCCTGCTGGATGAAGGAGCAGGATAGCTGGCCTCCAAATGCTGTTGTACTTGGCACAGGCAGATGTACCCTTTCCGGGAATTAGGCACACTGGGTAGGCAGAGGTTTGGTTGGCAGCTGAACGCAATCCACCTCTGTGTGATCAAGTGTTGTATCAGCACCAGGTCACTCCATGGCAGCTGCACCATTGTATTAGCATCAGCAGCCATGGGGCCAGGGATATCCTGACACTCTAGATATGAATAGGTGTGATGGGGCTGCTGATGCTGGGGAGTGAATTCTTCTGCTGGTATTCAGCAGGCTGCTCCCAGGAACCCAAGTATCTGTGTCTCTTCAGCTCAGCTCGAGCCTGAGAAGGGCAATGGTGCACCTTGAGGCAAGCCCCACGAACAACAGAGATTGCTGCTCTCTGCTCTCCAGGCAAATCTCACCACCAGCAAGACCACTGATGAAGGAAGAACTGCATTTGCAGGAGGGGGTAAGAACACGACAATATAGCTTGGGATGTTGTGTGTAGTCCTGTGAGCTTCTGGAAATCTCTAGCTGGTACAGAACACTGTTGGGAAGGTTTGGTCGGGTTGCACAGTAGGAAAGATCCAAAGCGATGGGACAGAGGAATAACAGTGGTAAGGAGTCATGGGGAAAACAGGGGGACCAAGCACACACCACCTTCCCTGCTTGCACTTTGCACTGTCAGTTAAGTGCAACAAACGGCGAGGAGACACATGAAAACACCTTATTCATCTTTCTTTTTGTCCACCAACACACACAAGATGGCTGTATTGTCTCATCTTTGGCTTCTGTTTTGCTCTTAAAAACCTCTTCAGTACTGAATCACAGAATCATTAGGGATTGGAAGGGACCCCAAAAGATCATCTAGTCCAGTCCCCCTGCCACAGCAGGATCACTTCACTGGAGAAGTTATGGAATCAGAATCACAGAACACTAGGGATTGGAAGGGACCTTGAACGTTCATCTAGTCCAATCCCCCTGCCAGAGAAGAACCACCTAGAACAAGTCACACAGGAACATATCTCCAGAGAAGGAGACTCCACAACCCCCCTGGGCAGCCTGTTCCAGTGCTCTGTCACCCTCAGTGGGAACAAGTTCCTTCTCAAAAAGAGTAATTGGGAACTTTTGGTTAGAAAGACTGTTTTTAGGTACCAGTGGGGTTTTTTAGATTTGATGACTAGATAGATTCTGTAGGCTTTATGGGAGTGCTCCATCTTCTCAGATAATCGAAAGGAAGACAGAAGCCTTGGGGAACAGCTGGTTACACCCCCACCTGCAAGCAGAGAAAAAACCTGTAGCTCGAGGCTGCTGACAGCAGGATCTTCAGGAGCTTGTGCTCTTCCTGAATGAAAACTCAAGCCTCCTCTCAGCATGGCAATCTGTGCAGCAGCAGGTCTGTTTCAGCTTTGTGGTTAGACACCTTCTCAGTGGGACAGCCGGGACATTCACTTCTAGTGCATGTTCAAAAAAGTGGGGGGATACGGAGTTGCCCAATGCCTCTTCCCCTTTCATCACCTCCCAGGAATGCCTGCCCTCAGGGCTAATTTAGATGCATTTAAGTTAATAAATGTGGGGCCTTTCAGCCATGTTTTTTCACTTTAATTCCTGTCCGCCTTTGCTGGCACATGCCCGTGGCAATTTGTGGTTACTCCGCTCGTTCGGCATTATATAACTGTCCTTTATTCCTGAACATAGGGGTTTCTTTACAGCTAAGCACATGCAGAGCTCATGAAAGTGATACAGACGAGTTCCACCTTACTTGTTTGCTTCTTTTTCTCACTTAAAAAGACTGCGTTTTGCTAAATATAAAGTCCTCTGGAAGCCCCAAACTGAGGATTTCATGAGATACTCAAATGCATCATCACCGACAAGACAGGACTTCTGTGAGATCTCCACATCAGGATATTATTAATAAAGTTCTGTACCTCAGAGGGACACTTCCCTCTTCCCACCCCCCAATAACTCATAAGCTCCATGTGGCTTCCTGCTCAGCACTGGAGACACATCCTCCCTCTCCTTGTTCCTAAGTCTGATGGGGCCCAAACTTTTGGGCTTGGGTGGGTAGAACTGTCCCTTACTGAGCTACTCAAGGTCTCCATGCTCACCTACAACCATTACCTTAATACATCAAGAGACTTCTTCCACATCCACGCTCACCTCCCTTATGAGGAAAGGCTGAGGGAGCTGGGTCTCTGTAGCTTGAAGAAAAGGAGACTGAGGGGTGACCTGACATGATTCTATGATGATGGCCCCATCTGGCTTTAGCATCTTGAATTACAGGTTGGATGCCAGTGTCACTAGTCTAAGGAGAGCTAATCCTTCTAGCAGAAATACTGCCACGGTGGTTTCTTTTTCCTAAGTGTTTCCTTACATGGCACGAATACACATGCACATGTTAGAGAGAAATTAAATAATAAAGTCCAGCCAAAGAAAATTCGAGATTTGGACACATTTCCCACCAAGACCAGATGCACGCAACTAGAAATCTCAGGTTTGTTTGAAAAACCTCATAGAGGTCAACCCAACTGAAATCCACTGGGTTGACAGTGTGAGTAAGAGTAAATGCACACAGGAGAGCACAAGGACTGTGGCACTGAAAGAAAACTGATCTTGGAGGTTCTATAGGGTAAGGCAAGGCACTATAAATAAGTCTTTCAGCTGTACTGCAAGAATACGCAGCAACTCCTGCTCCGAAGGAATTTAAAATCAGTTATCAGTCCTTAAGGAACTCACAGAGGAGGTTTTGAAAGGAGCATCACACTACACTGATGGTTTCTTTGGTCCCACCACCCATCCTACTCCTCAGCACCCTCTGTGAACCTTTGCAGCCGTGACCACACTGCCCGTAGCCATTTCCCCAAATACACTCTGTCCCACCATCCTGAGGTATTTTGGTGCCTCTCAGACCCTGCCCATCATCACTGCCCACTTGCTTCCTGCTCCCATCACTCCTGGTTTTTGCATTTCTGCTGTAGATACAAGAGTACCACTCTGCTGGGACTGTCAGCTCCTGCTCTGCTCCAGGGATTGCCATCTCAAACATCTCCCATGATTACAGACAGAAAATCCTATAGCTCTTCTTGCTTCCCATGCTCTGCACCTCAGCTCAATGAGCAGCTGAAGGAAAGCAGAAGGGGCTTTACGGAAAAGCAGGCTTTAAATGAGAAGCATCTGGTGCAGAGGCAGTGTAGGTACAGGTCACCAAGGCACCTGGCAGACAGATGAGACATCGCTGCTCATCTGGTAACCCGAACCATAAGCTGCGTGGAGCCATTTGTCTAGCACCAGCCTAGACTCACAGGGAGGCACCTGACACTTCAGCCGACATCTGCGTTTCACCCGGAGCCACTCAGCTTATTGTGCTTTCCCTGGTTTCCTCCAGACTAGGTTTCACAGGCTGGGGTGGATGATCATTGGAGAGCCCCAAATGTAACATACTTCCATGTTTCAAAGGACTTGCAATGTTTGATGGGTGACACTGCTCCAAACAGAGGTATGGGATGCCCTATGTTGCAGATACCCCATCCCTGGAGGAGTTAAAGATCAGGCTGGATGAGGCTTTGAGCAACCTGGTGAGTGGTGTCCCTGCTTATGGCAGTGGAGAGTGAGAATCGATGATCTTTAAGGTCCCTTCCAAACCAAACCATGGTCCTTGATCTGTGCTTCTTTGCCTTAGGTAGGTACTAGTTTTGAATACACTTGAGGAGCAGCATTATGTACACAAGGTCACACTAAATGGCTTTCACTCCCAAATGAGATGTAACTGACACCACATTTACTGCAAACCAGCAAACCCAACAGCTCATCTCCTTTTTATAAAAATGAAATGTGTGAGTTTTGCCCAGCAGTAACCAAGCACCAATTGTCCTACTTTCAAAAGCACAACCTAATCAGCGGAGATGCAAGCGTGTTTGCTCCTGCTCCCACTGTTTGTCTGCTTTGCTGAACATAGACAAGTAGTCGTTAAGGTGTCACCCAGGTAATTTTCACTTATTAATATTAATACTAGCCATCATTCCATATTATTTGCTTGTGCCCTTAAAAACAACTGAAGTTAATGCTATGTATTTTCTTGTATTTCCCACCTGGATGTGTTGACTGGATCTAGGTGATCCTGCTGTGGCAGGGGGATTGGACTAGATGATCTTTCAAGGTCCCTTCCAGTCCCTCATGTTGTGTGACCCTGTGATTCTTCCGCTGACCCTACAGCAAGAAGAGCCACATTAACTGCCCCTAGTGCCTACAGAGCTACAACAACCCCAGCAACAACTACATACAACCCAAGCCCCTTTCTGCTCGTTGCTTTGCTCAGTTTACTGTCCTCTCATTGTTTAACTGCCGGGGCTTGATACGATGCTGATTTTCCTCAGTCAGTTCATCATATCAGTCTCCCTGAAGGTCAGGAACAATACCTCAGGAAATACCACCTGCTATTCAGGGATATCACAGGAAATTTGCATTTCCACTTTTTCAAGTGTTATTATTTTGGACTGACAACCTACACTAAGCTCCAGTAGCCTTCTTCCCAGCTCTTCAAACTTGTATTCATTTCTGGCTGTTTAGTTTTCTCCTCCCAAGTTTATGCTGGTGGTGAAAAGCTATGACCTGCAGGGCAGAGCAGAGCACCTGCTGTGAGTGGATGCAGCCGGGGCAAGGCTGCACATCACATCCCCTCCCACACGTGTCAGGAAGCGTGTGCTGCGTGGAATGTTGGAGGCACAGGGGCCATTCACAACCACCCATCCCTTCTCTCAGGGAGCCATCCAGAACCACACCTAATGGCAGCACAAGGCAACAGGACTGAATCATAGAATCATTAGGGATTGGAAGGGACCTTCAAAGACCATCCAGTCGTACTCAATAATGGCTTTATTTGTGGAGGTCTGCCCAAACCCAGCTCCATGGCTGAAGTGGAAGCATGAGTGTGGAAACCCGCTTGCACAGTTTGCTCTTGGCTGTCTGAACACAGCCCAGAGATTGCAATATGCTCCCTGCAGGGACAGGATGAACGCTGGAGCAGAGGTGACACTGGCACAAGCAGCTCCAAAGCAGCCCAAATTTGTATGAGCTTGGTTTGCTCCTCTTGCCCAAGGTTAGCAAATGCAAAGAGGTATAAAGTCACTGTGCCCTTTCCCAGACATGAGGACCACTGCAAACTAGCTGAGAGTTTCCCCACTGAGCTTCCTCATTCCTGGCCAGGTTGGATATTAGGAAGAAGTTTTTTACTGAAGGAGTTACCAGGCACTGGAGTGGGTTGCCCAGAGCTGTGGTACAGTCCTGGAGACACAGTGCTTAAGGACATGGTTTAGTCAAGGACTTGTCAGTGTGGGGTTAAAGGCTGGAGTGATAATCCTGAAGGTCATCTCCAGGAAGGGTAAATCTGTGAGTCTGTGTGTTCAGATGCAGCGGTCCAGGGTGCTGATGGTGAGGTCTGGCTGGCAAAGAGAGCTATGAGCTGGCTGTGACTCAGAGGCTGTTTGCACAAGCGCTGTCTTTTAAAACTTCAGGCTGATAAAACTAATGACTGTGTTGAGAGGTGCTCATAAACCACTGAGTCACCCCTTATTCAATTAAGAAAGCCAAGAGCGATCTTTCGAGGAGGTTGGAATGGGTTATTCCCCTCCACGCTGCGCTGGATTCAGAAATATCAATCTGCGTGACACTTTGGATGACCTACACTGGCAGCCAGGGAGTTCAAAAGGTGAGGAACTCCTCTCAACAGGAACAAGCACTGACGTACATTGGGAAATAACCCTCAAAACTACAATTAGCTGTCTGGTAGTCCTTCCTGCAGGGAAGGTTTTGTGCTACTGAACAGTTACTTGGGAGGAAAGTCAAGAACAGACTGGAAGAAGATCTTCAAGGCTGATTGAAAAATCAGGAGGAGAAGTATCAAAGTTTGATATTTACATAAATAAGCAATTTTGATTTTAAAGCATTTATGTTCCTTTTATGATTGTTAAATCACTATTAATACAGAATTAAAACCATTTCACAGCCTCCACACAGGACTCCCTGTCACTCCGCTCCAGTAAGTATGTTTTCTCAGCAGATGAGTGCTACCAGTACGACGCTCAGAAATGCTGGTCCTAGCAAACCTCGTGCAAGACCTGCTGCCTTTCTTCAGACACACTGCCTAATGACTTTGGCGAGGGTTCTGCCCCAGTGAAGTCGTGGCCCATCACCTTCAAATGAACAAACAGTTCATCTGTGGTTTGAGGTGCTTCCTCCTGTCTGAACTCCCAGTTTTCCTTGTGGCCAAGAAGGCAAATGGCATCCTGGGGTAGATCAGAACAGGAGTGCTTAGCAGATCTAGAGAGATTCTCCTCCCTCTCTGCTCTGCCCTGATGAGACCACATCTGGAATCTTATGTCCAGTTGCGGGTCCCTAAGTTCCAGAGGGACACAGAACTGCTGGAGACAGTCTAGTGCAGAGCCACAAAGGTGATGAAGGCAGTAGAACACCTCCCTTATGAGGAGAGACTGAGGGAGCTGGGTCTCTTTAGCTTGGAAGAAAGGAGACTGAGCAGTGACATCATTAATGTAGACAAATATGTGAAAGATGGGTGTCAGGAGGATGGAGCCAGGCTCTGCTTAGTGTCATCTAGTGACAGAACAATGGGCAATGGCTGTATGCTGGAACAGAGGAGGTTCCAGATAAATACGAGAAGGAACTTCTTCCCAGTGAGGGTGACAGACCACTGGAACGGGCTGCCCAGGATTTTTGTGGAGTCTCCTTCACTGGAGACATTTAAGACCCACCTGGATGTGTTCCTGTGTGACTTGATCTAGGTGATCCTGCTGTGGCAGGGGGATTGGACTAGATGATCTTTCAAGGTCCCTTCCAATCCCTAATGATCTGTCATTCTGTGATTCTTTGGCCTTCATCCTCTCTTCAAAGTGTATATGCTAAGGCATGCTGTGTTCCTACAAAGTTCTTACAACCTGTAGATGAAAACCAGGACATCACGGAGAAGCCGTGGAAACAACAGCCAACACATTTCCATGAGTCTGCTGCCACAAGACCCTCCAAAAAGTAGTTAGTGAATACTCATGATCACACCTTGCACTGGTCTACTGTGTTCTGCTAATGTCATGCGTCCGCTGCCACCATCCATTCACTTCCTCACATGTTTGAACTTACTTCGTTCATTCATGAGGGAGAAGGCGCTACAGACCTCCTCAGCAGACTGCTTCCTTTCCAGTGACCACCCTAGTGCCAGGAGCTGCTGTCCTCCCCTAAAAGTGGTCCTTGTGAGTGGGGCACAGGGAGGAAATGGTTCTGAGATGTATTTTACTGATGTTTTAAAGCACATGGTCCGAATGCTCTGGATGAACCATGGAAGATTACTGTCACACGTCCTCACTCACTGTCTGTCTGTTGGCACAGTATCACCTTTCCCAAGTTGCTGGCTACCACTGTCCCATCAGCCTTGCTCTGAAGACAGGAATTATAGGCAGGCCAACAAATCCAAACAACCTGCACGTGCTTAATCAAATAAATAATAATCAGCTCCTTAAACATTCCTCCTTTAAAGGAATTTCCCTCATTCTGACTCAGACAGTTCCTTGGGATCCACGCTAATCTGTACGCACCAGTGCCACACATAACTAGCATAAAGGAGACCAAAACCCACAGCTTTACATTTCTAAATGGTAAAACAGACACTCATGTCATGCTCTGGGTTCCAGCACAATTACTGAATGAACACAAACAAAGCAAGATGTGCTTGAATGCATCAGACCCTCTAATGCATACCTAGCATAGCTCCAGGTCAGCGGAGCCAGACCGATCTACACCAGTTCAGCAGTCAGCCTGCAAGGTTCACACGAGCGTGGTGCCCCTAAGCACCTCCTCCCTTCTCTCCCTCTCAAACTTGTGAATGGGTTGATGTCCTGTGTCTGGGCACACCTCTGAACTACGTGGACTCAGTTCAGGCTGGAAGACACACGTGCACGTCTGCAGCCTCCCTCTACACACACTTCCACGCGCCGACGGAGAGATCGCATCTGCCTTTCACAGGAGGACTGACTCCTGACATGCTAGATCAGCATGGACTATGACACCTTACATTTTGAAGACAGATCTCCTCAAGTGAGCAAATAACCCTTCACCTGAAACCCTCTTTTCTGATGAAAACACTTCAACAGAAACAGCCTTTTCAAAGGCTTCACACTCACAGAGCTTCATCCTCGCCTGTAACAGCACAGCTCCTCTGCTCCTGTATCTCTCTCCATCACCACAGATTTTGGCTTTCAATACAGCCTGCGGGTGGTTGGTGGGAGCCAACACAGCTTCATGAAGGGGGCGTCATGCCTGACAAGGTGGCCACCTATGGCAGGGTTACAGCATTGGTGGATACAGGTAGAGCAACTGATGATGTTTGCCTGGACTCGTGCAAGGCATTCGACGCTGGCCCGTATGACATCCTTGTCTTAAAACAGGGAGACAAGATCTGACAGATGGGCTGCTTGGGGGATAAGGAACTGGCTGGAGGGTTGCAGAGCTGTGTCAGTGGTTAGATGTCCAAGTGGAGATCAGTTACAAGTGATGTCCTTCAGGGGTCTGTTCTGGGCCCAATGTTGTTTAAAATCTTTGTAGGTGTTTAATCTTTGTTTAGTGCCTGTAACCTCTGCAGTCCCCAAACTGCCCAGAGACATAGTCCTCTGTGGGGGTTGCATGAGGCATCATCATCCTGCTTGCGGGTCATGTGCTGACATCAAATTATCAAAAGTAGCTACAGAAACAAAGCAGAATGGAGAGGAATGAAAAAGCCCACTTTGACATCCACATCCTCGTGTTTCAAGGCATCTGACAACCATTAAAGGCCAAGAAGCCAGACTGATTCCTTCCTCACGGACTTCCTTCATTAATAACTGTCTATTAGGAGGCGGCATCCTTTTCTGGTGCTATGATATACAGGACTTTAGATTAGCAAATCCATCATCTAATCCTGCTCTGCGTGTCCCTTCTTCTGAAAAGCAGATACCCACCCAGCACCCACAGGGTGTAACGAGCTCTGTTCCTCACTGACAACTTTAAATCACAATCGCTTTGCTGATGAGACATGATGCTGTGTCTTCACGTGAGGATAGACAGTTACATTGTACAGAAAACCTTTTCACTGTCTGGTTGTTTTATATACAAAAACAGTAAAGACAATCATTTCCTGCAGAATGTTTGTTTGTTTTAGCAAAAGAAATGTCAAATATGTCCACAGAATCACAGAATGTTATGGGCTGGAAGGGACCTTGAAAGATCGTCTAAGTTACACGCAGGCAAAATCCTACTTCTGTCTAACTCAACCATAGCTAAACCTATTTCCTTCAGATATTTATGAAAAGAGACATGCTCTCAGAACTTCCACACTGCATTTCAACCTGCAGAGAACTTTTCTTCTATTTTTATTATACTATTACTAATAAACAAAGTTTGTAACGGAACCATTGACAGGACCTCAACTGAAGTGATACCAGCAAGGGCCACTGTCATAAATTCAACTGATCTCTTCAGATGTGAACAAACGCGGCTCAGAATGAAGTACAATTTGCATGGATTGGCTGCTGTCAGTTTTTGAAGCCTACCAATGGGTGTGAGCTGGAACATAAGAGGTTCCACATCAATATGAGAAGGAACTTCTTTCCAGTGAGGGTGACAGAGCACTGGAAGGGGCTGCCCAGGGGGATTGTGGAGTCTCCTTCTCTGGAGATGTTTAAAACCCACCTGGATGTGTTCCTGTGTGACTTGGTCTAGGTGACCCTGCTTTCGGAGGGGGATTGGACTGGATGATCTTTCAAGGTCCCTTCCAATCTCTGATGTTCTATGGTGCTGTGATCCTCCTGCCAAAGTAGGTTTTAGAAACAGATGCACCTTCTTCAAACGAATGGAAACAACTGATGCTAGATCAAACTGCCTCTTCTTTTGACCAGATTCAACTGCTTTCAATGCAGAAAATCACTGCTGGCTATTCAAACCCTCAGCCTGCTTACTGAGGTTATGGCTACAGCTGACTTTGGCTCAGTAGACACTGAAAAGATTAAACAAAAATCAGCAGTTCCTGTACAACAAAACATTTGGATATTAACCAGAGCTAAAGCCCAAGCCTCAGTTTGCTTCCTGCCTGTCAGACATGCTACGCTGAACATCCTTTTTAAATTCCACAGGTAATAAAACTTGCACTGAACGAGGCCGGTCTCAGCACACGTCTGCACCGACGCCAGGCGCAGCAATCTCCTTCCTGTGCGCTGCTTTGTGAGCGCTGAGGCTCCAGGCACGGGGGTTCCTCAAAAGATGCTGCTTTATGGGTTTGCTAACAGCTCGACAGAGCAGATAATGCAACAGGAGCTGACAAGCTCAACAGTTTTTTGTGGCAGAGGCAGAGAAATGCCAGAAATGAGCAGGGAAAACAGGGGCAGTACAACTTTCAGGATGTGAACTCTTTCCTGGACGAGTAAATAAGACATCTTCTTGGAAGGGATGTGCCTGTACCCTGGGCTGGGCATGGTGGAGGTGCAGGCAAGACAATTACAGTGGAATTCAGGTGGGGCTCGGGTGTGTGCAAATATGGCAACAAAAAGCCTTGTGCCACAGGATAATGCAGTACACAGTACATGAAGCCTAATCATCTGTTCCCAATGACAAGTCTCCAAGGTGGGAACAGGGGAGAGGAGAGAGGAAAGGAGACTTAGCTCTGAACCTGAGGACAGGTATGTTTTTTCACAGGACAGCACTGCTGCTAGCTGCTGCTCTTCCCAGCATGTTCCATGGCACAGCTCCTGCAGGCAAAAGTGGCCTGGCTGGCTCAGATCAACCATCTAAACCCAATGAATAAATCCAGCTTGGAGCAGCTTAGGAAGCACTCACAGACAGTGCTCAACCACAGCTGGCAGGGTCAGTAACCTCTGGCTGGGAGGCTGTGACCAGCATCAGAGGACAGTGACCTCTTCCACCAGCACAGCTGGATCCTGAAGGGGACATCTTCCTACAGCTTAATGATGTGGAGTCCTCCACCAGCAACAGTTGTCCAGAACAACTCCACCTCTTTCCTCCACCAGGGTCACCTTACAGTTTGTACCACCCAGTCCTTACTTGCCAACAGGCAGCTCTGGAAAGGACTAGGTTTTGCTTTCAAATTATTTCTGCTGCTACAGCAATGTGAATGATAACAGCAAACTGTGCAAAACACTGAGCCAAGGCATGGTGTATGGGTTGTAGAAATGAATAAATCCTTGAACACCCCCAGCAGACATCAATAAACCAGAAAGTACCATTGCTACCACCTGGCCTGACCTCCTGCCCAGCATAAGGCAGAGTTCTGCTCAGCAGCTCTTGCAGTGACATCATCATTTCAGGCTGAAAGGCTGCATGTCTTTTAGAGCAATATCCAGTTGCGATTTAAAGGCTGCAAGTCTTGAAGAATTCACCACGTCCCCTGTGGAAGCTGTTCCCATGATCAGTTGCCTTCATCCTTCAGAATGTGTACCTCATGTGCATGTGGGAACTGGAGAAGCAAAGGGTGAGCGAGTCAAGTTCTGGTGCTGCGGCAGGAGCGCAGAATCAACCTCGTATCAGTTTTATGAGGTGACTCCACATAAGAGGCTGCACTACCTTTTTCTGGAAGATCTCATGCAGAATTTCACAAAAGAAGTGCTAAAGGTTTTCCCTACTTTGTGAGAATTTTTCAGAGTGCATGTCCTTCTCAGGACTAAAATGGACTTGACTAGCTGCTTAATTTTTGCACAAGGTGCATGACCTGCAACAGCCACCATGACGGCCGTGGTACCATGGCTCTCCTCTGCCCCCACACTGGCTTGCTGGCCAAGCAGCTGGGGCTGAGAAGTCTGGCTCCTGAAGTTAAAAGACACCATGGTGCTATCAATCAAACAGCACCTTCTTCTTCCCAGTGACAGCTCCGCTTCCCTCATACAGACCAAGACAGAAGAGGCACCACATGCGACCAAAGGGAAGTGACTTTGCCTTGAAATCTCATAAATGTCATGCTAAGGGTCAGAGAACTGGAAGCTGTTTGACCCAGCAGCTGGGATTTCAAGGATTGAGAAAGAAAAGCTAATGAAGTGGACTTTAAAAATAAATCCATAAAAAAATGTTCACGAAACCAAGTCACCAGCAATAAATCAACTGGACTTTCTCGCTTTAGGGACTGGTACTCAGTGCTGATCACTCGTGTTTGTTTTCATCATGGACTAATTTATATTTCAAACAGAAACCCATAAATTTTCATTTAGAAAATGCTAGAACAGGACAGGAATTTTTTTGGTTGCCACTGAAACGGAAAATTTGTTGAAACTGACCCTTCCTCTTGGGCATCTCTGATTAAACAATTTAGTGGTTCTGAATAAGAAAACAATTCTCCAAAAATTCCAAACCAGGTCCAGTAAGCTCTTACTAGACACCCATGCCAGCGTGTCTCAAATGCTGCCACAGTTGTGACTGCAGCCCTGCACGTAACAGAGAGAGGATGCATCTGCTCACACTCAACTGGCATTGCCAACTACACCTCTGCAATGGAGAGGAAAAGGAGAGTTGGTGCTGTGAACTCACAGCAGTGGTGGGACAGGACTGCTCATGGCCCATCTGCACAGCAGCTGCAAGCAGGAGGAAAGCAATGGCAGTAAGGCATCAGCTTGGGGGGAAGTAAGTGATGCGTGTCTTTTGTTTTCTAAACTTGGAATACAGTCCAAAACTAGCACTTATGTTTGCTGTCATCTGTGCTTCCCTTCAAGATGTCAACTTGTTAGCATCACTGGGGTCTAAAGAGATTGTTGTCATTGTCATCTGTAATGATGATGACATCCTCTACAATGCCAGGAGGCTTTCTCCAATGTAAATCTTATCTCCCACACAGAGAACGTAGCTTGCTTCAAGACTTGTTTTTACCTGGAGAACTCAAATCATCCAAGGGGTACGGCCATGGATAAGACCCTCAGCAGACCCTTATCTGTTAATTTACTCCACCCAGCAAGTGACTTGGTCTGGGTGATCCTGCTGTGGCAGGGGGACTGGACTAGATGATCTTTGGAGGTCCCTTCCAATCCCTAATGATTCTATGATTCTATGAATGTCTTTATCAGCTGGAAGAGACCAACTGGCATGTGGTTCTGTGATTCTATGGAAGCACAGTCTTTCCCCTTCTCATGACAACATCTCCCGTATTTGATGGTAAAAGCAGCATCTCACTTGAGCCACCACAGTTTTCAAATGTTTCTCCTTACTCTTTTCAACCAAATACATGGGAAATAAATTTGCAGAAAACATGAGCTTGAGGCTGGAGACTGACCTCTGGGGTGACCCCTCACGACTCTACTCTAGTCTCCAAGCGAACGCTACAAGGACTTCACCTTCAATCACTGTTAAACGTGACCTCAGAGCAGTATCTGCCTGCATCAGTTTAGCTGCAGGCCTATGTTTTAAAGTTCAGCACCATAAATCATGGAATCATTAGGGATTGGAAGGGACCCTGAAAGATCATCCAGTCCAATCCCCCTGCCACAGAAGGACCACCTAGACCCAGTCACACAGGAACACATCCAGGCGGGTTATAAGAAAACCAGATTATTAGACACAATCAAGAAACAGACTTCAAAGACCTTTAGTCTGTCCTACATAATGAACATACTGAATAACAATTAAACCATGACTGGCATTTTATAGCACAACTTCTTCCAGAACATCTAAGCTCATTTTTTCCCAATAGCCTTTGGAATAAGGACTCCATTATTTACATTTCTACACCACTCAAGATGTTCTTGGGAGGTATGAAACGTAATTTAAACACAAAATTCCTTTCACATTATTTCATCCCAACATCTGTTGGAAGAACAATGCAGTGGGGCGTAAGCAATCCAGGAGATTCCTGGAATGCACTGACAATCACGCCGGTGAGGAGAGGTGCTGTGCTGGACCTTGTCTTCACCAGTAAGGAGGAGCTGGTGAGGAACGTGAAACTCAAGGGAAGCCTTGCAGTGAGGGCAGTGACAAGGGTACCTTGCAAGTCTGCTACCCTGGACTTCAGGAGAGCAGATTTTAGCCTCATCTATGGTCCTTTAACTACATGTCTCACTCAAACCACGCAGGTCTGAGTCCACATGGCCCAGGGCTGAATCTCCCACCGTGGGCATTAAATGCTGTAATATGTTTAATTAATTCATTCAAGTGCACCAATTCGCTTGGACACCACGGTGACTGGTGCCAAGTCAATGTGTTTATAGATAGAGCAACTGCTAATAAAACGTAGTGTACTCCAGGTCTGGAAGCTGATATGGAAAAGCTGAGTCTCTGGGGCCTTGAGGTCATTCGTATCTCGTGTCCCCTTACAGCTAAGGAGGCTGAATTTTTGTCAACTCACTGCCTTGACTCCTTTCTGCGGCCTCCCCACCCTCTGCAGCTGCCAAATTTCCACGGGCGCACACTATCAGGTGTGGCCCCTGGAGCTCAGAAGCTTCCAGAACACTGAATCTGGTGAAATGTATCCTGGCTGAGGCATGCCTGGGGTAGGTGTCCCATCAGGGTGTCCATTATGTTGCAGGTCAGCTCACACAGCACCACAGCTGTTTATCAACCTGTTTGTCTCTCAATCTGCTGAAGATGCAACCTCTTACTCTCTTCAAATTCATTCTCACCTCAGTGATGTCAGCTGGATCTACTGGGGCTTTCCATTGCTACTAAAAATGGTCCAAAGGAAAAAAATGAGAGCATGTCCATAAAAGCAAGGGATGAATTAAAAATGAAAGAAAAATGGAGAATGAAGGGAGAAAGAGCCACACTGCCCTACAAGAGCAGCTTTGAGCTCCCTCCAGTAATGTTACTCTGTTTTGTTTGTCATGAAAAGATCCCATTAACGCTTCAGTCCCATCAAACAGCAGACCAAGCTCCTGAATGGCACCTATCAGAGCCCCGGGTAAATCCAATGATTAGAGGGAATTTGCCAAAGGGCCTTTGTAGCTGAGAAAAATGCCTACTCCAGAGAGGAATGCAGAAAATTCCTGGGAGGACAGGCTCTCCTTTGTTGGCAGTCCATCGGCATTCTGGAGCGAATAAAGGCACACAAAAAATGGGATCTGAGAGGCAGTGAACGTTTGAAGAAAACGTTCAAAGACCTCCTTGAAACTTGTTCACACCTCCCCCCTTTCCCCAACTGTACTCAAATGCAGTTTAGGATGACAGAACTGGCCTAGACTCAGAACACTCCTCTTTTAGGATGACATAATAGAAATGTCTCCTCCTGACAGCAACACTTTCACTTCCTTCGGGTTTTTCCTACTGCTTTTTCCCCCAGTTCAAACTTCTGTTGTCACAAGCACTTATGAGACAGACTCTGACCCGGTGCAAATGGCTGCAGACCTGCTGAAGTAAGATCTCCACAGCTTGCTGTGGTGTGGAGTTTGATGAAGAAATGCACCCAAACACCAGAATGGATCTCGAGCCAGTGGAGAGGGGACACTGACGGCCTGTCTCAGACCACCCCACCTTGTTTGTGCCAAACGAACAGGCATCACCTATGGGCTGTGCATCAGCAGCTAGGACTGCAGTGCAGAATGAACGACCTTCCTGGCCAGACTCCTTCTAGGAGTATGAACACAGCCAGGCAGAAATTAAATCCACCAGATTGGACAAGACAGGCTGTCACTTGGCAACTGGAAAGGACGTGACATATAGGAGCTGATTTGTTTCTGACTCCCATGGTGGATACTCTTCTTCTAAGTCAAGAACTGGCTCATAAGAGATTTAAACTCTTTTACTTCTTCTAAGTCAAGAACTGGCTCATAAGAGACTTTTAAACTCTTTTACTTCTAAGTTAAGAACTGGCTCATAAGAGACATTTAAAATCTTTGACTTCTTCTAAGTCAAGAACTGGCTCATAAGAGACATTTAAACTCTTTTACTTCTAAGTCAAGAACTGGCTCATAAGAGACTTTTAAACTCTTTTACTTCTAAGTTAAGAACTGGCTCATAAGAGACATTTAAACTCTTTTACTTCTTCTAAGTCAAGAACTGGTTCATAAGAGACACATTTAAACAGGCAGAATCGTATGGAGGTCCAAAGAAGCCAGGTAAACATCAGCAAAACCCTATTAAATCTGCACAAGGTTCTGCAACATTTGCCTGTGTTTTCTTCCTGAGACCTTGTCAACAGCAGTATCAACGTCTTGAAAGTCGGTTTTGTAACCCAGCAGTACCCGAGCATAGTGGCTGTACAGAGGCAGTGCTCTGTGTGCCACAGGCAAGGCTCTAATCTGGCTAACATCAGTGTAAATCCAGCATATTTCCAACAGTTTCACTGAACACCAGCGAAAGTGAGATCAGCATTTGGCCCTATGCCTCCTTCCCTCTGTCTTCCTCCAGAGAAAACAAAACCATTTTTTGTTATTTCTTTGGTGTGAAAAATCAGATACAGATTTCATGGCTGATTTAGAAGATCTTATCTGCTTCTGAACCCTTGAATTGCATAAACTCTGTGTAATCCTCACATAAACACATCCAACAAACACGACTTCCTCCTCCCTTCCTCCGCTCCGCACAATCTTAATGCCCTTTTCCCCTCCACAATGTGCAAGGAAGCACAATAGGCTTCCTCACATACACTGTGAAGGACTTTTATGTCCAGCATTAAAGAATTTGCTATGCTGATGAAGGAGTAAGAGCCAGGCAGCCAGAAGTAGGCTCAGTGAGCATCTCTGGGCGGATGCAGCCTCCGCTTGCGCGTGTGCAACTGAAACCTAATAAAACCAGTGTTTGCAGCTTGGGCGGCCGATACTCTTAACATTTTTCAAAACAGGAGTGAATTGTTTGCAGAGGCATTTCCTTTATTGCTCTGCAAGTGCTGTTCATTTTACTATTTGTTTTAAGTGATCTTTTACTGGTCCAAGCGGATTTACCTTCACACAGCAGCAGAGCGGCAGCGCAGGGATGAAGGGCTGGGTGTACAAACAAAGCTGGGCTGTGCGCTGCGCCCTGGCACTCTGCAGCGCTGTGTAAAACTGTGCCCCTGCTAAAAAACCTCTTTTACTGTGTTCTTTTTAAAGAACAAAAGCAACCGAAGGTTTCTCCTAATGACTAGGTTCTGCCTTCTCCTGAATTCTTCCAAGAGAGCTGGTTAGGGGATGCTCTAATTTCCCTCAGTGTTCCTGAGAGCGGTGTTGCTTTAATTGATGCAAAACTTGGAACAGTATCTCTGTCTCTGGTAGGAAGGGGAGAGCTGGAGTCTCTCACCCTCACTTGTGTTGTCTTGCTTTCTTCACTGGGATTCCTTTGAGGGTAACACACCAAAATGCTCTCACAGCTTTTTGAGGCAAAAAAAAAACCCCAAAAGAGGCAAAGGCATTCCAGCTGACAGGGCTGGGCCATTCACACACCCTTCAGGAGCACACTTAGTGGATACTGAGCAAAACAACGATCTCAAGAGCCATCACTCCTCCAGCAAAGGCTCACAGCATCTCCAGTACCACTCACATACAACGGGAAGCACATCTCCAGTACTGCTCAGATACAACGGGAAGCGCAGACACGCAGCATCTTCCAGGGTTAGGCACCCAAACCATAGTCAGCTATATTAAAAAATTACACAGAGAGGCAGTAATTAAAGTCCCTGCAAGCGGGCCACATCTCCCCAGCACAGCTCTTTAATTGCCATCAGCTGCATAAATTCTAGGAGCATCTTCTGCAAAGCAAGTATCCAGTCAGAAGGTCGGTCACCGGAGAAGAATGCAAAGCCTGCCGAACGCACGCGCGCACGTGTGCGTACGAACCTTCCCTGCAACCCTGATTTATGGAGCCTCTCTGCCTGGCAGATGGCTGACATTTTAAACCAGGCTCCTAAAACTACACATTTGTTTGCTTGTTTGTTTTCTGTCAAACAGACTGTAGCAACTCCAGCCACAATCCACTGCAATCCAGCCTGGCAGGGTACATGGCTGTCACTGGAAGCCTGACTTGTCACGCTGCCACGAAGCAGTGTGAAGCCCTGGGCTCTTCCTCCCAAGCTGGGGTTACATCATCTCACACATGCTCCTTTTACCAGCCGGTGTTTTGAGCCTCCTTCAAAAATGTCCATGAGCACACTGATTTACTCGCTGTTCTGCACCGTCAGGGTCCCTCCCCCAGGGAGAGGTTCCTGCTCTACCACAGACTTCCTCTGTGTCTCTGGGAAGATGCACACACCCAGGCGTCTGAAGATGTTTCAGGAGCCTAAAGGCACTGACAGATGTTTGCGATAACACGTCAGACCAAAAACCCTGCGGTAGTCCTGCAGCAGACACCTTGGCCGCTCACGCACCCCGGCTCAGCTGACAGCTCCTGCACACGGGGTGACACAGAGGCTCCAGGCAGGATGGCATGAAACCACCATGAGGTGACCAGTGGGAGAATCTTGGCAAACACAGACAGCAATACCCCGGTGATTTTGGCTCGAAAGGGAAAAATAAAGACTGGCTGTTTAAAGAGGAGATTCAGTTCAGTAGATTTTGAACCCTCCTTTCAATCAAAGGCAGAGTTATCTACCACAGCAAACAGCCATCAAGCCCTAAGCCATTAAATCCTGCAGTGAGACATGGGTTGAACCAAGAAATAACTGACTGTCCTAGATTCAGAGGCCAGTGCAGATGAAACAAGAAGTGGACTGACAGCCTGGAGGTGCCTTTGCACCCTGTGGTTTCTAGGGCTGGTTCACAGCTCTCTTCTAAGGAGTCAGGTACTGCTTGTATCCACAGTGGTCCTGCTTCTCCACCAGTCTCTCAGCAAAGTGACCAGATCCCACAACAATGAGCTACATTTGTCCAACAAATGTAAGAAGTGAGAACATTTACAGAGGACAGAGACAGGGTCAGCATGTCACTGCCTCTTAGAATCGTAGAATCATTAGGGATTTGAAGGGATTGATCATAGGATCATAGGATGTTAGGGGTTGGAAGGGACCCAAAGAGACCATCTAGTCCAATCCCCCTGCCACAGCAGGATCACCTAGACCAAGTCATACAGTCAGTCAGGGTTAGAAGAGACCACAGGATCATCCAGTTCCAACTCCCCTACCATGGGCAGGGACACCCCACCCTACATCAGGCTGGCCAAAGCCTCATCCAGCCTGGCCTGAAACACCTCCAAGGATGGGGCTTCCACCATCTCCCTGGGCAACCCATTCCAGGCTCTCACCACTCTCACGCTGAAGAACTTCTCACATCCACTCTAGATCCACCCATCTCCAGCGTTGCTCCATTTCCCCTAGTCCTGTCGCTACCTGACATCCTAAAAAGTCCCTCTCCAGCATTTTTGTAGCCCCCTTCAGACACTGCAGGGCCACAACAAGGTCACCTCAGAGCCTCCTCTTCTCCCAACTGAACAGCCCCAGCTCTCTCAGCCTGGCCTCACTTCTGTGTACCTCCTTTTTGTTCATCCTAACTTAGGGCTGGCAGAAGTTATTCCAATTAAAACAGTGGTGCCAAATCAGTGAGAGACCAAAAGGAGGACTGTGGTTCATCAGAGCAGTTTCATGGTGGGAAGCCTCAGCGAGGTCAGCACTGCTCCAAACACACATTGGGCACCTCTGAAGCTGAACACTAAACATCAGATTCTTCCTCCTCCGCTGCCACAAAGGAAAAAAGCGTGGAGAAGGCAGAGGGAAAGGAGAATGGGAATAAGGAGTATCTGCTCCTAGGACAGTCAGGCAGAGCTGAACTTTCCTTTTGCTCAGCCTTTGTAGCCATGGCCAGTGTTTGTGCCTGGGCTTGGCTGCTCAGGCTCTGTGCAGGAGGCAGGAGGTACAGTCACCGTCAAGGTCAGATGGAGGATGTGGTGACTGCCCCCTGAACCTCTCTGGAGTTCACCAGGATATGTGTCTGTGCAGGAGTAGGTACTGTTTCCAGAGTGCAATCTGGACAGTGTTAATTTATCATGTCTGAGCCCAAGGCTTCAAATAACAGTTACCAGCATCGCTGGCTTTGTGTACACACTCTGAAAGTCCTGGGCAGCTGGAACTGGCTGGGGTTTTTCAGGAATTCAAGCACTTCTGACCTTCTTTCCAAATACCCTCTGTAAATACAATGAAAGACACAGACAGGTATTTACTGGCTTTTTGTAGGGGGGGAAAGGCAAACTAAGCATAAAAGGGAACCTGTGAAGAGAGGGCAGAGGTAGCTCCAAACACAAGAAGTCTTGCTGTATTTCTTAAAAGGTTTGCCTGTACTAACAGCAATTATAAAGTTCAGCTGTAATTTCACCCCTCATTCACACAGGACCTTGTCTCACCTTCAACAGGAAATAGGGACTGAATCAGGAGAGCCTGAATATAATAGAAGTCTGTGGCTGTGGTGCACTGCTGCCATCAATATAAATCTGTCATAAACACACTCGGTGAGGAAGTGGAACTTCAATACACTGTGGCCTCTACAGTTTGGGATGCAGATGCAGATTTACAGCACATGGGAAGCAATAAGCCTTTGAGTCAACGTGGGCCCTGGGAATGTGTGGGGCTGTGCAGGCTGGTGTGCCTCCACTGAGCTGCCCTTCTCTAGCTGCATTTGTAACCGCCTTTCAGACAAGGGAGCTGGGTCAGAATAAGGCTGAGGAGATGGATTTTCACAAGGCAGCCTGCAACAGGACAACCACGATTTTTAAGCCAGACTGGAATCATTAGGGATTGGAAGGGACCTCAACAGATCATCTAGTCCAATCCCCCTGACACAGCAGGATCACCTAGATCCAATTATAAAGGAATATATACAGGCAGGTTTTAAACATCTCCAAAGAAGGAGACTCCACAACCCCCCTGGGCAGCCCCTTCCAGTGCTCCATCACCCTCACAAGTTCCTTCTGATACTTATATGGAATCTCCTAATGTTCCAGCTCATACCCATTGCCCCTCGTCCTATCACTAGATGACATTGAGAAGAGCCTGGCTCCATCCTCCTGACACCCACCCTTCACATGTTTACAGACATTAATGAGGTCACCCCTCAGTCTTCTCTTCTCCAAGCTAAAGAGACCCAGCTCCCTCAGCCTTTCCTCATGAGGGAGGAGTTCCACTTCCTTCATCATCTTCACTGTTGTACACTGGACTCCCTCCACTTGAACTGAGTGGCCCAGAACTGGACACAACAGTCCAGATGTGGTCTCACTAGGGCAGAGTAGAGGGGAAGAAGAACCTCTCTCTTCCAAGTGCCACCTTGCACCATCATGCACGCTGAATGGCAGTTTTTGTTCCTTCCCTTCCTTCATGGGATGGGAACAGGACAGGCACGTTACCCAGGGCTAAGGGGCCATCCTCTGCAAGAAAAAGCAGAAGAACCAAGCCCAGAAAGTCATCACAATTCCAGTAGAATTTGTTCACCTCCCCAGCAGACTTCTAATTCCCAATAAAAAAGAGCCTGATGTAGGAGGCAGTTACATCAAGTGACTGGATTAAGGCGATTACTCCTCTGATTTTTTTTTACTTAAAGGGAAATACAAATTAAATAAGTTTTGAACAAATTGGAAAACAGTTCTGTGTCACTGTTAATTAATTAAAAACACTTTTCCCAAGTCAGCCTAGTAGAAGGCTTCCTACATGCAATCAGTAACTGATTAAGTGAGTGACTCAAGCAGTAAAATCACAGTTGGACCTCTTTTCTTAACTCTGGAAGGCCAAGTTCAATATTTTTCCTATGAGGCATGCCTTACTATAAAAAGAATGTGATGTTTGAATGCGAGTGTCTCTGCTCTCAGTGCTGGCACCCAAAGCCTTTCCTAGCCCTTCTGCTGCATTTCAAGAGTGCGGGATGAATCACAATCATGTGGCTCACCTCCCAGCCAAATTCTTTTCTTCTGCTACCACTGTGAGTTCCTCCCAGATCACTGCCAGCAGCAGCTGTCCCCGCAGCCAACACTACAGGGGTGTGTGTCAGCTGGAGAGAGAGGGCTCCCTCTCCCACTCCTTCCTTCTCCTCTGAGGAAAGAAGCACACACAGGGTTAGAGACCTGTAACCATGGACCTAACTAAATAGGTGGTGGAGTAGCTCAAGGATAGGAGGCTGAAACAGGGATGGAGAGGAACGTGTGGGGCTGGCTCTATGCTGCAACCCACACAGCTCTGCGAAGCAGCTGGGCACTGCATCATCTCAACCACATAGCCACAGGCACACTCTTCATCTGTCCATCCCGCAGTGATTAGGACAACATGGACTAGCTCTATCGTAAGTTATTTTCTGAGGTTTAATCATCACAGACCCACCAGAGGTTGTGAAGGAAGAGGTTAACTGAGACGAGCTCAAGGATCATGAGCATGCAGGTCACATCATTTCACTTTCCAAAAAGGTGAAAGAATTGGGCATCCTGTGCAATACTGTTCTGTGCACCAGGTTCATCTTTGCAGCCAAGGCAAGAAGGAAAGCACTTCACACGTGAAGGGGAAGCACCCAGAACGTGGGGTTCTGGATGCAGTAGACGAACAAAACCTGCAGAGCCATGGATGGGAATCTTTCCTTTGTTTCCAAAAGCTGCCCATCACCATGAGCTGAGGGCTGGAGAGATCTGGCAAGACAAGTAAGGACCCTCAGCAGGGTGCAAGAGCAGCACTCACAGCCTCACCCTGAGCTGCTCAGCCACCAGCCCTCTGGCCAGGCAGGCTAACACATCAATGCCTCAAACAAAGGTTTTTACCTCAGCCAGAGAGAAACCCGCCTGGATGTGTTCCTGTGTGACTTGGTCTGGGTGATCCTGCTGTGTCAGGGGGATTGAACTAGATGATCCTCCGAGGTCCCTTCCAATCCATAATGATTCTATGATTCTAAGAACAGGTTCACAATCCTCTTGTCTCGTAGATGGTGGATAAAATATATGATGTCCTTTATAACATAATTTAAACTCCTGAAACACACTTATGGGTAACAGAAGCAGCTGTGTCAAGTTGGACTACGTCACAAATTCACTTTCTGCTGCCTCATTTCCTACATGTGACAACGTCATTCTCCTTTATACAGAGCTCAAGGGATCCACATTAAGAGATGCTGTATATGTAAAAGTCAGTAACTTGTTAAAAACACTTCCTCAGTCAGAATTCCAGGGGATTAAGAACAAAAATAATTCAATTCAGAAGGAAAAGATACTATTTAAAATGTGGTTCACTCAACTTTAAATGCATTTACATACTTAAATAAATTTGAATAAATCATTATTGTTCACTTCCCCAACTGCATTTAAATATTTAAATAGATTTGAATAAATTACTATTAACTTTCCCTAACTGTATTACATTCTCCTAGTTTAGAATTTTCAGAAAGCTGAATAAATCACTGTCACCTCTGTCTAAATGGAAGAAAGCAGTACTTGTAGGCACCAATACACTCTGGAAATAAGTGTGCAAGACCATAATATTAATATTAGAAATATTCCCTGCCATCTTCCTTGATAGCAATTTACTATAGAAAAGCTAACAGACTGACCTAAGTCTTTGAACTAAAGCTACTAAGTGCTCACACCAAGGTTAGCACAGGACGTAACATCTTGTTATCTACACCCTTGGTGATCACACAGGGTTGTGATCTGGGGTGAAACGAAACCTGAAATACCCTTCCTCAGCAAGACACCAAGAGCAGAATCCAGCCCCTGCATCAGCCAGTGCTGTTCCCACGGGGGAGGGCTGGGATAAGCCTGCCTGAACCAACAAGCACATCCTTTCAAATCAAGCAGTCCCGAAATGATGACTACCTCGACAAACAGCTCTTCCGTAAGAACTGGGCTCCTACTGCCAGTTCACATCCAGCATCCCAAATGTCATTTGTAAGCTACTTCTCCAGAGGATGTTTTCAATTACTTGGCTGTTTTTCCTTCCTTCCTTGCCCACTCTATTGCTCCCAACCATTACTCAGTCGGTACAAAAGCATTTCTGTTGTGGCTGTGACTTGGGCATGAGACACAGAAGCGTGTACCCTGTCTGCACATGCAAGTTAATGACTCAGATTCTCTCATTACAGGCTGTTTATAAGCTGCTTTTACCATTTCCTGGGAAGAAAAGGTTCCTACTTCTCTGCTGCACCAGAGCTCAATTAAACCATCGACTCAACTTGACCAATTCAGGCCAAGTTCATTCACCTCCACCCACATTTGAGTGGAGTAATAAGCTGCTCGGGGTTTTCCTCCTGGTGTGTTTTCTGTCTAACAAAGCAGCTATTCCAGCAGCACAAGCTGCTGTGATATTCAGTAAATCCAGCACCTTTACTGCAACTGCAGAGAAGTGCAACTCGGGGACGCCGCTCCAGTACTACTCGGCGGACCTAGTCCTTAGTGAGCACAGCTGATCTGGTGGGGTTGTTTTGTTTTGCTGCTGGATCCACTACAAACACGAGCAGTTGGCAGCTCAGCCAGCAACATATGAGAAGGGGCTTCCTCTCCCGCCGTAGTGTCCCTGGCTGCTTGAGCATGAACAGAAAAGGTGGATGAATGCCAACTGGCAAAACAGATAGAAATAGCAGCGCATGATTCTAATACGAGCAGCTAAAAGACCAAGCACAAAACATCTCTCTCTCTCTCTCCCTCCCTCCCACTGACTACAGTCGCTTTTGGCAAACAGCAGCAGGCTTCTGCACGCTTATTCCCTTCTGGCCAGGGAAGACACCTTTCATTTCGTTGCCATGCAAGGTAATGCTGCACGCTCTCTGGCACTGTTGATGTACTAGGGTAGTAAATAGAGGGCAAAAGGAGTGATCAGCTTCTAGGCAGCTCACATCTACTCCCTACCTTGGCTTTCTAATGAAATTCCACATGCGGGGCGTAGCTGGATGACTCCTCAGCCCAATTCACACGCACTGCAAGAACACATGGGAAAGGGTGTGCACTTACAGAGAAGGGAAATGTGTCAACAGCAGTGAGGCAGAAATCCCAGGAAAGGCTGGTTCACTGGGATTCACATGTTTCCTTGATCAACAGATCTTCATTAGCATCTGCTCGGAGCCTGCACTCCAGCATGTACAGAGTGTGGCAGCCCCTGGACAGAACTCTTCAATCTGCTTGCTTGCTTTCTCTTTTTTAGTTTCCTGCCAGGGTACTGGCAGCCAAAAACTGATAGAGAACAAGGCTGATCTTTCTAACCCTTTGCAACAAGGACTTCCAGGGGGAAATTCTAGTGAATTACTATCCCTATGATTACGTCTGCTGTTATGACTGTGACCATGACTATTACTATGACTATTACTATTTTGTTTTTAAGGATTCCTCCTCCACCCAACCAACACTTAGACTGTGACCATCCAAAGCAAGCTGGCTAATTCAGGAACTCCACAGAACAAGGAAATACATAAGAACACTCCCAAATGAAGGCAAGGGAAGCCAAGTGCACTTAGAAGACATCTCCACTATTAGACTTGTGTTTTGATACAGAAATGGTCCTGTTAAGCAGTTGTTGATCCATCCCTGTGTTCCTTTTCTACAAGTGGATGCCTAGAAGAAGGACGCACAGAGAAAGGATAATCCCCTGACACCCTCCAAGCCTTTAGTTATTTTAAGTTGTGGCTCCTCAGACAGATGTGGTCTATGCATATTTAGGAGCCTTCAGAAGGATCTTCTTTACATGAGTTTCTCTAGCCTTCCCTTGAACTCATGAACTATTAGCCCTGTGGCAAGTATTTCTGCTGTTCTGTAGCCTGAAGCGTGAAGAACCATCTATGCTTGTTCTAAAACAGGCTACTAATTACACGAGTCTGCTCACTACCGTCTTAGAAAAGATAGTTACCAGCCAGTCCCCACCAACACTCCTCATGCATCTCATGATTTTGGAGACTCTTCTAAATCATCTCTTCCAGGCTGAAGAGTCCCAGCTTACTCACTCATCACGTAGGGTAGCCACTCATACGGCAACCTCCTTGATCACCCTTTGAGCTGCCTTCTGTTCTGCCACTTTCTTTCTAGGATAATCAGAGCAGAACCACATTCCCACGAGGTTGACAACCACACTGAGCAGACAGACTCCATCTCACTTTCAGCTGGCATGCAAGAATTGTGATGGGGAGCTCAATGACAAGAGAGTCTAACGACAAGAACTGGTACCCTAGAGCACCAAAATGGTGCCACCTTGACAAACAGGTTTCTCTGAAATACAAGTTGATATTTAAGTTTAGATTTAGCATCTGGACGTGACACCTTGTTAGTTCAAAGACACCGTTGGTCAAACAGGCCTCTCTCTGCAGAGAAACCCCACCCTTCTTGCTGTGTGGGGAAGAGGAATCGGGGTGGAGTGAGGGTGGGGAGAAAGGTGTGTTTTGTTTATAACTGGAGTGACTTGGAAGCGGGTGCATTCTCCTGTGGGAAGTGCCTAGCACTACCTCTAGTGATCTGAAGTCAGCGCCAAGGGTTTGTGAATGGGTTACAGAATGAGCAGCGGCACCTCCCATCGTTAGCCGTCTACATTTTTATAACCGCCTGCATACTTTTGGTCAACCACTGTAAAACAAACAGTCCTTCCCAAATGTTTTTGTTTTCTTTGACAGCACAGCAATAATTCACTTTGAACGCTGCAGAATATAATAGCACTTTAAAGCTGCTGTAAAGCTGCCTTTTTATGATTTACGGTCGAGTTGTTTTCAAGCGAAGAGGATGCCAGAGCTACAAGAAGTGTATGAAATGAGAAGATGGATCATGTGTGCGTGTACATGATATGGATGCGTGTGTGTGGGCCCAAGTGGGGGAGCCTCTTCTAAATGATTTGCACTTTGTGGGGAATATCTGGCTGTTTGCTTGCATCTTTGCAAAAGTGACTTGGCGCCAACATCCAGATTAACTTCTGCAGCTACCAAAACCTAATCAAGATGACCAGAACAAATCTCTTTCAACATGAACTCTGTATAGCCCATGCTTGCTGTGCCCCTTCAGTAGAAAAACAATACACTCTGAATTGGACATCACATCTGATCACAAGGAATAGTTTACAGATGTAATGTTATGGGACTGCAAATGCAACCAGGAGATCGGGCTCCAGACCACAGCAGTAAAACCTGTGAGGATGCACTAGTGTCTACTGTCCTGCTCCATCAGGGACTGAGTCCATGTGACCACTGATATTTGTGCTCAACCAGCATCATCATATTTCTCTCTCTCATCTTCTTACTGAAAACTCTTGTCTCCAGCCTGCACAGCAAAGACCCTTCAGTATGGGGAACAGGAATAAGCTGGACATTAAGTTTGCTCTTGAAGGCTCAGAGGTTATCAGTCTGGCCACCACACCTGCATTCCTGACAAACAGCTGGAGACCCAGAGAGGCCTGGCCCATCTCAGTGCTTCTCCAGCAGAGAGCAGTGATACACTGTCAGTGAGCTCAGTCCTGGAAAGCAGGGCAGCTTCCAAGCTCCAGAAAAGGCAAAGCTCAAAGCTGGCAAGCTCACCAGTGTGAATGTCAGAGGAGCAGGGCTTGGAGAAACAGCTGACAGTGTGGGATCAACTGAAGAGAAAACCACGAAAAACACCTGAAAAGGCAGCATCTCAGTCGGCAGCTCTCACATCAGGAGGGAATACTCATGTGAGCAAGAACTCTGAGGTCACATATGTGACCCTTGAAGCATTTTACACTATGAGCCAAAAAGTGCAGAGGTCATTTGTACCATAAATTCCACCTGCCTCTAAATTAGCGTCTAACGCTCTCCGGCAGCTCTTGCTAAAGATGCTTATGCCTGTTCAGATAATGTCAAGAAGATGCCATGTTGCCAAAGGACCAGCATCTCTTGCAACCTCTGTGTGAAGTGCCACAGTTACTATACATTTGCTCAGCTCAGGTTGTGAATAAGGAAAGTCTTGCAGGTAAAAATGGCCTCTTCCATTAGACCAGCCAACACTGACTTAAAAAAACATGATGAGCTTGTCTCAGCCTTTGTCCTGCATATAAGCTGCTTCACCTATTACAAAGACTAGGCTTAGACACAGCCACACACACTGGCACTTCACCTTCTACACCTCATACATACTTCATCCTTGTAGATATACTCAAGAGAGCCACTACTGATAGTAAAAGAGCACAGATGTGAACCCCTCTTAGGCAACGCAAGGTGCTAAATGTAAAACTACAGGTTTCATTGCAAAACCAAAGGGACTGCTCTGGACTCCTAGAAGCAGGCTGCTGAGGTAAAAATGTTGAAATAAATTTTTGGTTTTCCTCTAAAGATCTCAAAATAGTCCATAAAGTGAAAGACTGGAATTACAATGATAGAATCACAGAACATTAGGGATTGGAAGGGACCTCAAAAGATTATCCAGCCCAATCCCCCTGCCAGAGCAGGATCACCTAGACCAAGCTGCACAGGAACATATCCAGGCAAGTTTTAAATGTCTCCAGAGGAGGAGACTCCACACTGGATGAAAAGTGAAGCACACAGAAGAATATTGTCTCAACTGAGGATATGAAGCCAAGCAGGCAAGTTTTGCACCATACACTGATGCTTCCCAATCTGCTTGTGGCCAGGACTCCTTGCCACTGACTTTATGCCTAATAGGTCACCTTAGCTCTCTGCCACTGATGTCTCAACATCCCTCACCACTCCTTCCCCTCTGTCCTGTCAACATCAGTATGCTCTCCTTGCTGGCTGCTGCCTCATTTCTTCCTCACCCTGCTGCAACAGCAGCGTTGAAGGGGATGCTCGTACTCCCTGCAGAGCTTTCCCGTTCCCCACAGTGCCCTGTCTTGGCAGGCAACCTGGTCTAGCAGCTGACTTAAATCATAACTTGACTCAGAATTCTGGCTTTGTGTTCCACATGTAGACACAAGTCTGCACTTGTAGTGCAAAAAAACACAGAGCATCCATTACTAACTGAGAAGTACTGTTAGGCCAGCCTGAATGTTTGAGCTCTCAGTCTATTTTGCAGCAGCTATCACCAAAAGAAGGCTGTTGTGTCAGGGGGTAGCTCTGTGAGTCATGAGCGTGCATGTGTAGACACCCCCTACATGCCTCACCATGGCCACCTAACCACGCCTAGGGAAGCAAAGGAGTCTTTATCTTCTTTGTGAACCCAGGCAGAAACTGCCCTTTAAGCAAGGGTGGTTCAGCCAGAGCTGGATCTGGGTTGTAAACAGTTGTACAACCTGGCTAGTCACTCTCTCCTCATGTACAAGACGAAAGGAAAACTCATGAATCCTGCTCCCCTGCAAGGGGTGGTAGAACGAGTGGTGGCAATAGCCTTGCTGGATGCTGCCAGCAACCAAACTGGCTCCATTTTGCTGAAGGTTGTGGCAAGGCTGGTGTCTTCCAGCGCAATAACCCCAAGAGATACTGGCCATGGGCTCCAAAGGGGGAGCTTGCCTGCATTCTTCCTACTTTCCTCCTCCTTGTTCCTGCCTTGGTAACTCTGAGGCACTTCTGGGTCAATATCTGCTATAAAACCCTTGCAGCAATACAACTGCATCACGAAAGAACTTTGTGGTGGTAAAGAGCAGATTCTGATGCTCCGTCCTCTCGTTTCACCCTGGCCTGAAGTAATCTTAAGCTTTTTGGTCTCAAGTTTGCATGGTGGGGGCACAATTCCTGTTTTACTCACATAACCTTTCTGCATCTTGTGGGTGCTTGACCCTGCAGGATGCAGCGGGAATAAAAACCATCAGAGAGAGAGAGCTTTGTCTTCTGTAATGGTCCCCAGTCTTCCCTGTGACTGGGCAACAACACTAAGGAGAGGGAAACTCTTGCTTTCACTATCAGCCTGGGCTATACTGCCAAGGGGGATTGGACTAGATGGTCTTTGGAGGTCCCCTTCAACTCCCAATGTTCTGTGATCCTGTGAAGCAACACGATGTATCTAAGGATCACGCTAAGTAGTCGTGAAAACACTATGTAGCCTGCACCAGTGGATCAATAGCCTAAATGCCAAGAAAAAGAACTATGACAGGCAGAAACACAGGACTTTTTTGGCCAGACCCTTTGCCACACACTGACCTCACACCCTTCCCTTGCAGCCTACGTCACTGTTTCTGATCTAATCAAAAAATGACACGACCCTATCTGCCATTGGCATTCTGACATTTAAGGCTGGCACCACCAGGAAAGGTAAAAAGCAGCTGAAGAAGAAGCTGCTTATTATTGGAAAGAGAACTGGTTTTATTTCAAGAGAGCTTCTGTTAGGGCTTTCCAGTATCCTCCCAACAAGAGAGCTTGAGGAAGCAGTGATCTCCTTTCCCTGGGTACCTGGAAGGCTTAAAAAGAGCACAACACTCCCGTGTGCACGTCGCGTAGCAGATGGTTGCCCACTCCAGCAGCAAATGCTGGTCTTTTTGTAGCTCACTGCTCACCAGGACCAATACAGCTCATACCAACCTATCTTTGCAAGTCCTTGTCGCAACCTTTTGTGTTTTGGGAGGAGCAAGAAAACACATCTTTTCCATAATGTTGAGGAAAAGTGATAAAACCAAAGCACCAGCTAGAGATTCCATCCAAGATAGCGACCCTTAGGACAGTGGTGAGACACGACACCTGTCACAGTGCTTGTTACCAAGCCTTTAAGAAACAAAGTGATGCTCTCAAGACCCATTACACCTTCAAGAAGTGGTTCATGTGACAGCTGTAACCAAGAAATTTAGACCACCCTCCTGAGCTGAGCATTCATGGATCCAGTAGGAGAAGGATCAGGGTAGCACCTTTCCAAAATGAGGTGACTTGTGGACAACTGGCTTCATTTGTCAAGAGACTGTCTGTGTTTCACAGAAAATCAGGGATTGGAAGGGACCTCAAAAGATCCTCCAGTCCAATCCCCCTGCCAGAGCAGGATCACCTAGACCAAGTCACACAGGAACACATCCAGGTGGGTTTTAAATGTCTTCAGAAAAGAAGTTTCATATTCTTCTTGGTGATTATCATCTCCTGCCACTATGTGAGATTCCTTTTGAAGTGATCCTACCGTGGGTCTTGAAAGCACTTATCTCCATGCTCCCTCCTTCTTTTGCCACCACCCTTGGCCAGGTAGGTGGGCAGCAGCAAGGAAAGCAGCACTGGGCACACCTCAAGTCCCTGCTCCCCAGCTAGAGAAGAATGCAGGCTGCTGTGCTGGCTGAAAGGCTTGGGAAAGTGCTGCCCTGCTGTTTCATGTCAACATTCCTCCCCCTCTGCCTTTCCCAAGGTCTCCAGCAGAAAATCCTTTTTTGTTCTTATCAGTTCAAACAAGAACAATGAATTCCTCAAGCCCGCAAGAATGTGACAAGGTGCCAACAAAGCCAACCAGGAAGGTGATGTATGGTCTATAGGCTGAAGCTCAAATAAATCACTTCACAAACCAGTGTTGCAAGGAGGCAATTCAAACAGCTTAGAGCTTCTATTTCCAGTTCCCCCTTCCAGATTTTCACCTGCCAAGTGTCCTGAACAAACGCAGTACGTGTGATGCTAAAACACTGCCTGCCCCGCGCTTGTGTGACCAGGGATAACTGTGCAGCATCTAATCAAGCTGATGTTACAGCAGTGTGTGTCTGCACCGCCTTCCTGAAGGCACAGTTGCCCTTTCCATTACAAAAGCCCCAGATCTGAGTTTACAACTGGCTGTAAAACTGGGCTCAGTGAGCAGAACTTGGCACATGCAGCTGTCAGCCAAGAAGCAAATGATTTTTACCATATTTTAAAAATAATTGGTTTGGCTCTTTTAAAAGCACTGTAATGTTTCCTACAAAAATTAGGTAACCACATCTGGATGCTTTTTAGCACGTATCTGCCATGCCTGCACAGAAGTACTGATCTCCTCGTCAGCCAGTCTGGTTGGGGAAATAAAAGAACAATGACCAACATGTTCAGCAGGTTGGTGCGTTCGCAGGTACACGTTCTGTGTGTGCAAGGACACAGATGTCCTATGCTTTGACACAATGCCTTTGAGGCAGAATCAACGTGATGCTTGGCACAGACAACATTAGAATTGTTTCATGCTGGATTACACACATGATGGTGAAAATTTGCTGTCCAGACAGAAGAGTGAGCAGATGTCACAGAATCACAGAATCATTAGGGATTGGAAGGGACCTCGAAAGATCATCCAGTCCAATCCCCCTGCCACAGAAGGATCACCTACACCAAGTCGCACAGGAACACATCCAGGTGGGTTTTAAATATCTCTGGAGAAGGAGACTCCACAACCTCACTGGGCTGCCTGTTCCAGGGCTCTGTCACCCTCGCTGGGAACAAGTTACCTTTCATATCGATTTAGAACCTCTTCTGTTCCAGCTTAAACCCATTGCCTTTTGCCCTATCATTAGATGCTACTGAGAAGAGCCTGGCTCCATCCTCCCAACACCCACCCATTAGTATTTATCAATATTAATGGGGTCACCCCTCAGTCTCCTTTTCTCCAAGCCCAAGAGACCCAGCTCCCTCAGCCTTTCCTCATCAGAGAGATGTTTTTCTCTCTTCATCATCTTTGTGGCTCTGCACTGGAGTCTCTCCAGCAGTTCCGTGTCCTTCTTGAACTGAGGAACCCAGAACTGGACACAACACTCCAGATGTGGCCTCACTAGGGCAGAGTAGAGGGGGATTAGAACCTCTCTTGATCTGCTAACCACCCCCTTTCTGATCCACCCCAGGATGCTGTTGGCCTTCTTGGCCACAAGGGCAACATTGCTGGCTCATGGTCATCCTGCTCTTGACCAGAACCCCCAGGTTTGTTTCTTTTGTGCTGCTCTCCGACAGGTCAGTCCCCAACCTATCAGTGTACCAGAGGTTGTTCTAAGATGCTCAGCCCACACATGGGCTCTGCACCAGCTCTGCTCTAAGCCACGGGCTCCTTCAATGGTTTCACCCATGTGTTTCTACTGGTGCAAGCACAGTGCACAGTTTCCCACCCAGTGCAGGAGGCTGTAGGAAGCAGCAGCTGATAGTGTGGATCTGACCTACCTCCCTGACACTGTCCCTTGGCACTGACCGACATTAGCATGAAACAGCCCAAGAGACCCACAGATGAGGCCTCCAGCTCTCTCCCTGCAGCTCCTCAACCCTGACATGATGTGTTTTGCTTGCACAGAGAACATCTTCCCCACAAATAGATCTTTCCTGTTTTACATCACGTTAGCTGCAGAGATGCACTACTCAAAGACACTCCAGCACTGCTCCTGCTCCATCATCTGCTTCATCTACAACCTGCCCCACCAGTATACATCACTGGGATGCCAGGTGCAACAGGTACACAAAGTCTGTGCATCCCTGTCCTGATTATTATCATGCCTACTCTCATAAAATAAGCACCACTGTTATCTCCTGCTATTAGCCTGTAGCAACCAGGCTTTGCTGGACTTGCCACATCTAGGGTGGCCTTGCTTGCCACCCAGTGAATGAGAAACACGGTAAACAGGAAGAAATAACAAACATACCTGACTGATGGAGCATGGTGCTTTTCAGATCAGCTTTCACTCCTGGCTGTTAATAGTTGATATTGCACCAGTAAACATGCTGCAGAGTACTGAAGAGAGTTGTGACATCTCTGTAATGAGAAACCTCACAGGCTCTGGATTACTACATTTTTTCCTAGTGAACAGGGAGGGAAAGAGTTTGTGCTGTCTGCAGCTCCAGCCTAGTAGCCACCCTTAAAAAGATCTTTAGTAGAACTTGGTCCTCTGTCTTTATTGAGCAGTCCTGCACATCTTTGGTGATGTGGCTTTAACTACTCAGATACTCAGAAACTACTCAGTTTCAACTCAGATACGTTTCACCAAAATTCCCCAAAAATTCTTGCCCTAAATCCATCTTTTAAACAACACACCAGAGCATTCAAGTGCTGTAACTCATCTGCTGGGCTGACATGGCTTACTTGGAACCGCTTCGGTCTGCTGAGCGTGTCACACAGGGCAGCAGGAAGTGTTCCTCAGAGATTCCGATGCGGAATCACCTAGCAGAAGGTGAAAGCTTCCCTTCTGATAGCCACCCTGCCACTTGTACAGACTGGAGGAGGACTTGTGGGCATGGATTTCAGCCTGGAAATACTCACAGCTATGAGTATCCCTGGACTGTGCCATTCAAAACCATCATTCCAGAAACGCAGCATTCCTGCTGGGTGAAGTGTGCCAACAACAAAGGTGGGACTTGACACCAAACCCAAGCTCATTCCATGGCACATCCTGATAAGGCTGAGCTCTGTGTCACTTTGGTGGGTCTGGAGGAGAAGCAGGGAACAGGAGGAAGAAAAAAGAGCTGGGACACTGTGGGCCAACAACAGGCATTATGGAAACAATAGTCCAGAGTGGGAGTGGATGGGATGCTGAAGAGGAGAGAGGACAGCTGGTAGAAGAGGTGAGCACTATCACCTTAAAAGACTGGTGCTCTAAGTCCCATGGTGTGAGCACTTCTCTTTTAAGTCTCTTCTGATTTTCAGCCCATATAATGAAGCCTGGAGCACACCCTCCTTTTAGAAAGGCTCGTGTAACCCTACAGAAATTGCACCCAGAAGGCACTTTTCAAAACCTCTTACTCAGTTTTTATATGAGAGACCTTTTGATGTTTTAAGAGAAATGACAGCAAAGGGGCAAAGAAGAGGAACACCAAGGAACAGAAACTATTTTTACGTTATCACTATATATTCACATTTTATATTACTCGTAAAGTGTTGACTGTCTCTGTCTGCTCTGCAGTCTGCTGGCCCAGCTAAATAGAACTTCCAGAAGTATAAAGCCCTTAAAAGTAAAATATATAAATTTATTGTACTTTTAACTCACTTTTGCCTTTTAATTATAATTCAGACCTCACTACTCACTCCTCTACATCACAGAAATTTCAAAAAGACTAAAGAAAACCCCTGAAATTAGCTCCATTCTTCTATTAAATCACTTTTTTATACCAAGCTTGAAGAACATCAAGGGGATCTGAGCTAACACAGACAGTATGTTAATGGCACAAGGTCTTAGCACATACTACAGGCAGAAATGGTCTTTACCATCCTTTTTCTCTCACCTCATAAAACAAGCAAAGTTTGTGCAGTCTGGCATAAAACTCCAAGCTCAGGAAAGGCCCCAAATTACATAAAAGCAGATGTCACGGGCTGGGGCTGAGCTGTACCGAATACTCTCGCGTCGTGAGCGTTACCTCCTGCACCTAACCAATCCCTAATGATTCTGTGAATTTACTGTGTTCTCAGAAGGACTTCACTGAAAACTGACAGTACTTGGCACCTGCTGCTCAAGCACCTCAAAGAGTTTCCAGATGATTGAGGAAGGGCTGCAACAACCTTTCATAATGGAAATGAGTGGCATGCTTGATCCTGCCATGTTAATTATAGTAATGTCTTCTTCAGTTGATTACTAGTAGCATGTTATTGGTGAAACCTCTGCATAAGCATGCAGATCTTAAACGTTATCTTTTCTCCCATTACCTCTCTCCTAAAAAAATAAGAATGAGCATTCCCATTAGGCTGTCAAGGCCAGTACCCCTTCTGAAATAGGTGCCAGGGAGGAACACTTAGAGAAGAGTGCGTGAACAGAACGTACTGTCTACATTTCCAATGTTCTGTGTCTCTGGGACCTCCTGAACCTGAGCTGTGGTGTTGAACAGCCTGAGATAATCATATTCTCTGAAACTGTCCAACTACCCTTTGAATTCCCATAAAAACTTTCAGTGTATCTACCTCTTGTGACAGAACATCTTTTTCTTTCAGACCTAGCAGCTACTAATTCCATTAAACAGCTCTCAGTTTTTTATCGGAATGACAGTGAACCCTTCCCCCTCTGTGTGCCACAACTGATTTTTGAGACCCCCCCCAAACACATTCTACACAGTCATCTCCCCTCCTGCCCAAAGAGCTCACTTTTGTTTGATTCTTCACCTCAAATACATTCATTGATCCCTTTGATTCTTCATCTGAAACAACCCATTTTGGTCTCCTGTGTGTCTTTTCCAGTCCTCCTCTCCTCTTAACTCCTAACACCCCCCACACTCTCACTTTAGGCCAGCAGAAGAGAAAGTCCAGGATGGCAAAGGAATTTTCAGTGAAGTCTGCAGCAGACCTGAAATTTCCCCCTTATCAGTGTCTAGAGTGAGTGGTGACTGATCACTGTGGATGCCAGTTGTGGCTTGAGCATGCCATGGCTCCATTCTAGCCTATGCACTACCTTTGCACGGAGAAGGAGGGGTGTGTGTTTTGGGGAAGGAAAGGGTTGGAGGCTGGTCAGCTCCCCAGTCTTGCAATGGACCTGGAACATGCCTACAGTGCACAACTGGAGTTAGCAGCTCTCCAACACTCTGAAGTCCACTAACTTCTATGCAATCTTCTCAGTCCCATGAAGAGGCCAACGAGTGATTGGGTTCTTCTGACGGTCAGGCAGGACATGAGAAGTCACCCTGGCTTCATCCTTTATGCTCAACAGAGAGTGGTGATGCTTTTCTAGTCATAGAATGAACTCAGGCATCCTAAAAACCCTACATGCCCTTTCAGCACATGGCAAAACAACGGACCTAGGTTTTGCTCACTCTAAAAGTGGGTAGTGCTGCCTTGTACCTATTCTAGCTTAGGTGACAAACCTTTCTGGAAGTGCTCACTCCTTGCTGTAGTAGGTAAGGACGACGTTTTCCAACATCACAGGGGTAAGAAGTCTGTACTGGTTGAATATATTAGAAAAAAAAAAATCTCCAATTCATCCACTGACATAAACCAGAGGAAAAGGGAAAAGAAACCTTTCTAATGAGGTGGAGCCAGTAGCTGTGCAGCACTGCAGGACACGCTCAACGCAGCACTTCCCCACCACCCCTGCTGACAGCAGGACTTAGCCCGTGCAAGGGAAGGCTGCTGCTGCCCCTCCTGCAAGCCCTGGAGGAGAACTACCGCAGGGGCACCTCTGCTATCCCATCTGCTTGGGAACCTGCCTTCTTTCCTGGCAGCCCAGTCCAGTGTTTGACCCCCCAGCATCCGCCGAGGGCATTTAGATCTGAATCACGTACTCTACATTTTGTTCATTGTGTTCCTGAAACATAACTGGTAGCGTAAGTCGACTGACTCATCGGGCTTCTACCACAGGAATTGGTAGACTTGTTCCGAAAGGATGCTTCTAATTCCTATCTTTGGGCTGGTTTATTTTTTCTGTTGGATTTTTTGGGTTTGGTTTGTTGCTGTTTTTTAAGGAGGAAAACCAGAATTATAGAGGCTGGGAAAAAGCCTTTTAAATCATCGAGTCCAACAACAGCGGGGACTAGTATTTTCTTGCTCTGCCTGTATTCACTACATCTCACCTCATGATGCTGGGATGAAATTCGACGAGTACAAACTTAGCTCCTACCACAGTTATCACCTCAGGGTGACAGAGCACTGGAAAGGGCTGCCCAGGGAGGTTGTGGAGTCTCCTTCTCTGGAGTTTTTTAAAAAACACCTGGACGTGTTCCTGCACGACTTGGTCTTGGTGATCCTGCTGTGATGGGGGGGATTGGACTGGATGATCTTTTGAGGTCCCTTCCAATCCCTGATGTTCTGTGATTCTACAATTCCATTATAAAACAGCTTTCCAAAATCACTCACTTTAAAGAAAGCCTGTTATGTGGAAATCCTGATTCTTGTAAGAACCCCAGAATTTGTCTCTCTCTACTCTTGTGGCCTTGCCTTACTCGAGCTCTCCTTTCACTTGTTCAAGATTCATTGCCTCTACAGACTATTCAATGATTTCCTGTTTCCAGCATGTTTTAAAGTGTCTTTATTAGTACTTCCAAGCCTTTAACAGGCTGTTCCTCAGTACCTTTTTAAGCCCATTCATCAGTGCTTCCCATTTAACATGCCTTAAATATAACTTCAATATATTTCCCTTTCTCCTTCATTTGGACATGACTTCTACTTTTTAAAGACTATTTAAAATTGTCCTACTCACTTATCTCCTTAAAAATGACACCACTTTCATAATCCTTGGGAATTATTTCTGATAACTGGTATGTACACACCATGCTCTAAACACTGAAGATGTCTGTGAGCAGTCATCCTGCCAAGTGAAAGCCAATTCCCCCTTGCGACTCTTCCTTTTCAACCTTAGCGATACGTTGTTCCTCAGATACGCCCTTGGAGAAACTAGAGAGAAGTAGAACAGGATGATTCAGTAGGACATGTTTGCCCAGTATGACTGTGACTGCACAGGTTTTATATACCCTATTTTTATATAGGATAACTCAAGATTCCTTCTTCCAAGGACAAACAAAAATGCTCTTTGTTTGGGAATTCCTGTGCATTCACCCAGCGATGGGTGACTCAGTGTTACTGGGCTTTACATGCCGGTTGATTATCTTATACCACAGAATCATGGAACACCAGGGATTGGAAGGGACCTCGAAAGATCATCTAGTCCAACCCCCCTGCCAGAGCAGCATCACCTAGACCAAGGTGCACAGCATCATATCCAGGTGGGTTTTAAACATCTCCAGAGAAGGATGAGTCTGTCCCATAAACTTCAGCTCCTCCTGAGTGTTGTTCCTCAGATTCAGTATAAATTTGGAGGATTTCAGAGGAAAAAAAAGAGTCTGGAGCCCATTTTAAAATCTACCTTGTTTTAAAATCAACAGCCTTTGTCAAACTAGCAGAACAGCAGGGGCCACACCAGCTACGATGAAATACTATTTCAGAGGCTACTCATTCAGCACCTTTAATTAATACCTTTCATTTTATTGGGATGTTTATATTCTACACATATATTGCTTTTGTCCAATATTTGTAAAATCAATTATTTGTATCATCATTTAACTAACAAAAAACTGTGGCAATAACCATCTTGTGAAAAAACTAATTTGGTGGCACTGGGCATTTTGCTGTTCCTGAGAGAACCTGACCTCATTATTTCTTTGGTTGGAACTTTGCTTCCAGAAATACCTGTGAGGATTATTTTGCAGGTTCATTTTCTAGTTCTTAGAAGTCTAATTGCCTAATTTGTAGATGTGATCGGGTAGTTAGTGTTCTCATAAATAGCAACCACAATTATTTCCTGAAGCAAATTTGCAGCCAAAAAAGAGCCATTTCTTCAAAACCAGACGAGAAATGTGGTTTTCATTGTAGATAAAAGCATCCTCAGCTGCACTAAAATACAGCTAGAGGTGTCATGCCCAAAAGCAGCAAAGGCTAGGTTTGTAACTTAGACACGAGCCATGCTTTGTGAAGCTCTAAATGTTACGTGGTGACAGGCACTACTTTATGCTTGTCCTTTTCAAATGTTGTCTTATTATGGATTGATTATCAAACCTAAGATCCATTAGCCTATTTGTACTGCACTGCACGGTGTCTACTGTGTGTACACCTGCATAATAAGAGTAGAGCCTCCTAATTATACAGAAGAGGTATGAAGACAATGAGTCTGGTACAACTACTACTTTGAGTTACTCCCTTTCAACTTTGGGCAATTTCAATAGCATCACAGGGCCTGGTCTCTCATAGGATCATAGACTCATCCTAAGGTCTTCTGTAGATCAAAGAGTAAAAGGCACACACACTGAAGACACACAGACATAGCTACATGTGCCAGATACACAGTCATGTGTAGAATCATCCAGATTGGAAAAGAGCCTTGGGTTCATCAAGTCCAACCATCAACCCTACTTTACAAGTTCACCCCTAAACCATAGCCCCCAACACCACACCGAAGTGTACAGACACACACAGTTAGATGTAGTCAACTTCCCAGAGGATATTTGGGCAGTTCACAGCATAATGCCTTGCAGCGACATAAGGATTCCTTAAAAAGAAGAAGACTGGTTATGGGAGCTGACTAGTGGCTCTGCTGGCAATACCTACTACAGCCCTGGTAGATCTCAGCATCGCTGCTCTTCACTTCTCTGATGGCTTAATTCAACTTACTAAAATGTTTCTGGCTAATGAAACCCTCAGTTACTACAGAAGGTAATAACTTGGTGGAGCTATGGCAGCTTGCTGCAGCTAAGAACTCTTGTGCAAACCCTTCTCTAACTCCACTCACAACTTGGCTTCTACCCACAGAGTTTAGCATCCTTGCATAACAGAAAGTCTGTGTGACTTGGGTTATCCTGCTGTGGCAGGGGGATTGGACTAGATGATCTTTCGAGGTCCCTTCCAATCCCTAATGATTCTATGGTCACAGTAACAGAGATCCTTGGGTTCTGTGAAAACCTTAGGCTGTGTCTGCAAAATCTTTCCATGGGAATAAAAATCCATAGCAGACAAAAAGCATTTTGCCTGTTTTTGCCTTGAACAGCAACGAAGGAAAATGACAAGATCAACACTCTGCAAGTACAGAAGCAAAGCTGTCTGTAACTCTCATTTCTTTAACTGAGAGTCTTGTCTGAGAAGCCCTGGAACAGGAAAACTGAAGATGTGACTCAATGCTAAGCACTTAACTGTCATGAGATGTGAAAGCAAAAGGTATCTCTACTATACTTCCTGTTCCAGAACACAAGGCACGAGTGGGTGGACACCCTGGATGTGAAAATGCAGATACATTTCTCTTTCCAGAAGGACCATGAAGTGTAACTTACTGATCAAATGAAGCTGGAAACTCACCACACACCAGATATGGTCAAGGAATGTCAAGAGTTTTAGCAACTGCTGATTAGTTACAGAGACCAGTTGGTTATCTGGTACCCATTAGGGTTAAAACTGCTGTAAAGAGTCAATCCATCTCAAATGAAAGAGAAGGAAACCAATGAAAATTTGAAAACAGTATCTCAACTCTAAGTGGCAGATGCCTTTGTAGCTGGAATTATTAAGGGACAGATGTAAGTTGCAGTGTTGAGTCCCCAAAACAGGGATGCTATTGAAATACTCCGTGAGTGATACTAGTGTGCAGGGTTTGCTGGGTGACAATGCTTGAACCAGCCCCATGTTGTTTCCTTTTCCCCTTAACCATGGACATCAATAGCAGCAATACTCTGTCTCATTGCTCTTGTGTAAGAGTTCTCCTCCTACACCAACATCTTAGTCACAGGGCAGGTCAGTGGGCAAAACGCACACATGACTCTTTCCTTTGCTTCAGAAACACTTGCCAAATTGTAATGGCAAAATCTGCATCTGCTTTTTGGGCCAAGTGGTCAGGAGACTCTGGAAACAAGCCAACGTGGAGTGAGCAGTTCTGACCACACTGAGCTCCTCATCATCCTGTGAGCATTGTCTTCAGGACAGCTCAGCGCTGCTTCCCATATGAGTAACTTCATAAACAGTGGAGAGCGTCTCTGACTCCCCATTTAAACATCCAAGTACAAACTTAGAATTCTCAGAGTTCATGCTCATCAACTCTGAGGTTTCCTCTGGAGTTTTGTCCTTTTTTAATGACAATCAAACTCATTTTCTCTGCCTTTGCCTTGAAGTCCCCTGCCTTAGTGTCGTGGAACCAAGAGTCTGGACTGTATGAGACTCTTTGTCACATCTGGTCCAGTGAGTGTAGAAGAACCCACTGGCTTTCCAGTTCTCTTTCTTTAGGAGGCAATGCAATCTCTTGCTTTCTCTTGCCCTCTCAGGCTTCGCTGCCCTTTTTGTTTTAGCTGTACAGTAGATTACAGCCTATCTTACTTTCCATTAGTCCTTAGTGTCTGTTTCCTCTTTCCTTTTCACCCACCCCAACTTTTTCCTCCTCTTTTTCTTTCTGTGATGCCTCTTCTGCCCTTTTTTTAACTTTCCTCTTTCTCACACTAAATCTCTGCCACTCAATCCTGTTTTATCATCCCATCTTCAGAACTGAGGGCTAGGTCTCCTAACGAAAGACACAGAGAAGAGAGTCCTTTGTGTCCCTGCAATCCCAAGCATGACACTGATTACCTTTGTACATCATCCTTAAGATTTTGAACTGTCTAAAAAATATGAGTCTTTCTTTAGCTGCCCTTTCAAGCTCTCTTGCTCTGAAACCATGCTCTTGTTTGCCCCTTTTCCTTTTGTGCATGCTCAGTTCCACTGGGATTTTCCGTGGTTTTCTGACTTGTCCACAACCACTGCTTCTCAAGCAGATCGTTTCCCTTTCCTGAGAAGAAATCCAGGGACTGAAGAAGCAGCAGAACAACAGAAGTAGGTATGAGAAAATCTTTAAAAAAAATAAGAAGGCAAGACTGACAGGGACGGGACTCTCATGAACAGGAGGCTTTAGCAGTAGAGACAAGCACACTTTTCTACAGGAGAAACATGTCACTGCTGAACCAGCTGAGGCAGATGGAAAATCACTGCCAAGAAGAAAGTGACTCCACGGATCAGAAGAGAACAGAAGCATTAAAAAGCATATCATGGATGTTTCATGATCTTTCGAGGTCCCTTCCAATCCCTAATGATTCTATGATGACTTTGCTCTTTCCCCACAAACCTAAGAAGAAACTGAGGCAGGGAAGCATGTACAGATAGACATCATCTTGCTTAGGTCTCTACAAGATAGGGCATCTTAAGGGCATCTTAAAGGCATCTAAGATAGGGTATCTTGCATGTGGTAATGCTTAGAAGTCCATTTTATTTCATACAGCGTACAAAGAGTGAATGACAATGCTGTACGACTGTTAAGAGTTGGCCATTCCAGGACTATATGAACCTGAGAAAGAAGAGGAAGAGTGACCAGTGGTTGCAGAGACCATTTGACTTTGTATCTGTGGAAGGACAGCTATAACTCTGGGAGAGAGTCAGGCAGATCTTGAGAAACGGCGCTGTAACGCTAGACAGAGAAACCATGGGCTTTTCACCACTGGGGCACCAAGTCAGCAACCTAGAGTGCTTTTAGGTGACCATCCAAGATGAGTGGGTTGGGTTCCACCACAGCAGCAAAAGGCAGTGTGGAAATTCAGCAGCTAAACTTGCTGTAATCACTTCTGACCACAGCTCAGCTTGTGATGTATAAGCAGGCATGGCTGAGCTTAACTCCAGTTTAAGTTTGGTAGCTCTCCTTTAAGTGCCTTAAAGCAGTCTGGTTTCCACTGCAACTCCTTGTAAGTCTGCTCCATCACCTAATACACTTTTTTTTTTTTTTTTGAGAAATAACCCTGATACCCAATTTAAGTTTTCCTATTATCCATTGTAGGTCACTACCCATTTCTCCTCTTACTCAGATTGTAGTGGGTCCTGTTCATCTTTGTATTAAATGCATCAGAAGTTCTCAACCTCTGCTAAGAACATAAAGCGACAGGTATTTCAGATGCTGCTCCACATACTGCCTCTCGAATCCCCTGACAGAAAAAATCCTAAACTTTAATTACAAAAATCTTTGAATTATTAATTTCATTACTGATACAAACTATCAATAGCAGGAAATGAAACAAAAAGAACCCAAATCTTCATATCTAATAAATCATTGTGTCTTTGCTAAGAGTTTTTCTACTATTTGGTACCTCTTTCAGAAAAATTGCTAAACAAATAAATTATAGTCCACAGCAATATCAATTTCTGCTATAATCAAACACTAATCTCAGAATCACAGAACACTGGAGATTGGAAGGGACCTCAAAAGATCATCTAGTTCAACTCCCCCACCAGAACAGGATCACCTAGATCAAGTCAGACAGGAACATGGCCAAGCGGGTTTTAAATGTCTTCAGAGAAAGATTCCACAAGCCCCCTGGGCAGCCCCTTCCAGTGCTCTGTCACCCTCACTGGGAAGAAGTTCCTTCTCATATTGATGTGGAACCTCCTGTGTTCCAGCTCACAGCCATTGCCCCTTGTCCTATCACTAGATGACACTGAGCAGAGCCTGGCTCCATCCTCCTGACACCTGCCTTTCACATATTTATCAACATTCATGAGGTCACCCCTCAGCCTCCTTTTTTCCAAGCTCAAGAGACACAGCTCCCTCAGCCTTTCCTCAGGAGTGGAACATCTCACTTATATCATCATGTTGACTTTTATATGAAAGTGGATTTTCAGCAGTAACTTCTGCAAAATTCCTTCCTGGGGAAGACAACAGAAAAAAAATCACTGGAAAAAAAAAAAAAAGGACTGTAAACCAGCTACATACCCATCGGGGATTTTCTGCATTCATTTTATGACTCAGTACTACCAATGCATCTACTACTGTCACTAAACTGATTTTTAATCCAGAAAAAGAAAAAGTTTAAAGGCCACAGAATTCAGTTACTGCTATACGAAGGAGATTAATCACAACAGGCTACGATCACTCAGCAGTAACTCCCTTGTCTGACCTACAAATGCCACTTACACACAGCTGAGAGAAACACTTGGAAGTCTGAGTGATGGGGAACGTTTTTCATGTAAAAGATCTTGTCACCTTCAATTTAAACACAACAACATTTTGCAACCCAGCCTGAGGGGCAGACGTATTAAAATCAAAGTTTTGGACCCGAGCTGAACAAACAGCTTTCACTGCCATTCCAGTGCTACATCCTTTTCCAGCAGCAAGTTTTGTATCAGCACCTCATGGTTACTGGAGAATCACCACACTTGACCATGACTATTCACTGATCACCACAGAAGGCAGAGTTTATAAAGGTCAGAATTACCATCCGTCCTCATAACCTCCTGTAAGAACCACACTGTAAAAAGGACTGACCAGTCTAATTGTTTAATGTATTTGCAAAAATCCAATTAACCCACACTACAGTCACAGAAAACCCTTTCTCAATACTTGAGTCAATCTTAAGAGATGAAAGAACACTAGGTTCCTTAGCAATTTTTTTTTAGTTTTATATTAAATTATTTCCATTCCTTTGAAGACTACATTAGCTGACTTATTAAATAGACTAAGTTACTCATTTAAAATCACTTCCTCAGGTTGTGGCACTAGGAAATGACTCTCTAACAAGTACTCTTGGAAGTGCATCACGAAGCTTAGTCGATGCCTTTCGAAGCAGCACATCAACTTGCAAATCTTGAGATGAAATCTGAGGGAGAAGTCAGCACTGTAGGCACGCAAGCAGGGCTTGTTCAGTGCTGATTGTCTGTCTAACCTCAACTCTTCCCACTATCCCTGCCAAACGTTTACCTTTCACATTTATTTTGTAAAGTGCTACATTATCATCACTTTCCTGGAAGAGATTAGTTGCTCAAAACTTCGTGGGATTGTTTGCTGTGTTGTTAAGCACTGTTCTCAGAGCATTCCATACTTTTCATGGATTTCCTACACTGCACTGCATGTTATTTACTCCACGTGTATTATTCTATAACATAAGGATTTGTATTCACATCACTGTCTACTCAGAGACACATCTTTGTGACTAAGGACACAGAAGCAGTTGTTGATAGAAGTTGTTTGGTTGTGTACAGCTTCAGTAGCCGTATGGGTGATGAAGTATCTTTGCTGCCACCAGACACAAACCAGTGGTGAGACTTGAACTTGATCCATGGGCCACCCTGTCTGCAGATCTGAGCATGTTCCTCTCATAACTGAGCATCAAAAGGAGCCACCACAGTGATTCAATCAGTTGAAACAGAGTCAGAAAGCTTGGCTAGCTCGCTTCAAATGATAGCACAGTGCACATTTAGCATTCAAAGTCAAGCTGTTCCAGTAGGAAGGAAAAAATCATGGAATCATAGAAGCATTAGGGATAGAAGGGACCTCAAAAGATCATCTAGTCCAATCTCTGAACCTTCCCTTTTGCCACGAAAAGAAACCCAGCAATTTGACTGGGGAGGTTAAAAATCTGTCCCTACTGCTGTCTGCCAGTGCAATGTGAGGTAACCTGACAACACATATGGGCTTAGTACTAGGGATCACTCCTGCAGTGTCCTTACAGCAAAGGTTGTCACCACAATTCTGCTTGTGAGGAAAGAAACAACAGGAGATAGAGCTGATTAACCTTAAGTACAGCATTTGCATATTTTCCAAACTTTGGGAAATACCAAATGGTGGGGCTTCGGGTTGTTTGTGGAGATATTTTCCAAACATAACCTTCGTTTTTAATCTCCTGGGCTCACAAACATCAGGACAGCACTGTTATTTTATTTTCTACACCATTTTTCTATTTCCATATTCTACTAATATTTCCTGTTACTTGCAATAAAAGGTTTTCTTGCCTTAGAATTTCCTCAGTAAGAAAATACATAGGATCATAGATTCATTAGGGATTGGAAGGGACCTCAAAAGATCATCTAGTCAAATCCCCCTCCCACAGCAGGATCACCCAGACACACAGATCTATTCTAGATGTGGTCTCACCAGGGCAGAGTAGAGGGGAAGGAGAACCTCCCTCAATCTGCTAACCACCCCACTAACCTCTAGAAGTAGACTTTATCAAGGCTGATGGAATAAAATACCCATTTAAGAAAGAGAAGCAGCTAAAGAGAACCTGAAAAAAAAGTACTTCAAACCCAGAACATGAGCCTAATCTCCATTTTTTAATGTTTAAACCTCTCAGGGAACGTGTTTGTCTCCAAGCCTGGCCCTGCACGCCGCGGGGAAGTCGGTTTCTTTTTTAGCATACATGTCACGGTGCTCAAAATGAAATAGAAGCTACTTACTTGGAGCCTGCGTGTGAGGCTTAAGCATTCCCAGCTGTGGGAAGCCCCTGACTCGCAGCACCGCTGTGGCGGAGTCGTGGGTACAGAGGATTCCAGCCTCCATCACTCATCGCTGCCGTGTGCATTAAGATGTTTCACGTTGTTGCTGGTGTAGTCATTCCAGGTACAGTTACAGTGAAACCGAGACAAAAATAATCATCCACATCATGGCTAAAACATGGCTCTGCACACACAAAGGCCAATGCCTTCGCAGCAACCGCCAGCCCAACCTCAGGATGCTTCCGGCGCGCGCACGGACGTGAAGAGCACCTCCACTCACATTTATCCACTCACAACCAGAGGTCTTACAGGCAGCTGGTAAAAGCAACAGGTTGTTTTTTGATCCTCTGTCCTCTGCCATGCCTAAACCTCATCAGACCACACCTGTTGATACCTGCATGTTTCCTCATCGGGCGGAAGGATTTGCTCATTTATCTACAAGGCGCAAGGAAAGTGATGCCCATTAGGGTAAACTATTTCTATGAGCACCATTCTCACACACAGCAGCACTGAATGTATTGAGTTGGAAGTGACCTCCAAAGGTCATCTCATTCAGTCCTGCTACAACAAGCAGGGTCATCTCTGGAACAGGCTGCTCAGAGCCCCACCAAGCGAGACCTTGAGCGTCTCCAGTGATGGGGCCCCCACTACCTCTCTAGGCAACCCGTTCCAGTGATCCACCACCCTCATTTTAAAGAATGTTTTCCAATGTCCAGCCTAAATCCACCCTTTTCCAGCTTTTCCATTACCCCTCAGCCTATCATTCCACACCCTTGTGAACGGTTCTTCCTCAGCCTTCTTACAGGCTCCTTTCAGGTATAGGAAGGTCACTGTAAGGTCCCCCCCTCACCAAGTCTTCTCTTCATGATGAACAACCCAAACTCTATCAGTCTGTCCTACACTAAGAGAGGTGCTCTAGCCCTCTGATCATTTTTATGGCCCTCCACTGGACACACACCAACAAGTCCACATCTTTTTTGTGTTGGGGGCTCCAGAGCTGGATGTAATACTCCAGGTGAGGTCTCACCATCAGGTTTACTTAAGTGATGGTGGACTTGAAATAGGTTCTTACAGCAGCCTGCAGCAGGCTGGAAGATTTGTCTTAGGGTGAAAAAAAGAGGAAAATATGCCACAGTGGGACGAGGGACCAAGTAAAACCCTTACAAAACCTTACAACTAGTCACAGAGTCACAGAACATTAGGGATTGGAAGAACCTCAAAGGACTATCTAGTCCAATCCCCCTGCCAGAGCAGGACCACCTAGACCAAGTCACACAAGAACTCTCATATCTTCACGGTGTGGCTTCATATTTGAACCACACAGGCAGCACAAGGGATGGCTGATCACCTCTCACCTTGACTCATCAGTCAATGAGGAAAAGTGGCTAACCACCTCAATTATTAATTATTTATCATTAATTATTATTTATCCAGTGGGTAATACATGGCCCACAAATACTCTTCAGCCCTGAAAAGATATCAGCATCACTGTCACAGCAACAATTCAAGACTTCTTCTGCCAAGTGCAGCAACTCAAAGCATTTCTTCTGGCAAGCACAGTTACCCTTTCACAACCTGAACGTCCACGTGTGTGGAGCAACTGTACTGGAGCCGCTGGGGCTAATGCTCAAAAGGAACAAGGCATCACCCTGACAGTTCTGAAGAGCAAGCTCACACTGCACACTTCCTCAGGATGGATAAATCAGGAGTCAGCTGTCCCTTCCAGACAGTCACACTGCTTAGGAAAAGCCCTATTTGTTGCTCTTACTCCAGCACCAGTTGTGAGAAACCTTTCCGCTGTCTCGGGAGCCGCAAATTCCTGCACAGACCCAGCGCGTACGGCTCCATTAACGCGCCACGGCTGGGCACAGAGGATGTAATTACTAGAACTCCAGGAAGCAGAGAGTCCCTGTCCAAACTTTGAAACGCTAGAAACAAAAATGAGACAAATCCTAGGGGAAATATTTCTGAGAAACTAGAAAATAGTGCCTGTGGGAAACTAAAGGGGAAAGGAAATCTGGAACTTGTTTAGGGCTAGAACGAACCGGCCCACACAGAAGCCCCTCCTGTCCTTGCCAGAAGAGGTAAACGAGAGTAAGACAGCAAGAGTGAGTAAGACAGGAGAGTAAGCAAGCTCTTCATGCTTGAGGAGCACAGTTACATGAGGCAAGACCTTATGTCACCTATCAACTGTTGTAATTAACGTATCTGGATCTATGAATTGCGTCTTGAGGTCCGGTATGGGAAGAAGATGAAGAACAAACATGGAGAGAGCAAAGCTCTACCCGCTATGCTGGTCATGTAGTAAAGTCTCCATAAACTTGCTGCCCACTTCCAGAGGATTTTGGGCAAAGATTCCCTGGGAGGGAAGTGGTGGGGGGAGGTTAGCAGTCACAGTGGTGCAAAGTGTTTGCATAGTGGCAGTTACAGTCTGAAGTGAATCAGAGCCATGAACTCTGCACAGCCTTGAACTGAGCTCAAAGCATGGGCATGATCAGACTTTCACCCCTGTTAGCTGCTAGAAAGGAGCGTAAGAAACATGCTCCCAGAGCTGTAAGCTTTCCCAACAGCATGGTCTGGAAGAAGAACCATTACTACAGAGAAACAGAACATTAATGGCCCTAGAATCTACATGATTGTTGGAGATACAGTCCTGCATCACCTGCCTTGCACCTCCTTGCCTTGCACCTCCTTGCCTTGCACCTCCTTGCCTTGCACCTCCTTGCCTTGCACCTCCTTGCCTTGCACCTCCTTGCCTTGCACCTCCTTGCCTTGCACCTCCTTGCCTTGCACCTCCTTGCCTTGCACCTCCTTGCACCTCCTTGCCTTGCACCTCCTTGCCTTGCACCTGGGGAGGTATCAGAAATCTACCCACTTGGTGAGGACATGAAGCAGTGCCATGACTCCTTCAAGTGGAGTTTTTGAGCCCCACTAAGCACGAGAAGTGAAAAAAGAGACTCAAAACCAAAAGTGAAGCTGAAGTAGCATCATCAAAAAGATGTGGGAATTTCTGGAATCAAAGTGAGATTATTCTTGGGAAAAATCCTTTTGCCATCTCACTCTAGCAGTGAGCATGGTGCCACTGATGTTCATCAGAGATGTTTGCTCTGTACAACCTGAGGAAGCTTTTCAAGAAGCTCATCACAGCCATCAGCTACATAGGGATCACAGAACAAAGTCCTGCAACAGCCCTTGTCTATAGACCTTGGGAGTTTGTACTGTTAGGTAACAAGAAAGGAGATAACTTCTTCCTGACAGAAACAGCAGCTGGAAACAGCAACTTCACCATTTTTAATACAAATGAGGAAAAACTCACTTCTGACAGACTCGCGTGTTTTCACTGCCTTCAAATAACACTAACACCTTACAGGAAATTCTAACAACTGGGCAGCTTGGATCACCTCTGTCAGTACATCATGTATTGGGGTTTTTTTAACCCTTCCCTCTCATTATTGACAGGGTCAATTGCCTGGAAAGCTGCTTCTTGTGTCTTCATCCTGGACCTGAAGTCATAATCCTTTCACCTCACTATCACAGAATCACTCTGGTTGGAAAATACCCCTGGGATCATCGAGTCCAACCATCTGCCCTACCTTACAAGTTCACCCCTAAACCAGTTGCTGTGGAAATTATTACAATGCCACCAAAAACAGAAAATGTGGCTCCCACCAAGATTCTCCAGAACCAGGGCTCTCTCCTCTGCTCCCGTTAGGTACTGTCGAGAATGATGGGCAGCTAACATAAAGCTGGGCCAACTCTACCACTCCTTCCAGGCTCCTCTGTGACAAAAGAAAACTTGTAGTCAGTCAGGAGTCAAATACCTGTTGTTTCACTACTGTAGATCAGGAAGAACTCTTGGGAAGCTGGTCAGCTCCGCAGCAATTCGTTTACACAGATGCTTGGCAAAAGGAGCTGCCCTAGCACGCTCTGGCCAGTCCCAAACCCTTTGTCTCCTTCATCTACACAATCCCTCCCCTCCCAAACAAATGGAACAGAAGACAGACTTGCAGCCAGAGGAGCCTTACATTGACCAGGTCAACATTATACTAACTACTTCCATAACAAACTAATGGAAGATCCTTAAACATGATGCATCACCAACAGATCAGCTAAGAAACTGTGCACAGACTGAGCCCTACTATCAGCTTACTCACCTAGACAGCACTCCAGACATGAATAGATTTAAGACACAATGGGTTCTAGCATGTTGACAGCTACACACAAAACCACCAAAGATTTGGTTTGAAAGGTGCCTAGAACTCATCCAGTTCAACCTTCTGCTCAGAGATGGGTGACCTCCTAAGTTAAGCCAAGTTGGTCTGGGCTTTCTCTGGCTGAGCTTTTGGAAGGAGGAAGATTCCTCAAGCTTAATGACTGTGGAACAGTAATTTAAGAGGTTACAAGTACTCTGCATATAGAGTTGGAGAGGCAATCCTGTTGTAGGGAATTAAAACTTACAGTAGTATTCAACTTTGGAAAACAGGTGCTAGAATATTCTTTAGTAGATTTGCACCACAGATCTAAAATCAAGACTTGTCTTGCACCTGGTAACTATGCAGTGCTCACGAAAGCTCTGTGACCTCGTCAATGGATGATAGCTTTTATTTTCATTAAAAATATATATATTATATCCCCAGTAAAAACAACCCAAGAGACATCAAACACCAGGAAAAAATACATTGAAATAACATTAAGGATCTAATATAAATCCACAAAAGCCAGGAAATTCAGAGATAAAGAAAGACTTTCAGATGAGGGAAAACTTTCCAACATATTAAACTGCAGCATAAATTCACTTCCTCCTCACATGTTTGACATCAAGTCATTCCAGATGCAGGGGGTAAGTTCCTCTCTGGGGTAACTCAAGTGCCTTCAGCAGAACTATACCAAGAACCAATATGGCCCTACATAATCATGTCTTCATGCTTTCTCTAGTTCTGATAATTACTATAGATACTTAAACAACCACTTCCTCTCTTATTTTCCCATCACACAGAGACTGCTGTAAAACTGCATTTATGAGATCACAACAGTTTCCATGATTGCAGGCTGTGATGTCAGTCATGGGGTTACAACTTCACTGACACAGCAATCGGAAGGAGAACATCTGCGTGCAGGAGAAAAGCCACACTGGAACCCAAATGTAGATTAGCAAAGACAACACTGCTCCCTCACCAGGCACAGCCATTTTTATGTCCATAAATAATATCCTGTGCTTTTCACTTGAGTCAAGTAAGAAAATACCCCTTACAAAGTTCTCTTTCACGCCCATGGTGCTGGTGTGTTGCCATCCAAACTCTGCCTAGTGCTAGTGCTGCGTGGGCAAAACTTGATGTCAGCAGCACAAAATAGCTAGAAGGCTTGAAGGGACCTCAAGAGATCAAGCCAAACCCCCTCAACCAAATCAGGGCTGCCTAAAGGACATTGCACAGGACTGCATCTAGGAGGTTTTTCAACATCTCCAGAGAAGGAGATTCTTTCTAGGTAGCCTTGTCAGTGCTGTGTGAATCACACTGTAAAGAAGTTTTCTTTATTTATAAACAAAACATCTTGTGTTCCAGCTTGTGCCCACTGCTCCTTGAAAACAGTCTGGCATCACCCCCCTTAGAGCCACCCTTCAGATATACTTATGGCATGGATCAGATCTCCTCTCATTCTTGTCTTCCCAAGGCTAAACAGTCCCAGCTCTCTCAGCCCTTCCTCATGAGAAAGATGCTCCAGATCCCCAACCATATCTGTTGCCCTCCTCTGGACTCTTTCCACTAGTTCCATCTCTCTTGAACTGGAAAGCCCAGAACTGGGCACAGTACTCCAGATGTGACCTCACTGGGGCAGAGTAGAGGAGGAGGATGAACTCAGTAGACCTGCTGAGGTTCAAATTCTTTGCTGCACTTTCTGAAAGTGCAAATGTAAATGTACAGTTCAGCACAGAATATGAAATGAATGAAATTAATTGGAACTGCCTTCACCATCCTCATCTTCAAGCTGACATGGCTTTTGGCTCTGGGATCTGGCTGTTCTGTTCCTGACAGAGCAAGATAATCGCTGATCTAGTCACTAGAAAATCCCCAGGTAACTGACTGAGCAACAGGATCTGAAAAAGAAAGTGATAGGGAAAACTAGGAGGGGAGACAGGATGCAAGACAGGATGCTCCACAGCTCAGCCAGGTACACATGACAACTAACCTGAGTCTTGACATTAAAGAGGACTGTTGTTAACTACAGAGCTTTGTGCATCAGCTCTGTTTCTGAAAAAAACATAAAGCAGGTTTTCCTTTCAACTTCCTAGACTGCAAGAGGTGGAGGGACTATGACTGCCCTATGTAGCCACATAAAGTAAGAGAAGGACAAGCCAGACCCTCTCTCACCCTACACTGTAAGACCTACCAAAAAGCGACCTGAAGTTTCCCACATTTAGTCGTGGAGCAGATGTTTATTTTATTGGATAACTTCCAAACAAATCCAGTCAGAGATTTTTTTACTTAAATAAACGGCCGTTTCAATTTTTCAGCTACCTTACGCTCAAATTACTGGAAATAAGAACTTTTTCATGGCTTCTATCCATGACATTCATGCAGCCCTGAATGAGGAGAGTGGGCAAGCTAAGTATCCAAACACCACCATGGAGGGGCATGCAGACTGAAAATCCATGCAGCTACATCTCACCCCTAACCCCCCTACCTACCTCTATACTTGTGCAAAGTATCTGGAATGCAAAATTGGCTCACATTGCAAAAGTGCAAAGGAAGGACAGAATTCCTCCCCTGGCTTTTTATTCTAAAGCCACTAAAACCTTCTATGAAAATAAGTCAACAGCAAATAAGGAAGCTAACAAGATCAAAGAATCATGCCTCTCAGTTATTACAAACCCAGGAGAATGGCCCTTGGGGATGCAAAGTAGGGTACAGCCTTCTGCAATGCATAAAGCATGCTCTGGGACATTGCTTAATTAACTATCTGAAGTTTTAATTATGTAAAGCAAATCTCAATGATCTATAGCTATGCAAAAAGATAATGCTGGCTCTAACTTCTTCCTTCAACAGCTTTCTCACTGGTTCAGAGGGTTAGCATTCCTAGCCTCTTTCCTGGAAACCAATGGCATCTGGCTGCCTGCAGAGGCTCCAAGACCTTCCACTTCCTGCAATGAGCAATGAAACAGATTAAGCAGCTTCTGCTTGGAGCAAAATTATTAGTAAGTATAGGATTTTGAAATGTTTTCATGTGCATGTGTGAACTTCAACTACAGCATCATTTGTCTTTATTGCGCTCTGTGAAATGAATATTGTTCTTCCCAAAGGAATTTTGATCCAGTTTAAACAAAAAGGATGATGCACAGACCCTTTTCCCCTCAAGATATGCTGCACATTGAAGGCAAATTCTTCTGCTTACTCAAAACCATAATCAGTGACGTTCTGTTAGTGTAACTCACAAAAGGGTTCTGATTTATATGTTACCACTTACAAGTACTTGGAGATAAAATCCTAACTCAAATGAAGTCAGCTGGAATGACAGAACCACTAGTTTGAAGAAACCTTCAAGATTATCAGAAGTACAACAGTGAACCCAATGCCACCATGCCCACTAACCACGTTTTCAAGTGCCACATCTACATGTCAATCTTGCTACTGAATTCACATCAATAGAGCCACTAGTTTACGCAGACTTCCCTACAAAGACTTTGTAATGTACCCCCTGTATGTATATCCTGAAGTGAAGTTGTGCACACAGAAGAAAGAAAGATCCTCCAGGGTTTTCCAAAACAATGCCTCAAATTTTTATTTTTACCCTATAAATTTATTTATCTTAAAAAAGCTAAAGGTTAAGGCACAGAGATATCTATATTCCAATTTTTAAGGCACAGACATATCTATATTCCAATTTTTAAATAGTCCACTGAAATGATTAAGCAAGAAAAAACTTCTACTTTTAAGAAGCAATATGAAGGGTGGGTGTCAAGAGGATGGAGACAGGCTCTTCTCAGTAGCATCTAATGATAGGGCAAGGTGTAAACTGGAACATAAGAGGCTCCACATGAACATGAGAAGGAACTACTTCATGGTGAGAGTGACAGAGCACTGGAACAGGGTGCTTGTGGAGTCTCCTTCTCTGGACACATTTAAATCTTGCCTGGATGTGTTCCTGTGTGACTTGGTCTAGGGGATCCTGCTGTGGCAGGGGGATTGGACTAGTTCATCTTTTCTAGACCTTTCCAATTCCTAATGTTCTGTGATACTGTGATTCTGTTCATATGGCAACAAAGTCGCTTCATAAATTAAAAAGCATCAATAAAAATCTTCTCTCCGTACCTCTGTACAAGTCTGTCCCATCTGTTATTCACACACTTTCTGCTTAAAACTTGGTAATGAATCACAGACTGATTCAAACACTGGTTTTGCTGTGTGAGAGTCACCACCTAGTCTGGTGCCTAACTTGAACACGTATAGCTCTTCTTCCAGAAACCACCCGAGTTCTGTGCAAACATGACTATTTGCACAATTTATAGGGTTTATAAGCAGCCAGCAGACACAGTCACACACACCAGTGGTCGATGGAGAAGGGCTCAAATCCAAGCAACTGATTTCATTATCAGTTTGGCCAATGATTTCAACAAGGCTAATTTTCATTCATCATGTGCATGGTCAAACAGAGGCACCATCACTGACAGACCATTTGTCTGTCTGCCTGTCTGTCTATAATTCTCTCTTTCTCTCTCTCTGTGTCTATGAGACTTACATATTAAGCTTGAAAAAAAATCATTGAACAGTCATCCCTGACTTTGAGTGGGAAGTTCCTAAGAGAAGGACTTTAAAAACTGCATACATCTCTGTCTGCTGCAAACAACTTATTGAAGAATACTCTGGGACACCATGGCAGAGAGAGACTTGTTTCCTTCACATTTCTAATAACACAATCCAAGCATTCAATGCACTTTGTCAGCATGTTATGAGAGTTGTTTTCTCAAGACACAAACAGACCTTCCACACGGTGAGGGAGGAGAGTCCCCAAGCAGATTTCTCAGTGTATTTAGCCTGGTTATAGAATCACAAAATCACCATGAAAGGACTGCCAGGACCATCGAGTCCAGCCCTCATCCAACACCTCCCTGATTAACAGGACACAATGCAAAAAGAGCAGCCAGAGAACCAATGGGTTCTGTGTGAATACTAAGGAAACCCCAAGAACATGTTAATCAGATGCAACTTTGATAAGATCACAGCAGTTAAGCTCACATATGCGTTTGTACCAGGCCTTGTAAAAGGCTTCAACTGCTGTCTATTAGTATAATTGATATAACAGTCAAAATGGATTAGGATAACATACTGGGTAAAGTCATTATTTCTGCCTTTTAAGCTCCTAGCAGTTACTCTGCACAGGATGTACAAGTCCTAAGTCTTGCCAATTCATTGATAGAGGCTTTAAAACAGATTGCCACTGCAAGTAGATGGCTTTTAATGAAAGCAAACCAACCTCTGCAGACCAGACTCTATTCTCATTGACACAGATACACAAGTAAGACACTACTTCAAAAGTAATTTACCAGTGTTATTATTAAAACTATCACAAGTAGTGCCAAAGTCTGACTCCCTCCACTGTTTTAACAGTTCTCAGGATTAACAGACAGGAGTAAAACAAACTTAATCTAACACATTTGTTTTTAAAGGAAAAAGCAGAATTGTGCATTAAAGCCTTCTAGAACTGCTACAGAAATAGCACCCAGACAGACACAAAACTGAACTACCACAAAAAATCTACAATACTTGCTATAATAATAGGGAGAACTGTTTGAACTGCTAAGCTAAGGAATTAAAATCACGTGCAAACAGATTACACCAAGTTGCTGCCTGCAAAATCCTTGCAGCCACACTGCAAAACACAAATAGATGTCTTATGTGCATGGAGATTTCTCCAGGGCAGGACTCAATCCATCCATTCCCTGCAATTGCCTATCTCTTTCATTTCCTCCATTGGCTAGGTTTTTCCTACTTAACCCTAAAGCCCTGTGCAGACTGGACTTTAATTAGCTGAACAGGCTCCAGAACCACAGTTTGAAGTAACAGGAGTCACCTCCCAACTAACAGTTCCCTGCATTTCAAGTTTCAACTGACAGCTGCATAAAACTCAGCTCCACCATCTGGAGAAGACTTCAGGGTTCCGTGAGATCAAGACAAAGTAGCCCCATTGGCAGTGCTAATGCCCAACTCATACATCATCTAGGGCTCGCAGGAGTCTGCCCATTAGTGAACATAATGAAGATTTAAACCCATGCCTGCTATACAAGCATCCTAACCACCAGCTCCTGTGCCTTCCTGGATGAGAAACGTCTGGTGAGCATTATCACCCCCAAAGCTGCAATTACACGTTCCACAACATACAGAATTCTCATTTAGCCCGTCACCTTCCCATGCCTTGGTGTTTCTTGCTTCAGCATTCCCCCAAAGACTGAAAACACCTAGGTTCCTTGGGATGTGAAAAGATCTCTTCCTCTTTTAATAGCAGCGTCACTACTGTGTCTTTAAACCACTAACCTGCACATCCCGACCTGACTAGTCTACAGTCACGACTGGGAAGTCACTGTTTTTTAAATTTCAGGTTCTGTTTTCATTCTCTGTTTCACTTGCACTCTGATGAACACTTCAGACAGGTCTTGGGATCAAAAAACAGATCATAGACTCATAAGGGATTGGAAGGGACCTCGAAAGATCATCTAGTCCAATCCCCCTGCCACAGCAGGATCACCTAGACCAAGACATAGAATCAGTCAGGGTTGAAAGGGACCACAACATCATCCAGTTCCAACTCCCCTGCCATGGGCAGGGACACCCCTCCCTAGATCAGGCTGGCCAGAGCCTCAGTTGTAAACACTGATGTGTTTGTAAACACTGAGGTGAACTACACTCCCTCTGTATTTGGAAGCAGTACCTAGCACAAGATGAGTTCAAGACAGCAGAGCAAGGATGCAACATGCTAACCACACCACGGAGAAACACATTACTGTTGATACACAAAGTGTGTTTTCCCTTCCTCAAACTTCTGTGCTACAGAATTAGAAGCCACCTCCTGGTGGGGATATTTACTAAAAGGAGCCCACTTCCTTGTTTGAAAATCCAGCCTTATTCCTAAAATGTGATACTGAACTGCAACCCGAAGTGAGGCTTAGTGCCAGGATTAAGGAGGAGGAAATAACAATAGTTGCCCTTACAGCATGTGATGACTTTCATTCAAACACCTGAAAGTGCTCTCCAAATATTAATTATCACAGTCCTAGCCTTCCCTCAACCCTTCCAGGAGAGGATCAGCCCTGCGTTCCTTCAGCATCCACACTGCCCACTTAGGTCTATAAAGAATGCAGAAGGAAGCAAAAATATTTACTCTAATTATTATTATAAGTATTAATTGAGAAAAGTAAATTCACCCACACAAGAACCAATGGCCATTTATGAGATGTCCCCTTTCTAATCACTGGCAGAGAAAGACTGTGGTATTTTCTTGTAAGGTTACTGCATTGCTTAATGTCATGTAGTGATAGGATGAGGGGCAATGGGTGCAAGCTGGAACATAGGAGGTTCCATATAAATATCAGAAGGAACTTCTTCACAGTGAAGGTGACAGGGCATTGGAACAGGCTGCCCAGGGAGGTTGTGGAGTCTCCTTCAGTGGAGATGTTTAAAACCCACCTGGATGTGTTCCTGTGTGACTGAAAGGGGCCTTGAAAGATCATCCAGTCCAATCCCCCTGCCACAGCAGGATCACCTAGACCAAGCCACACAGGAAATACACAGCATAGACTCTCTTTTAGTATCTTACACCTCATTGCCCACCCACGAGACCCATGCTAGAGACACTCAAAACAGAGCTTAGAGAAGCAGGTAAAAACAATACACTGGTGTCAGACACAGAACTGAGAAGTTCATTCCCCTCCCTCAACCGACCTGTTCACAAGCAAGCTCTACTGGAGGAGGATGGCCTTGAGCTGAAGGCACAGGGCAGGCTGCCAGGAAATGCAAGTTCTATTCCTGGTGCTTCCACAGATTTCCTTGGGCAAGGCAATTAACCTCGTGGAGCACATTTTTGACGGAGGTGAGGCACGGCTTCTCCTTCTGCATTTGTGATATTCTTAATGGTGAAAATGCAGTTGTAGGAGGAAGAATGGACTTTTCAGTACCAGGTATGTTTTTTCTCTATCAAGTACCTGGATGCACAACTGCAGCAGCCACAAACCCAAAAATTCAAACGCTGAATACGCAGACAGGTCTCCTGATGCTGCTACAACCAGCCTCATGCTCAGCTCCCTCACATGTAAAATGGGCAACTAGGCTTATAAAACCAAGATACATGGCCAAAGGGAAAACTGATTTAAGTTCTTCAGCACAGATTCACAGAATCACAGAACATTAGGGATTGGAAGGGACCTCAAAAGATCTAGTCCAACCCCCCTGCCAGAGCAGCACCCATTACCCGAGATTGTAAATAGGAAACAGCTCAGAATTTCCTTTTGCTTTTCACTACAGATGCTGTAGTTTTACTGTCTGCATTTTTGCCTGTTAAAGCTTCCTCCTCGGACATCAATCAGAATAAAACTTTTTATTTTAAGGATTCTGAAATGATAGTAGGGGAAGACTTTTTTTAGCTAAACTGGATCTGTAGATATTCCACAAGAGATGTGGAAGCAAATGATGCATTTCCACAACATGCTCTTGATTTGACCTGACATTCTAACGTGCATGCCTCCAAAGAGCTTAACATGTTCCTGCATTTAAAATATCTAAAATAAAGGAGTACAAAGGTCTTGAAGAGGTTTGCCCCCCTCCACCCAGTTGACAGACTCACAAACTTCTCACAACAACCCACAGTAAAGATGAGTTTTGCCACAACAGGCACTGCGCTTCCTATTCCAAATACGTTAATTTCCTACCTGCTTGACCTTCTTATCTTCAGGACTTTTATTCATCTAGCTCTCCACATGCAGAAAGCTTTGCTGAATATTTTATTTTCTGAAGAGTTTGCCAATCTTTATGGTCTGTTCTACTGAGAAGGGTTTTCTTTTCCTAGACCACTTTCCAAAGTACAAATCATTGTACTAAAAAGTTCCTAGGATGTCTCATACACTTGTGATGAACTGGGCTCCTTACCCACTTCCCTTGAGCTGTCCCTCCCTCCTCCCAGTTTCCTATGAGTCAGAAAGATTTACTTCTCTTCTAAAATGAAATACAAATACATCCATTGTGAGTCACAAACATCAAATACTTAATCTGAATCGACAGAAAGACCAGCTACTGGAATTCTACAGTGGTCAGTTACCTCACATGTCTCTCTGTGTGCCTATTGAAGGAAACAGCACAAATAATACTCTACAATTTGATGAACAACACATGACACAGAACCTCTAGACTAATGAAAAAATGGGTTGCAAAATTAGGAAAATACCTGCCAGACACAATTCTACCCTCTTCAAGGGAAAAACATCCTGTGCGTTTGGGGGATTGGACTAGATGATCTTTCAAGGTCCCTTCCAATCCCTAGTCATTCTATGATTCCCTTCTTTTCACTGATACAGAATCATCATAGATAAATTGGGTTAAAGTGGAAAATAATCACTATGGACTTCACAGAAGCTTGGATGCTAGAAAGAGACATTTTAGATTTCAAACCAGAAAGGATGATACTCTCCCTCATTTGCTTTTAGGCAGACCTCTCCTCTGATTTTGACTATAAGCTTTGCTTATAGTTGGCACCATAATGACTTCTAATAATTTATCCACATTTCTTTCTGAAGCACAATAGAACATCACTCTCCATTTCATCACACACAGAGAAGGAACCCATGAACCTAGTATAAACTAGAGAAAGAGAAGAAAGAGATGGGAATTAAAGGCATCTTTAATTCTCAGAACGTACAGAACTATCTCTGTGTAAGGCTGGAGCATTATCTCTGAAAATCACAGAATCACAGAACATTAGGGATTGGAAGGGACCTCCAAAGACCATCTAGTCCAATCCCCCACTACAGCAGGATCACCTAGACCAAGTCACACAAACACATAAAAAGACTGCTTTCAACACACAGCAGCGAAGCAGTGTAGAGCTTGCACCTTAAACCTGGATCATTCTGTTTTGAAAGAGCTAAGTAGCAGCCTCACAATCAAGCAAGGCATGTGCCTGCTAGGTAACTAATTCCCATTTCTGCAAATCAGAGTCTTCGTCCGACCAAGAGCCCAGACTAAACTTAATGCTCCAGTGATATGGTCTATCCTTTCTTCCCCATGAAGACTCAAAAATGAAAGGGAAACCTCCTGGCTAAGGTGCCACAAATGTTAGATTTAGCCTTTTTCACTGAAAACACCTTAGTTTCCAAATATTGAGAGAGTAAAACTTCCTTCACGTTTCAGAACACTGGATTTTCCCTTTTTGCAGAGCTCTCCAAGCTTTCCTATTCAGCTGTCACACACCCCTAACTCAGTGGGGCTTGCCCGTTGTAAATTACTCTCAGAAACCACCTACTTCCACTGCTTCTCCTGGGATTGCACCCAAGGTGAGGATCAAGCAAGCAATCCTCAGCATCCACGTGTGCAAGGACTGAGCTGGGTAGGAGGGAGCAGACAGCAACCAATCTGTGTTTCACTGCACTTGGCACGTGTCTCCAGCAAGCTGCCTTTGAGAAAATCACCAGCATGGACACGTTTGAATGCACCACCTTGTTTCCCAAAGCCAGTGAGCTTCTTAAAGAATCACAGAAACGTTTAGGTTGGAAATGCCCTTTAAGATCATCAAGTCCAGCCATCAGCCTAGCGCTGCCAAGTCCACCACTAAACATGTCATGAAGCACCACATCTACAAGTCTTTTAAATACCTCCAGGGGCAGTGACTCAACCACTTCCCTGGGCAGTCTATTTCAAAGCTTAACAACCCTTTAGGTGAAGAAATTTTTCCTAATAGTCAAATATCTAACATCTAAACTTCCCATGGACAACGAGACCATTTCCTCTTGTTCTACCACTTGTTACCTGGGAGAAGAAACCCACCACCACCTCACTGCAACCTCTTTTCAGGTAGTTGTAGAAAGCAAGACTTCCCGTGAGTCTCTTTTTCTCCAGGCTAAACAGCTCCACTTCCCACAGCTACTCTCTTTTACATACCTGAAATATGCTTGACTTTAAAGTCTACAGGTAAAAGCAAAACATCTAGTGTGCAATGGTCTGCTTCTCCCAGTAAGTATCTTGGGGTACTTTATCACTGGACAAAGCTACTGATCTGTTTCCTGAAGCTACTATTAAAGCCAGCTCATGGGTGTTAAGCTGCTGATAGTCTGGAGAACCTCAGCTGTAGTTTTAAGCACATTCTGATGTTGCTTGAGCTTTTCTGAGCATATTCTTTCACAGCTGTGATCACATCCATGCAAAACAACCAAACAAAACAATGGCAGTAGTATGGGGAAAAATGCAAGGGTCTGCAGAGTGGAAAGACAAGAGGAACATAAAGGAGAAAACTGGGATGAGGAGGATGGGGTTTGAAAGTTTAAAGGAAAATGTAGAGCAGAGAAAGGGAAAGAGAAGTGGAAAAGGGAAATTAGAGAACTGGAGCACATGGCCACAACGTTGTATCTCAACTTAATACCTGGTCACGTTTCCCAACCCATCAGTCTCTGATTTATGCATAGACTTTCAGAAAAGACATGCACAGGAGAGGTGCACGGGGCAGATTCTCATCAGCTGCAGACATCAGTGAGAACACAGAATTTCAGGTCCCTGACTCTGAAATGTTTCTATGGCCAAGGAATCAAAACACGTGGCTCACAGCCATGTCTACAGACCAAACAGGGAAAGAGGAAACTTTTCAAGAAATACATTACTAGTCACCGCAAGTATATGAGGCATGAGGAGGGCTCAGAAAGGAAAAACTAAGTGCAAGTACCCTGATGTTCACTTGTTGCTCTTTCTCACTAGATTGCTGCTTCCAGACCACTGCAGGACATAAACACACTTTGGTTTTTAAACTTCATCTAGTGCACACCACATTTGAATGTTATCACCTCTCCTAATCACCTTCTGATGTCTGAGTGCTCCTTTGACCTTTGTCACTCGATTAGTGAACAAGTTATCTCATTGTTACTCTCTTTTGAAGGAAGAGTTTTGCCTCTTTTCATGCCGATAAGAGACACATAAATATTCACTCCCGGCAAACATTTAATAGAAAAGCCTCTTGAGCAAACTACCAGAGTCTAAAGGTAGGAAGCTGTGGTTAACTTCTCTGGTATCTTAACCCTTTACTCAACCCACCAGAACAAACACACACGCAGAAGGTAGATGCTCTTTTTTACAAAGGAAGCAGAAGTAATTGTTCTTTGAAAGAATGGACATTAAAACACAGCATATAAATCAAATTACTGGATGTGAAATACCTACCCATTTTCTGGGCCGGCCTCTGGGTCGCTTTTCACCAGTGGCTTCTGCTTTCTGTAAAGGGAAAAGGAACACAACATATTTTAGACCTCAGCACTATTTAATGGCCTCGGTAACTAGGAACTCCTTTCCTGTAACATTATCCACAATCGTATCTCTTGGGTGGCACCAAACCCCCCCTCCCTCTAAGGCTTTTCTGGTGGAATGTGATTATGTTGGTTTTTCTTATGTTTCCTAGCCAGTTTGGCCAGGAGATGCCTCATCCGCACCCAAGGGTGCCCCCAAACCAGAGCCACACAGTGTCCAGGGGCACAGAGGAGGGTGCCCCCCCCCCCAGATGCTCAGTGCCCACAGTATAGCCTGGGGTACCGCAGACCCCATCAGCCGTGCAGGCTGTGGATGAGGGTGCAGGGTTCTTGGAAACTCAAGAACATCAAATAACATCAAATCCAGTCTTTCACAGAAAATTGTCAGAAATGACCTGAATTACTACATTACAAATGTAGCCTCCTTCGAGACCGAACAAAACAGCTCATAGCAGCCACAATTCCTCAAGTCTCATGATGTTCATGTATTAAACAGGTTTGGACAGACACCATGAACATGTGTGTGTTCATACGGGGAAATAACTTCTCTACTTCATGTTAAGTTTTCCAGGTAAGTGCATATCCTTAAGTCCTAAGAGGATCTTTCACCAGTTCAAAGGACACCCCACCTGGATACGTGTGACTAGGTCTAGGTGGTCCTGCTCTGGCAGGGGGACTGGACTAGACGATCTTTCGAAGTCCCTTCCAGTCCCTAATGTTCTGTGATTCTGTGATTCCCTTTTCAGGTTTTAGCATGCAAGCTGCCCTCGAAGTGGCAGTTGTATAAGGCCAGCAGCTGATCCTGGAGCTCAACATAAAGAAAATCTTACAGACTCCTCCACTGATTCACCACCAGACACTGTGAACGCTACCACTTATGCACGACACTAAAACACTACAGGTTTGAAAACACAAATAGTGTTGTTTTTTCCTTATATAGAGTCATAGAATCATTAGGGACTGGAAGGGACCTCGAAAGATCATCTAGTCCAATCCCCCTGCAACAGCAGGATCACCTAGACCAAGTCTTCCCATCCACACACCTCATCAGGTAAATAACCCTGCCCTACTGATGAGGAGGATTTTGCCACCAGTTTTGGTGAGGGACGTGCTGCACACAGTCCCTCAAGATGCAGACTCTTAGTACAGGTTTTGTGAGGATGCTTCCACATTTCCATGAATTGCCTTTTCCCCCTGTTAACTGCATGTGTATTTGATTCACCCTCAGGAATCACTTGTGCCATTAAATAAATCACTTGCTGGTCAATCTCTGTAACACACACTGTAACTTAACGCTGTGTAAAGCGGATCCTTCTAGCAGGGAACCTGAGCTGAGGAAGTAGTGGAGGAATCTCTGCAAAAAAAAACCCCTGACCTGTAAGTTAAATGCAATTACTTTGGAAAAAAAAAATCTCACCACGAAGAAAGCTGTGAAAAATAAAATTCACACTCCTAAAGGGCAAAATTATCACTCAGACTTGTTAAAAGAGTCAGCTTGCTCTTTAATCGTTTATACCAGTGCTACATGTAAGCTGAAACCCTCTTATGAGAATACTTGTTAAAGTGCATTTACTATGGGCTGTTAGCTGTCTATTTTGGAGTTTCCTCTTAAAGTGCTCGTTTCTTTCTGCCTTGTAATCTGAAGGACACAAATAAAGATGCTGCTTAGTCTTCAAAAGCTGTAGCTTATGTTTATTCCGTGAAGCACCTGGCATAAATCTTAAAGGAAACTGTCAGTTAAAACTGTTCTTAACACATCAAAACCTGCCATGTTATCAAAGCACAAGTGCAATTTCTTTTCCTCTGCATTTTACCACATCTCAAGGAAAACCCCACGTGCAGAAGTCCACGAGAAATCATTAATTTTGAAAACAAAAACTACTTTGGCCTCGTAATTAAAGTTCCCACAAATCTGACACAAACTGTAAGTTTAACTGCAGCATATAATCTAGTTTGATGGGAAAGAGAACTTGAGAGATCTCTTTGAATAACTAATCTTTGCTTCCTGCCATAAACTGTCACGCCACATGGCCGCTTGCCACGAACAGGGCTGCACTTTCCCCCCAAGGAAGGTCCATGTCAGAAGTGGCTAGTGTTCCTGCTGCCTAGTTTGGATATCAGCTTGTCGAGTGCTTGGGGACCTTTGAAATTGAAAGGCACTATATTCCTGCTGCATACGGTTTCCACCTCATGTTAGAAGAAAAACATTTCCATAGTTCTTATCAAAACCAAACCTTTCCCAGAGGTGAGCTGAGCAAACAGCGGGACATGCCAGCGACGATGTTTTGGTGCAGAGCTATTCTGTAGGTAAACAGGGCTTTTCCACAGACTAAAGTGGTGGAGAACCTCCAGAGTGGCTGTTCTTACCCCCATGTTCCAAGGGAAAAGAAAGACAAAACACTTCTGGAACAACCAGAAGGAGTAGAGGCAGTCCAGTGGTGATGATTAAGACATCAAGTGTAGGAAAATATTCCCAGTCTCTCACTCTGGATTATTTTTAGTCCTTATATTGCATTTTGTATTTTTTCCAACAGTACAGGACCCTCTCTTAAGCACTTGAAGAAAGGTTTTATTGCATATCAGACAAATAATTCAGTGTTTCTTGATACAGCTTCCAAGTTATTAATAAAAAGGGGGATATGTCAGGGTCAAAGCTTTGCCTTTCCTCTGAGAAGAGCATTTGTGTAGCCAGAAACACGCCAGTCTTTGCTCTGCTCTAACTGAAGCACTGCCTCTAAGCTAGGAACAAACCCAGGGAGCCCCAAGCCATCCAGAGGTGACACCGATTCATGTCTAGGCAGCGAGATGCACATGCTCCCAGCCACCCTACACACCTTCCAGCAGTTGGAATTGCTTAGTCCAGCTGCTGGAAGGAAAGGAAGCTGAAGTATTTCTGACATTGGGTTTGATTGGTCAGGGTTTACTTCACCGTTGGTGCTGCACTATGACTTTTCCACATACAGCTAAGACACAAAACCACCACACTTAAAAGAGGACAAGACTATGACACTTAAAGTTATAAAATGTATTTACAGAGCAACATGAATACATAACTTTTGATATGTCACATTTTAGGAACACAGCTAGATTTACTCGCTTACAAGTACATAATCCATACAGAATTTATTCTATTTCTTTGCCCCTGGTGAAGAAGATGACCTTTCCAGACACTGCCATCTGTGAGCTAACAGTCACAGAATCACAGAACATTAGGGGCTGGAAGGGACCTCGAAAGATCATCCAGTCCAATCCCCCTACCAGAGCAGGATCACTAAGCCCAAGTCCCCAGGCAGATTTTCAATGCACCTAAGCTCTACAACACAGAGTCATCAAACCCCGTTGCATCAATCCATTGCCAAGGAAAATCTCAAATGCAATAGAATCCAGATTTGGAAAACTCAATCCACTCTGCAAGGTGATTTGCTAGACATCTCACGTAAGATGTGTCAGAGCTGTACGTCACACAAAATAACTCAAGAGCTGTCAGGAGGGGACCACTACTGTCAAGCTGACCGGGCACAGGAGGGGGCTGCCCAGGGGTGTTGTGGAGTCTCCTTCTCTGGAGATGTTTAGAACCTGCCTTGATGTGTTCCTGTGTGACTTGGTCTGGGTGATCCTGCTGTGGCAGGGGGTTGGACTGGATGATCTTTCGAGGTCCCTTCCAATCCCTAATGTTCTGTGATTCTGTGTAACTCCAAAGACCTTTCCCAGGAATACGTCCCTCTTATTTTGTTCAAAAACTTCTTCAAAAACACAATAAAGCAGCATTAGTGAGATGCACGTCCCATTCTAGTTCTAACAGGACTCACTCCTCTGTTTCTCACACCTTTCTCAAAACTGCTGATTCTCAGGTCCCTTATTTCCAGGTACAATGACCATTCTATGATCATTTGATGAATCTTTTTGTTTTCCCTTTAAACCTGTAACCACTAGTGTTGGTGAGAATGAATGAAGCATGGAGAAGCCAAAGAGATTTTCACGAACCCATTTAGGGCAGAGTCCTGGTCACGTGCACTTTTTTCTACCTTTGGACTGCTCAACTCAGGATCACTTTCCTACATACCAAACGCTGGCCATGCAGCCTAGAGACGGTGGGAGGTGAAGTCCCACAGTACCACAAACTGTGGTTTTCAGAGCATGAATATTTCAAGATCTGGAGGTATTTCCAGCGAATTCCACTACATCAGGAACCTCAAAACTTTTAACAAAACTACAAAGAATCTCAAAACTTTCAACTGAATGCAAATTTTCTAAAGAGCATGTACATTTGGATAGTCCTGGGATATCCCTTAACAGTTTTCTCTGGATGCACACACATTAACAACTACTATTCCATCCTTTTTTTAACTTCACACTCGTGTTTCCTCCCTCCAAACAGGCAAGTATTTACTCCTGTACAGTATTTTGGTCAAGCCCAACGACAGGAGCTAAACAAAGAAAAGCCCTTGAATGCTTAAGGGAAATGCAATGGGCTGGGAAGAGAGCTCAGCCTAACAAATAAAAGTCAACCACAGCACAGCCAGGAAATTAAAAAGGAACATCCCCACCAGGATCTTTCTGCACAACTAGTTGTTCTTTAGGAGATTAAAAAAAAATAAATCTTCACATACTACTAATTTTTTACAAATATTTCAAACAGAAAGACCTCTTTGAAGAGGCTCATTTCAATAACAGCCTAACTGTGGGGACTCAATCTAAGGTGGTTAAGTGTGGGTTTGTGTTTCTCTTTATCTGCTCACACAGTTGTGTTCCTTCTGTGTGTGAAGGTTAAACAGAAAAATGGCTTTATCTCCTCAAAATATAAATGCCATTTACCTTTTGTGCACAGTTTATAACAAGTTAGGCATGTGTGATACGCCAGGCTTTTCAGAGGGGGAACATTGCCTAAAATTAGAGTAATTGCCACATTATTAGCTGTCCAATTGGTCTTGCCACATTCTGTATGCATTGTCAAGTTTCACGTTGCTAATTTCCTAACAAGCACAGTTTGTTTTCAGATGCCCCAGGGCCAGTTGACTGAGACCAAACACAAGCTCAGAAAGCTAAAAAAAAAAAAAAGAAAAAAGAAAATCCCATGAACCAAGAAATTTTAAATACACCACACAACCATGATTCCAGGGTAAATAGTCCCTCAGCTGGTTTGGGGGTATTTCCTTTTTGAAGTGCAACAAAACAAAAGTCTTGGCTCTGGACTATTTTTAACTCGCTGCCTGTTTGTGCAATCCATTTTTAATTGTGATGTGTAATGGTTTGCAAGAGAACACCCAATCAATTAATCATGAGGGCCTTCTCATGGCTGCCCGGTGGGTTCTCCTGGCCGACGTTTATCTTACACGTTGTGAACACTCTTAATACATTTCAATGAGCTCCCTTTGCAACGGCCAGGCCACACACACTATTCTTTAGGAATTCCAGCAACTTCCAGTGGCGTGCACAGCACACGGGTTCACGTGCAGAGGAGCTTGACCCAAGTCAGCCAGCTCTCCTTCTGAGAGCTGAGGCAGACTGCAGAAAGCCTTCAAAACTACCTGGGTGCGTATGTTATGTGTAATTACGTCTACCTCACAGTGGGACACACAGCTCACTCTTAGGAAGTCACACCCCACCACCACCACTGGCTTTCTAACAGCATAAAAACCTCTCCATTCACCTCCTCCTGCTAGATAAACTCCTGGAATTCATATTACAGAGAAAGACACTTTGAGATACCTGGTGAGAAGCTGAACCTTTTTAGAAGAGGGTTAATTATCAATTTGGAAAAAGTGTTAAAATATTCATTTGAAATGTGATCTCAGTGAGGCTTTATAAGTGTTTTATGTTTTAAAGTATATAAATGTTTGATAAATCCTCTATCTATAAACCTAGAAACAAGTAAGACTTGTAATTACATCCCCCTTAAAGGTTTAATGATAAAAAGACACATGGTCTTTGGTAAGTTTTTTACATTACCAGCACCTGAAAAGGTTGGATTTAATTAGAGCAGTAACTTGATGCATTCTGGAAAATCAAAGCACCACAACTGCATTGCTCAGTTTGTAAATTAGATTTTTAAGAAACTCAAACAACAGAACTACTACTATATATAGCAGAATTATCTGGAAAGCTCTTGATAGGATACACCTACGTGAAAACATGCATGTTGTCAAGGTATTTTCCACTTAGACCGACTGCCAAGTCATTCACATGAATGAAATAATGTTAATGTTTCTCTTAGAAAGATCTTTTAAAACCTCATTTCTATGAATTACTTAAAATTTAATGTTACTACAAATATTTCTCCTAGGAAAGCCAACACTCTTAAGAGTAATAGTTAAAATACTAAAGCTCACAGTTGGATTAGCTAGACTAATAAAAAAACCTGCTCTCTCTCTTCTGAAGAGGGAATTTTAAAATATTTTAAAGTGAATCTGAGGAACATTTTTACCATGTAAAGAGAAAAAAAGGTCAACATTTTAGGTTCTGTAGGTTGCAGAGTACCTCTGACATATTTTAAATACTTAACCATTAAGTATTTTCACTCATTCATTAATTCCTTGACAGAACATACTGCCTTCTTCCAGCTCAGAAAGTAATTTTTAAAAAAAAGAATCTCAATTTAAAGAAAATTGGAAAACAGCCCTCAAACAAATGTTGAAAACACTTAGAGCAAAGCAGACATGAAACCATAGTCACCCCCTAATAAATTCATATTTATTGGTAGTTGCCTTGTAGTTTTTAACTTAATATGGTCAACAGCACGGGCATATTGAAAAATGAACCATAATTAGATGAGGCCACAAATACCTTCCACACTTAACTGTCACAGATCTACTTAGAATACACTGATAGACTTAAGCACTACAGCTCACTACCAGATTTTGTAAGCTTTTGTTTCCAATTTAGTACCTGTAAACGAGTACTAACTGCTCTGCACCCATCAGCATAAACAAAACTCCCTTGTTTGTTTTCAAGCCTGTACACAACTGTTTGCCTTCACTGAAACAACTCCTACAGAAAGGTATCAGCACAGCTCTCCAATGCTAACCCAGTTCACAGAAGACTGAGTCACGTTCCCACGTTGCGTTTGTCATTTAAAGCCCATGCACCAAACGCAGAGACTTCAGGGAGCTTCTCCTATAGTTCAGAACCACCAGAGCAAAAGTTTCCTCCCATCACCAAGCAGCAACAGTGGTTCGGGAGGCTACCAGCACTTCAGGGAAGTCTCTCTGAAGCTGATTACCAAGCAAGACATAGTAGGCACGTTACTCGAAGTTTACCATCACATTTTAAAGCTGCAGGTTTCAATATATGCCCTTATTTCCTTCAAAACCTAACTGGATTTACCTCCAATTAACTTATGTATGACAGTGCACTCAGCTTTTATACAGATTTGGTCTGTAGTGGCAATGGCTGTAAATGGACAAGAAATTAATCTCTTTGAAAAAATCTTAGCTGAGCAAACAATACATATCAGGTTCATTTCCTTACTAGGTAGAGGAGACCTTAGCAAGTATGTCAAATACATTATGATATTGCATTAATCTACACACATTATTCAAAAAGCAAGTTGCCCTTGCAGGTTCTGCACTTAAGGTCTTCACACAACATGTCAATCCTAGTCTTAAAATTGTAAAATATATGTTTTATGTGGCTTCCAGTAGTAAAAAGATTCCAATCCCACAGTTCACAGCCTAAATGAATGGATTTTTTGGTAGTACCAGTCAATTTAGAAAAAGCACCAGGACACTCACCTTCTGAGCTGCTTTAGAGGGACTCTTGTTTTTGCTTCCTTTGGGTCTTCCTCTTGGTCTTTTAGGGGATGGCTCACCAGTTGGTTCCTAAATACAGGAAAACACGGTGTTGTGGCAAGAGGCTACAACTAACCCAGCAGATCTGAATGATAATTATAGCACAGCTGAGAAGCTACTTAAAACAAATTAATTAGCAGTATAAATAAGCAACACAGCACTTAAAATGCAACACAGAAAATTCAACAACTCAAGGTAAAGAAAGAATATATTTTGCACAACAAAAGAGTTCCCTTGTAACTGCGTTTAGGACTTACATGTACGTTATAGCAGACTTTTAGAAGATGGCTACGATTTCCCCTGTGCAATAATGATTATTCACAAAATAACAGAGTTATCTATTTCATTTCATTAGAGCAAGATACAATCAGCTGCAGCTTCTAGCACAAACCTTTGGGGGAAAAGAAATGCTAACCACTGGGAAAAGGTAAAGTAAGCTTGCACTATTTTCTCTCTCAAGGGCACAAATATTTGTGGGTGGGATTTTTCCCCCCCCTGTTGTTCTGCAGGCAGCATTATATTCACACCTATTCTCAACACAATTGATTTGTATTAAAATGCAAATGTGGGAGTTTCTTTAACCCGAGCTCCAGCAAAGCCAAAAAACCTCTATGAAGGCAACTACCCGAAACAAAAACCCAACTTCGAAATGACTCAACAGGAGCACTTGATTATTTTAGCTGTATTCTTAACTAGCTCCTCTGCCTGACAATAAATAACCAGCCCTTAAAAATGGGGGTGAATTACTAAGAGTTTGGATTCCAAATATTTATTCAGTGAATCATAAATACTATAAAACTCTTCTAGTCTCAAATATTATGCATTTCATTCAGATTACAGGATGTGGTAAAACTAATTAAACGCAGTTTGTTAACTTAAACCACCTTAAAACCTTTCAGCGTCTTAATTCCTGGGTAGGTTAAAGGGAGGCTGGCGGGAGGACTCCCCAGCCGCTCCAGTTCTCTCCCAGCTTCGCAAAGCGCTACCCAGCTGGGCTCAACACCATTCGGAGAAGCACTTTTCTTTCACTTCCATACATTCGAACGATATGGGAGGGGGAAGGAAAAAAAAAAAAAGCCCACCAAAGAAAAAAAAAGAAAAAAGGAAAAAAGGGCAGATGCTGGGGCTGGGTGAGGGCAGCCCGGAGGGGACGCGGGGATGGGGGAAATCAGTGTCACCGAGGGGAGAGCGGGAAAACCAGGGGCTCAGCTATTAGGGCTTTCCAAAAAGTACTTTCTGTGCAATTAGTTGGAGCACATCGGTGAGGGAGGGGACAAAGCAGGCGAGTTGCCTCGCCTCGACTCGGGGCTCCGCTGTTGGGTTCCCTCCGTGCTTTCGGAGACCCTCGCAGGCTCCCGTGGCGGTGGGCTGATGCTAAATGAATGGACGCAAACACTTCTAAACCCCGCGGAAGGTCCTTTTAAAATGAGCTCCAGAGGCAGCCCTGCTTTCCCGTCGTGACTTCCGAGGAGACAGGGAAAGGGCTGCGCACAACCCCGCGCTGCCCCCGCCAAGCAGCCCCCGGCTTTCCTGGCTGCATCAGCGGGTAAATCCCCCCTCGAAAAAAAAAAACGAGGGGGCTGCGGGTAGGGGGCTGCGGGTAGGGGGTGCGGGGACTCCCGGGCGATGCGACAATGGCTCTTGGGGAGAGGAAGGGAAGGGAGGGAGGCGGGGGGTGGTGGTGAAAACACTGCACGGATCTAGGAACCTTAGCGCGGATTCAGGTCTCGCAAGTCAAAAAAACCGGAGCCTGGCGGATGCCTTGGCGGGCCTGGAGGAGGCTGTAGGTGCGGGTGGGCTCCGAGAGCCGGTAACAGCTCCCCGCCCTCGCCTCGACCTGTTCGGGAAAGCGCTGGAGCAAAGGCAAAAGGTGTTGCAAATGCAGGGCAAGCCCCCTTCGGCTACCTCCCCCTCCATCGGCAACGGGGGCACACGATGACGGCGGTGCAGAGGGGAGGTGGGGAGGGTGGCGGGGAGGGGGGGGGGGGTTGAGACGCCGGGGGAAAAAAAAAAGGG
>VXBP01009790.1:690144-716205 GCA_013400115.1 Rhinopomastus cyanomelas | reverse complement strand
TTGGGGCTGTTCAGTCTGGAGAAGAGGAGGTTCCCGGGTGACCTTTTTGTGGTCTTCCACATAGAGGACCTACTAAAAGGCTGGGGAGGTGTTTTTTAGGATGTCAGGTAGTGACAGGACCGGGGGGAATGGAGCAAAGCTGGAGATGGGTAGATTTAGAGTGGATGTGAGGAGGAAGTTCTTCACCATGAGAGTGGTGAGAGCCTGGAATGGGTTGCCTAGGAATGTGGGGGAGGCCCCGTCCCTGGAGGTGTTTAAGGCCAGGCTGGATGGGGCTCTGGCCAGCCTGATCTAGGGTGGGGTGTCCCTGCCCATGGCAGGGGAGTTGGAACTGGATGATCCTGTGGTCCCTTCTAACCCTGACTGACTCTATGACTTGGTCTGGGTGATCCTGCTGTGGCAGGGGGATTGGACTAGATGATCTTTTGAGGTCCCTTCCAATCCCTAATGATTCTATGATTCTGTGTCCCTACAAGTCTTCTCTTGATGGGTTGAACAACCCCAGCTCCCTCAGCCTCTCCTCATAGCAAAGGTGCTCCAGCCCTTGGGTCATCTCTGTGGATGGTGCTGCTAGGCCAGCCTGAGTCACCTTGGTGCCCTCTCTCCTGCCAGCCTGCCTGCCAGGGACCTTCGGTGAGGGCTGTGCCCACATCTGCCAGTGCTCTGGAGCCACCCAGGAGTGTCACCCAGTTACCGGGATGTGCATCTGTGCCCCTGGCTTCCATGGACCCGACTGTCAGCTGGGTGAGTTTGCTGAGATCTCGTTCTGCTCATCCTCATGGGCAGCTCTGCACTTGGGAGCTGAGTCTGCCCAGGCACACGTTTCCCCACTGCTTTGGCCCCACAGCCAGGCGAGAGGCTCTGACCTTGGCGCTCTCCCTCAGTGACTGATTCCTGTTCCTATAAACAGAACCTTGCTGCCATCTGCTCTCGGAACGGGGGCTTTGCTCTTTTCCTTTTGCACTGTAGGACGTTCTCATGGCTTAGATTATTTTTATAGATTCCTAGAATCCCTGCTTGGAAGGGAGCTCAAGGACTGAAGGAGAAAGTGACCTGGAGGTCCTGGTGGACAGCAGGATGACCATGAGCCAGCAGTGTGCTCTTGTGGCCAAGAGGGCCAACAGCATCCTGGGGTGGATCAGAAAGGGGGTGGTTAGCAGATCAAGAGAGGTTCATCTCCCCCTCTACTCTGCCCTGGTGAGACCACACCTGGAGTATTGTGTCCAGTTCTGGGCTCCTCAGTTCAAGAGGGATGTGGAGCTGCTGGAGGGAGTCCGGCGTAGGGCAACGAGGATGATGAAGGAGGTGGAGCACCTCCCTTATGAGGAGAGGCTGAGGGATCTGGGTCTCTTGAGCTGGGAGGAGACTGAGGGGTGACCTCATTAATGTCTATAAATATTTGAGGGGTGGGTGTCAGGAGGATGGAGCCAGGCTCTTCTCAATGTCATCTGGTGATAGGACGAGAGGCAGTGGTTGTAAGCTGGAACAGAGGAGGTTCCACATGAATATCAGAAGGAACTTCTTCACAGTGAGTGTGACAGAGCCCTGGAACAGGTTGCCCAGGGGGGTTGTGGAGTCTCCTTCACAGGAGACGTTTGAGACCCACCTGGATGAGTTCCTGTGTGACGTGGTCTGGGTGATCCTGCTATTGCAGGGGGATTGCACTAGATGATCTTTCGAGGTCCCTTCCAATCTCTAATGATTCCATGATTCTATGATCATCCAGCCCAGCCTATCCAGCTAAAAACACCGGTGAAACGAGGTGTCCCAGCAGCCTGTCCAGCTGGGGCTGAACAGGCTCAACCAACCCTTTTCCTTGGGAGATGATTCCAGCAGTCAGCTGTTCTCATGGGGAAAGATTTTCTTCCAGACTCCAGTGGGAATCTCCGCAGCAGTAACTCAGACCCACCTCCCCTTGTCTTTTCCGTAGGACTCCTTGTAAAAAGGGAGTCACTCTCTTCTTGGCAGCCACCCCGTAGGTGCTGGGATGTGGATCATTAAAACAAGACAGAGAACCAGGGACAACATTGCAGTAAACAAACCAACAGAGAGAGGAGAGAAAAGGTCATAAGACCAGTGAAGGAAAAAAACTGCCAGCTGCTGCTGAAGCTCAGTCCCTGTTTTCCCCTTGCTGGCTGTGCGAGACCCAGTCCTGCTCTTCTGAGAGAGATGGAGATGGGAGATGGACTGTCTTTCAGCAGGTCTGCGTAGCAGGAGAGCACATGGCCTCTCTGCAGGAGAAGTCTTCCACATTCCGTATGGAAAAGCCACCCTGCTGTCTCCTATTGCAGGGTCGGGGGTCACCCCACGAGAGCACAAGCAGGGGCATCCCGAGTGGTCATAGGCTGCTTGTGGGTTTTCCAGGGTGGTTGGCCCTCCATCCTTGCTTTTGCAGGCGATGAGGCTGTTGTTGCATCATCCCTGCAGGGTGCTCCCTGGGCTGGTACGGCCGGAACTGCCAGCAGGCCTGCAGGTGCCAGAACGGAGCCCAGTGTGACGCTGCCACAGGGATGTGCCGCTGCCCCGCTGGCTTCATTGGTGCTGACTGCGGGGTTGGTGAGTACCAGTGCGGGGGGAACCTTCCAGGGGGTCCTCAGCAGGAGGGGAGTGCAGATCTCTGCGGGAGATGAGTGCAATTAGAGGGATTGTGGTGACCTTCCAAATCCTGGAAGGGGCAGACTGTTCCCAAGGGCAGGGAATGATAGGATGAGGGGTCATGGTTTGAAGCTGGAAAAGGAGAGATTGAGGCTGGACAGGAAGAAAAAGGTCTTGAACCTGAGGGTGGGGGATCCCTGGAACATGCTGCCCGGGAGGTGCCTCTTCATCTTCTTGGGGCAGGTTGCACACTTGTGTCACGTCCAAAGACACAGACCTTGTGGGATGTTGCTGGAGCCCTCTCATCGGGGGTGCGGAGGGTGGGAGGCTTAGTCACACCATCAAGCTGGAGAAGAGCAGAGTGAGGCTGGACAGGAGGAAAAAGTTCTTGAATCTGAGGGTGAGGGACTCCTGGAACAGGCTGCCCAGAGAGGTCGTGGAGACCTCATCCCTGGAGCCATCCCTGGAAGGGGCTCTGGGCAACCTGGTCTGGTGAGTGCTGGCCCTGCTTGTTGTAGGGGGGTTGGACTGGATGCCCTTTGGAGGTGCCTTCCAACCCAACACGTTCTATGATTCCTTGCGCCGAGCTACTTGGCTTACGTACCCGCCTTGTGCCAGCGATGCCCTCCCTGCCCCTGGCAGTGCCAGCCTGACCGGGGGAGCTGATCTCGCTTCAAATAGTGAAAAGGCTTCTCTCTGCCAGCTGAAGGAAACCCCAACGCTCTTCTCCTGTTCCACCTCCCCTGCTGCTCTGCTCTGGTATCTTTCCTGTCCCTCCTTCAGCCGTGGTGTGCCGGGGCGGCTCAAGCTTTGTGTCCCTCCAGGATGCCCTGCTGGGCATTACGGCAAGGACTGTGCTGGGCTGTGCTCCTGCGGGGATGGTGCCACCTGTCACCCTGTCACCGGTGACTGCGTCTGCCCACTGGGAAGAGTTGGTCCCACCTGTGAGCAAGGTGAGAGGAAAAGGACCCGAGGGGGCTGATTGACAGTGGCTGGACAGGAGCCAGTGTGTGCCTAGGAGGCCAGGAAGGCCAAGAGCATCCTGGCCTGCATCAGCACTGATGTGGCCACTGGCAAGGCCTCATCTGGAGTGCTGGGGTCAGTTCTGGGCATCTCAGTACAGAAAGGACATTGTGAGGCTGGAGCAGGTCCAGAGAAGGAAGGGCCTGGAGGACAGGTCTGGTGGGGAGAGGCTGAGGGAGCTGGGGCTGGTTAGTCTGGACAAAAGGAGGCTGAGGGGAGACCTCACTGCTCTTCACAGCATCCTCAGAGGAGGGTGGAGAGAGGTGGGGGTCAGTCTCTTCTCCCCAGTCACCAGCAACAGGACAAGATGAAGTGGCCTCAACTGGTGCCGGGGGGGGGTGGGGTTAGTTTGGGCATCTGGAGAAATGTCTTCCCTGCCAAAGGGGTCAGGGGCTGGAACAGGCTGCCCAGGGATGGGGGGGAGGTCGCCGTCCCTGGAGGGGTTCAAACACCGAGCAGCTGTAGCCCTGGGAAGCAGGGTTTAGTGCTCATGGTGGGGTTGGGTTGATGGTTGGACTGGATGATCTTGGAGGTCTCTTCCTCGCCGTGATTCTACGGGGAGGAATGATTGTGTGATTCAAGGGAGATGTTGTGCGTCAGGTAAATGGTCATTCCAGTGGTGGGTTGGAAAGGGGTCTGGGTGGGACCTAATTTATTCTGCCTCCTCTTGTCCCACAGCTTGTGAGAAGCAGCGCTATGGGCTGGGCTGCCAGCAGAGCTGCTCCTGCCGCAACGGTGGGCAATGTGATGCGGCCAACGGCTCCTGTTCGTGTGCGCCCGGGTGGACAGGGGAGACCTGTGAATTAGGTACAACTGACTTGGATGCATTTTCCTGTGTTGGAGACTGGGTCTTATCGTGTCATGGCCCTCTGAAGTGCAGGAACAGGGTCAGGGCAGGGTCTCAGGTCACTGAGCACCTCCATGTTAAAAAAGACCTGGAGGTACTAGTGGGAAATGCTGGGCACGAAGCTCCCATGTGCAGTTGGAGCCCAGAAGGCAAACAGCATCCTGGACTGCATCAGATCAAGAGGGGGTGATTCTGCCCCTCTGTTCTGCCCTGCTGAGACCTCACCTGGAGTCCTACATCCACTTCTGGAGGCCCTGTGCTCTGGGGACAGGCTGAGAGAGTGGGGGTTCTTCAGCCTAGAGTGGAGAAGGCTCCAGGGTGACCTTCCAGTCCCTGAAAGGGACTGTCAGAAGGCTGGAGAACGCTGTTCCTAGGGCCAAGGAAAGACAGAGTGAGGGGTCATGGTTTGAAGCTGGAAAAGGGCAGAGTGAGGCTGGACAGGAGGAAAAAGTTGTTGAACCTCAGAGTGGGGGATCCCTGGAACAGGCTGCCCAGAGAGGGGGTGGAGGCCCTATCCCTGGAGCCATTGAAGGTCAGGCTGGCTGGGGCTGTGGGCAACCAGATCTGGTGAGTGCTGGCCCTGCTTCTTGTAGGGCGATTGGACTAGATGATCTTTGGAGGTCACTTCCACCCCAATGATTCTATGATCTCCCCTGCAGAATGCCCACCGGGATCGTATGGGGCCAACTGCCAGCAGCGCTGCCCTTGCCTGCTCAACGCCAGCTGTGACGCCGTGACGGGAGCCTGTCACTGCCCCGCGGGGAGCTACGGACCCCTGTGCGAGCACCGTGAGTCCTGCTGAGCCGTCACCCTCAGCTTTGTGAGGGTGGTGGTGGGTTTTCTACGCCCCGTGAAGAAGTCAGGACCGTAGCAGACAGATGAGGCTGGAGCTGAGCCTGCAGTCACTCCACCCCTGCTCCATCCCAGGTTGTCCCCCGGGTTTCCATGGCTCTGGGTGTCGGGAGCACTGTGACTGCGAGCACGGAGCCAGCTGTGACCCAGCCACTGGCCACTGCCACTGTCCCGCAGGGCGGATGGGCGAACGCTGCCAGACAGGTACTTCTGTCCTCCTCCAGAGTGCCCAGGGACAGCGGGCTGCTGAGGCGCAGTCCCATAGCCCCCGTGCCCTGTCTCAACTCTTGGAACAGGCTGCAGGGACGGGATGTACGGCGAGGGGTGCCGGCAGCTCTGCGACTGCGTCGGCAATGCGCCCTGCGACCCGGCCTCGGGACAGTGCCGCTGTCCCCCCGGCAAAACCGGCCCCAGGTGCGAGTTAGGTGAGTTGAGCCACTGCCTGGGGAGGGGAGAAAGGGGTGTTGAAAGGAGGCTGGAAGCCCAGTCCTGATACTGGTTGGATGAGACGACCTTTAAAGGTCCCTTCCTGCCCAACACATTCGATAATCAACTCTGTGCAAACCCCGTTTTATTGGAGATCAAACTGTACGGGAGGGGTTTTCTTTCCACGGGAATGGGGGACATCACCTCTGCAGCCTCTGTCTGTGGACAGATCTGAAGGGGACTGCACCCTCAGCCACCAGACTCTTGGGACTGCCAGGGCCAAAAGGCTGGGCTTCAAAAGCAGGAGGAATCATGGAATCACAGGCTGGGTTGGGTTGGAAGGGACCTCAGAGCTCACGCAGGGCCAACCCCCTGCCGTGGGCAGCGACTCCTCTCAGCAGACGGGGTTGCCCAGAGCCCCATCCAACCTGGCCTTGGACACAACCTCCCCGGGCAGCTTCATGTTGGCCTTGGGATGCTCCGACATCCTGCGTCACCTGAGCTCAGCACAGGCTGGTGGGGATGCGGGAGGCTCTGCCTTTACCCTGCGCTGTGGGGAAATGCCTGAGCATCACATCAGCCTGAGCGTGCAGCTGCTGAGCTTCTCTCTGTCCCCCTCCCCAGACTGCCAGCCCACCAGGTACGGCCCCAACTGCAGCCTGCTGTGCCAGTGCGCCCCAAACTCCTACTGCAACGCCCAGAACGGCCAGTGCCTCTGTCTGAATGGGCAAACGGGACCGACGTGTCGGGAAGGTAACGGACGGAACGCACCGTGGCAGTGACAGGGGATCCTCACTGATGGAGGATCTGTGCCAAGGGATCTCTGGTACCCAGCTAAAACCAGTTGCATGGTGCAGCACCTGCCTCGTCCCAATTGGGATGAACCGAGAGGCTTTATGGCAGCCCATGAAAACCTCCTGAGTGCTGTGAAAGGCTCTTTGGTAACGTAACCCAAACCACTCCACGGCAAAACCCACCCATGGACTGGCCCCAGTGCACACCCACAGACCCTATTTGTAGACTCAGTGAGCTTGAAAGAGACCTCCAAAGTCATCAGGGTTCCTGCCCATCTCCCAGTGCTGGCTCAGAGCTGGCTCAGGGTGCTCTGCCTTACTTCGCAGGTGGGACGTCCCTGCTGCCATCGGCCGAGCAGCCCTCCCCATCCCCAGGTCAGTGACAGCCCCCTGACTGCAGGCAGCCCCCTAAAAATGCTGCTCTGACATCTGCAGTGGCTGCAGAGCAGGGCCAGTGCTCCCAGTTCACGTTCTCCAATGCTGGAGGCTCAGGCCTGTGGCATCTCCTTACTCTGTAGCCCACTGACCCACCCCAGCTTCCCTTGCAGCCTTGCAGTCCCTGGCACCCACCATCCTGCCTCCAACCCAGAAGAGACCCTGGCCGGCCCAGCACTAGGTACAGCAGTGCTCCCTTGGTGCCACTAGCAGCCACCTGGAGAAACCAGTGACTCGTTAGTAGCCACATGAGTGACTCTCCTCTCCTGGCAGCCCCAGCTGCTTCTCTCAGTGCTGGCTGAGCGAGGCTGAGCATAACCAGCTCACTGCGATGGCACGGGCTGGCCTTGGGCACACCATGGGGGCAACAGCTCCAACCCACAGCCTTCAGGCCCACACCAGCAAGACTAGTCCAGAATCGACCGCTTCTGGCCAGCAGACTTCAATAGCAAAGTGCTGTCCTTCATCATTTGGGCGCTGGGTGTGGGGAAGGGGCTGAACTCCCAGCCCAAACCAAGTATTTATGTGACACTATTTATGAGCAGCTGTACAGGCTGCTGTCAGACCAGATGGCTGAATGTGCCTGGCTCTCCTGAGCTCCTGAGATCATCCCTCACCTGAATGACATTTATTAGTGGTCAGTTCATTTGCATTTCCAATGGTCTTTTCCTGTAAATCACTGCTTGCTGGGGCAGATCTCCTGCTCACCCACAGCCCCTAGTGGCTCTGGGGCCTCCAGTTGGCAGTTCCAGGATGGATGATGCTTTCATAGAATCATGGAGTCCATAAGATTGGAAGCGACCTCCAGTATCATCCAGTCCAACCATCAACCCAACCCCACCATAGAACAAAGGTTGGAAGAGACCTCCAGTATCATCCAGTCCAACCATCAACCCAGCCCCACCACAGAGCAAAGGTTGGAAGAGACCTCCAAGATCCTGAGGTTGGAGCCAAGTTCAACCATCAACCCAACCCCACTAAAGGATGTTTCCTAGTGCCACATCTACACATTTAGCTGACCAGTGCTCAACGAGCTGTGCTGGAGGGGAGGGTTTGGGAGCTGGTTTGTCACAGCAGGAGCTGGTCAGTCCATGCGGGCTGCTCCACCGAAGAGGAATCCTGACATAACTCTGCTAATCCCAGACTGTGGCAACACATCAAGCTCCTGTCTGGGCCTGCTCAAGGTTTCATAGCAGCCCTGGCCCCTGCAGTGCTTTTCCATCCCATTTGGCAGCAGGATCTGGAGAAGGGACAGAGGCAGAAGGAGCGGCCAGGAGGCTGTGAAGCTGAGTGTGGAATCACAGCAAAGCCTTGGCTGCCACCTGCAGCAACAGGGATCTCCTCCACAGCCTCATCAAGACCCAACAGCCCATTCAAGCCCCTTCATGGATTCACACAAACCTCTGGGATCAGAGACCGCACCCCCACCCAGAGACACCGCCGTCAGAAGAACTCAGGAGCTCTACAGGAACTGGGACTGTCCCACCCCAGTGCTTGCCCCCCACCAGTGGCCAACTGAAGAAATAATAAAGGACTTGTTTCTTCTTCCTGATGGAGGATCTTTCAGTCTGTACAGAACCCGTTGGTTTTTATTACGGGGGTTTTTTTGAGGGGCTAATTCTTTCCTTATTTTACTTTGTCCTTAACAGTGTTTGTAATTATTATTTGTCTTGGTCTTTCTGTTAGTTAGTTCTTCACACGGTGAAGGATCACAAGGCGGGACATTAAGGTTGGCTGGTGTAAGACTGAGGAGGAAGATTATGTCCACGTGCCAAATGACCTGCACTGATCCTACTGGTCCCCCCAGACAATCATGTTGTCCCTCTTCTCATGTAGCTGGTGTCTCCTGTTCTGGATCCCACCTCCTCCTCTTCTGGATCCCTTCCCCTCTCTTTCAGGATTCTATCTCCTCTTTTCTGGGTCTAATCCCCTTCCTTTCTGAATCCAATCATATTCCCTCTCACTCTGAATCCCATCCCCTATCATTCTGGATCCCATCCCCTCTCATTCTGGATCCCATCCCCTCTCATTCTGGATCCCATCTCCCCTCATTCTGGATCCCAGTTCTAATTTAGCACTGATGAAAACAATTTTAATTCTTCCACAGTTAAAAGAAATAAATTCACTGGGTTTCTGGTTATTCTGTCTCTCTGTCACCTGCACTGTGAACTGAGCAGCCACCAACAGCAGATTATCAGTGGGTGGTTCTGGATGACATTTGCCGAGAGGTTGCCTTCCAGAAGAAGCAGAGAGAGGCCAGAACGATCCTGCTCGGGGAAGGAAGGACTCAGAGTGGGGACATGTGGCTCCTCAGCATGGGTGTCACGCAGGGCTGTTGTGCTCGGGGACACCTCTTTAACCATGAACAGGTCAAACGCAGCAACCCAGCCTCAAGTCAAGCTAAGAGAGGGGAGATTGAGATGAGATCTGAGGAGGAAATCCCTCCTTGTGAGGGTGCTGAGGCTCTGGAACAGTTTGCCCAGTGAGGCTGTGGCTGCTCCATCCCTGGCAGTGTTCAAGGCCAGGTTGGACAGGGCTCTGGGCACCCTGGACTAGTGAGAGGTGTTGCTGTCCATGGCAGGGGGTTGGCACTGGGTGAGCTCTGAGCTCTCTTCCAACCCAAACCAGTCTGTGATTCTTCTGGGCAAGGAGCACGGGAGCTTCGCTGGCATCCACGAGTTTATTGGTCATCCAAGTTATCCTCTATCAGTGCCAGCAATGCCAGGGATGAGCCCACCTCCTGCCTGGGCCACCTGCCCACCCCAGGAGCCAGGAGCAGCACCACCGCTCCTCTTCATGCTCCTGGCTTGGAAATCACTTCCCTTTGGCTGACTCATCCAAGTTTTCGCTCCGCGAGAACAATCCAACAGCACCAGCCCCTGGCATCTGCTGGTTCAGCCCACGGGTGGTTGGCATCACCGTCATCCTGCTGAGGTCACGGCTGTGCTCACAAGAACCAGCAGTTGTGGGGTGGGGAAAGAAATTAACATCAACAGGAGGGAACGTCCAGGTCGAGGAAGAAGTCCAGGGATCGAAGTCGCTCGGCTCAGGTTCTCCCTGCACCTGGGTCTTCCCACATGAGATGTGGCCCAGTCTGTGTGGACAGCAACGGCAGCAGGAGTTGTGGTGCAGCCTCCAGAGCTCGGCCACTGCCTTGTCCCTGCAGCCAGCACTGTGGCTGCTTCTTGAAGCTTCCTCCAGGTCACCGGTGGTGTTGGCCAGGAGGACCCTGAGGTCTCACCTGAATGAGCTGCTGCCACGGTGACTGCTGGCCACAGCTGACCGCCTCCGCCGCTGCGGCTGAAATCAGAAGCCCTCACGCTCCCTTCTGGCTGCGGTCTCAGCCCACAGGGGGCTGAAGCCTCCCGCGAGGGCTCCCAGCCTACACGTCCGTCTCCAGGCGCAGCCGCGCCATCCGCCGCACGTTGCACTCCACGGCGCTGCGGCTGGTGATCTGCCGGGCACAGGACTGCGGGAACCAGCCCCTGGCACCGTCCCGGAGCCGCTCGCCCCAGCACCAGCCTGGAGGAGAGAGGAGCAGAGGCTGGTGCAAGGCCGTGCCAGAAGGGAGGGCTGCACTGCTCCCCATCCTATGGAGCCGTCAAGCTCAGAGAGACCCCTGCGGGCAAAGTTTGAGCTCTGCTCTCTGCTCTGGGGTTTGTTTCTCCCTTTTCTGAGGGAAACGGAGGCCTCAACACAAGAAGGACATGAAGCTGTTGGAGCGAGTCCAGAGGACGCTACAAGAGTGATGAGAGGGCTGGAGCCTCTCTGCTCTGCGGACAGGCTGCAGGAGTCGGGGCTGTTCAGCCTGGGGGGACCTTAGAGCAGCCTAGAGAAGGAGCTGCAGGACAGCTGGAGAGGGACTTTTTCTTCGGGACTCTGGTGACAGGAACAGGGAGACGGGTTCAAGCTAGAAGAGGGGAGACTCAGATGAGATCTGAGGCAGAAATTCCTCCCTGTGAGGGTGATGAGGCCCTGGAACAAGTTGTCCACGGGGGTGGTTGTTCCATCCTTGGAAGTGCCCAAGGCCAGGTTGGGTGAGGCTGTGGGCACCCTGGTCTGGTGAGAGGTGTTGCTGCAGGGGATTGGTGCTGGGTGACCTCTGAGGTCGGTCCCTTCCAACCCAGACAGTGCTTGGTTTCTCCTAGCTGCCACCTCCATCAGCCTCTGGGGAGCTGCTGTCATGTGCTGGGCCAAAGCACCAGCCAGCAACACAGACCCCAGGTCTCAGGGAAACTTCTGACAAGTCCTAAAACCGCAGTTACTGGGATCCCCGAAGCCTTCCCTCCTTGGCTGCCTCACCTGAGCCGGCACACGATCCCTACACACCGGCACTTACCATCCTCTCCACCCAGCACCAGCACGACATCAGCCTGCTGCAGGGACATCTCATCCGCCTGCTTGGCCATGTAGGGACGGGTGATCTCCACTTGGCTGAGCTCTGCAAAGGACAGCAGGGACAGTGAGAGGGTTGTGGTCAGGGTGCGCAGCCTCAGCCTGGCTCCCACCCGATGGGGCTCCGCAGATCATCCAGCTCCACCCGTTCCTCATCTCTTCTCTGCTCCCTCCAAGAATGTGGGATGGGGAAGCCAAGCCTCTTCTTGGAGAGCCTGAGGCATCCCTTGAATGTCCTTGTGCCTCGTAGGGAATGTATCTAGGGTTTGTTGTGACTGATCGTGGGGCAAGTCCTAACAGCAAGGAGCAGCACCCTGACCCCCTCTTTCCATCCCCAGGAATGGATCACAGAATGTCATGGAACCACAGAATGTGAGGGCTTGGACGGGACCTCTGGAGATCATCCAGTCCAACTCCTCTGCCAGAGCAGGATCCCCTACATCAGGTCACACAGGAACATCCAGGGGTTTTTGAAAGTCTCCAGAGCAGGAGACTCCCCAGCCTCTCTGGGCAGCCTGTGCCAGGGCTCTGTCACCCTCACAGGACAGAAGTTTCTCCTCAAGCTTAGGTGGAACTTCCCACGTTCCAGCTTATCCCCATCATTCCTTGTCCTGTTACTGGGCACCACTGAGAAGAGCCTGTCCCCTTCCACTTGACCCCAACCCTTCAGGTATTTACAGGCAGCAGTGAAATTACTCTCAGCCTTCTCCAGACTAAACAGCCCCAGGTCTCTCAGCCTTTCACAAGAGAGATGTTCAAGTCCCTTCATCATCCTTATAGCCCTCTGTTGGACTCTCTCCAGTAGATCTCTGTCTCTCTTGAACTGGGGAGCCCAGCACTGGGCACAGCACTCCAGGTGTGGTCTCACCAGAGCAGAGCAGAGAGGGAGGAGACCCTCCCTAGACCTGCTAGACTCCCTTTTCTTGATGCACCCCAGGAGCCCATTGGCCCTCCTGGCCATGAGGGCACCTCAGAGAAACCCCTGCGAATGCCCTGGCTCTAGGGCAGCCCTAACCCCTACAGAGCCAACAGCCGGCCCATCGGTACCTCCTTTTGGAGTGGGGTCAGGCTGCTTCTTCTCCCTGTGCATCAGTGCTGTTATCCACCGGGCTCGGTCGCTCCTGGAGGGGGAAAGTCCTTGTGAGCCTTAGAGACACCAGCCAGTAGGATGGAGGACTTCAAGGGATGGCAGGCTGGAGCATTTGAGCAGAACACCGGGACAGGGGAAGGGTTATACAGGAAGTATGTGGGGTCCATATGGGAATTTTATGGGCTTTATATGGGAATGTAATGGAAATGGAGAGAGAGAGGAACAGCAGGAGGAGAAGTCCACACAGGTCACCCTTTCTAGGAAGAGGAGGAGAAGGAGGGAAGGAAGGGCACTTCAGGGCACAGGCAGGACCAAGCACCCCACGAGATCACTCACAGCGTCTCTGCAGACAACACGATCTCCTCCCGCCGGCCCTCGCTGTCCTTCTCCATCACCACCCGCAGCAGGTATCCGGCAGCACCCCGGGCTGTGCCAGAGCTCCCGGTCTTCCCAGGAGGAGGGGAAGGCGGGTCTGTGTTCTCAATCTTCTCCACCGTGAGCTGGTCCAGCGTGGCGTAGTTCATGACGGTGTAGCTCTCCTCACTGCAACAAAGACAGGATCAGCACCTTAACCCCAGAGCAGATGCTGCAGCTTGGGTCCAAAGTGCCTCCTGCCACCAGCTCAGAGCCCCATGGGGTGAGAGACATCAAGGACCACCTCATGGTGAGGACATGAGGTGGGACAGGGCTCTGTGAAGCCACTGGCCATCCACTCCCCTGCTGCTCTGGAGACAGGCTGAGGGAGTTGGGGCTGTTCAGCCTGGAGAAGAGAGGACTCTGGGGGGAACTTAGAGCAGCTTCCAGCACCTGAAGGGGCTGCAGGAAAGCTGGAGAGGGACTTTTCAGAAGAGTTTGTAGTCATAGGATGTGGGGAAATGATTTTAAGCTGGAAGATGGGAGATTGAGATGAGACCTGAGGCAGAAATCCCTTCCTGAGAGGGTGCTGAGGCCCTGGAACAAGTTGCCCAGGGAGGCTGCGGCTCCTCCATCCCTGGAAGTGTTCAAGGTCAGATTGGATGGGGCTCTGGGCACCCTGGTCTGGTGAGAGGTGTCGCTGCCCATGGCAGGGGGCTGGGACCGGGTGAGCTCTGAGCTCCCTCCCAACCCAAACCACCCGAGCTACCCTGATCTTGGCCAACCTGCTGCCCAGTGGTTTTCCAGGGAAAGGGAGGCATTGGCCAAGCCTCACCTCTTCTTCTTGGTTATGATGAGGACATCGTTGAAAGAGAAGAGGTAGCAGAGCCTGCCAGCACCACGGCGGAAGATGCCACCTTCTTCTGAGAGCAGCAGGTAGAGCTCCCCCCGCTTCAGCAGCCAGCGGGATGCGGAGATCAGCGGGAAGGGCTGGAAGGAGCAAGGGAGAGACCTGGCTTAGGATCCATCAGGGAAGACCAAGTCAAGGAGCTGTGTCCACTGCAAGGTCAGAGAGACTCTGGAATCGACTGCTCAGAGAGGCTGTGGCTGCCCCCTCCCTGGAGGTGCTCAAGGCCAGGTTGGATGTGGCCCTGAGCAACCCAGTCTGGTTAAGAGGCTTCGCTGAGACAGGATGAGCCCTGAGGTCCCTTCCAACCTCAGCCAGCTTGGGATTCTATGATCTGAATTCATGGGGGACCCTGGGGCTGGGCAGGATGGAAATGTCACATCCAGGAGGCAGTGGGGAGCCGAGAAGCCACGAAGTCTCTGCAGAGTGGGGAGCAATGAAGATCTCCAGCTGCTCAGGTCTGCCCCAGCAGACAGACTGAGCCCCGTGTCTGGAATCACCCTCCGAGGGCAGACCCACCTGGGTAAAATCCCCTCATACCAGGGGTAAGGCCATCTCTCCCCACCCCGTGTGCAGGAGACAAGGGCTCCAAGAGAAGCAGAAGTGAAGGGTTCTGCGGGACCATGGACTACTCTGCTGAGGTCTCCAAGCTAGCAGGGTGAGAGCCCACCAGCTGCTGCTGGAGTCAGAAGAGCAGGACAACCTGATCACTGCGTGGAGCAGCACCTGGTTGAGGCTTCTTGGAAGGTTCCCAGGCCAGCACCCCAGAAGATTTATTTCCCACCCCCATCCCCTCTTCCACAAGACCTCACCTTCTTCTTCCCGAACTCCAGCTGTTTCTGCAGGGTGTACATCTGCTCTGTCCGCTCCATAGCACGAGCACCCTCATCGCAGCTCTTAACCAGCTGGAGACAGAAAAACACCATCAGGTAAGGGGAGGCTGGCAGGACATGTTGAAGGGTCAGTCCTGCTTCCCATGGTCACAGAAACACACATTAGGGATTGGAAGGGACCTCAAAAGACCATCCAGTCCAATCCCCCTGCCTCAGCAGGATCCCTTAGATCTAGTCACACAGGAACACAGCCAGGTGGGTTTTAAATGTCTCCAGAGAAGGAGACTCCACAAATCCCCTGGACAGCCCCTTCCAGGGCTCTGTCACCCTCACTGGGAAGAAGTTCCTTCTCACATTGATGGGGAACCTCCTCTGTTCCACCTCACACCCCCATTGCCCCTTGTCCTATCATTGGGCGCCCCTGAGCAGAGCCTGGCTCCATCCTCCTGACACCCCCCCTTTCCATAGTTACCAACATTCTTGGGGTCACCCCTCAGCCTCCTTCTTTCCAAGCGCAAGAGACCCAGCTCCCTCAGGCCTTCCCTCATTAGGGAGATGCTCCACTCCCTTCTTCATCTCTGTGGCTCTGTGCTGAACTCTCTCGAGCAGCTCTATGTCCTTCTGGAACTGAGTGGCCCAGAAACAGACACAAGATTCCAGATGTGGTTTCATCAGGGCATCTACTAACCACCCCCATTCTGATCCATCCTTGGATGCCACTGGCCTTCTTGATGGGACAACCAGCTGCATCCCCACACAGGTTTGGGGAAAGGCAGCGAGAGGTTCTCCTGGCAGGAGAGATCCCAGACTGGGGTGGGTTGGAAGGGAGCTCCGAGCTCCCCCAGTGCCAACACCCTGCCATGGGCAGTGACACCTCTCAGCAGACCAGGTTGCCCAGAGCCCCATCCAACCAGCCAGATGTCACAGTATCACAGTATCACAGTATTATCAAGGTCGGAAGAGACCTCACAGATCATCAAGTCCAACCTGTCACCACAGAGCTCAAGGCTAGACCATGGCACCAAGTGCCACGTCCAATCCTGCCTTGAACAGCTCCAGAGTTGGCGACTCCACCACCTCCCTGGGCAGGCCATTCCAGTGACCAATGACTCTCTCGGTGAAGAACTTTCTCCTCACCTCAAGCCTAAATTTCCCCTGGCGCAGCTTGAGGCTGTGTCCTCTTGTTCTGGTGCTGGCTGCCTGAGAGAAGAGAGCAACCTCCNTTCCAGGCCCTTCAGCCAGTTCCACAGTGAAACTGCATCAACACAGAGCCTCGCAGAGGAGCAATGGCAAGAGGAAGGATTAGACAATCACCTGATGAGAGGAGGTGAAGACAGCAGGATGACCATCAGACAGGCAGAGAGGAAGACAGGAGCTCAGTGGGGTCGTGTGTTTCATTCCCCTGCTTGATGGAGAAGACAAGAGCAAAGGGAAGGACAGAAGATCGGCCAATGAATAAAGAAGATGCCAAGAATAAAGACAGACCCCAAGGTGAGGTGGAAAAGGTGAAGGTGGGAGAAGCCATCTACACCCAGCAGACAAACCTCCAGTGAAATGATGTCTGGAGGCGTCAGTGCCACAGCGAGGAAGAGAGGGGGAGCTGGCAGAAAAGGACCTCACCTTGCTGATGGCTTTCAGAGCTCTGGTGGCAGCTCCATACGCTGCAGTGCCAGCTCTTGTCTTCTGGCAGACAGTCTAGAAGGTCAAGATGAGACATTTTAGTGCCAGTATGGACAGAGAGCCGTGCACTGGCTGCTCTCGTAGAGTCATGGAATATCAGGGGTTAGACGGGGACCTCCAGAGATCATCCAGTCCAACTCCTCTGCCGGAGCAGAATCCCCTAGATCAGGTCACACAGGAACATCCAGGGGGGTTTTTGAAAGTCTCCAGAGAAGGAGACTCCCCAACCTCTCTGGGCAGCCTGTGCCAGGGCTCCCGTCACCCTCACAGGAAAGAAGTTTCTCCTCAGGCTTAGGTGGAACTTCCCATGTTCCAGCTTATCCCCATCATTCCTTGTCCTGTTACCGGGCACCACTGAGAAGAGCCTTTCCCCTTCCACTTGACCCCAACCCTTCAGGTGTTTGCAGACAGCAGTGAGATCCCTCTCAGCCTTCTCCTCTCCAGACTAAACAGCCCGAGGTCTCTCAGCCTTTCTCGAAGGAGAGACTTTCAAATCATCTTGAACATCACGAGGGCAACCTCACGCCCCTCAGGAAGAAGCTGTCACATCCCAACCACTAAAAGAAGGGAGTGACTCAGCTTCACGGATGATCTTGCATCTCCCCCACCGGGTGCAGCCTCCCGTTACCCTGCTCACAAAGCATCTTCTATTGCTGCAACTGTCTGAGCCGTCTCGCTTGGCATTAATCCATGGCTCCAAGATCATCCAGTCCAACCATCCACCCCACCACCACTAGCCCATCTCCTCCAGCACCCTGGCTGCCCAAGTGTTGAACCCCTCCAGGGATGGTGCCTCCACCCCCTTCCTGGGCAGCCCCTGTCCCAAGGCCTCCCCACTCTTTCTGGGAAGAAGTTTTTCCTCAGATCCAACCCGACCCTCCCGTGGCACAACCTGACCCCCTTTCCTCTTGCTCAGATCCAGCAGATCTGGGTTGCCGTGGATCTCGATCCTTGGCCAGCCCAGCCTTGGCTCAGGAAGCCCAAGCAGCAGCAAACCAAGGGAGGGCCCTAGGTCAGCTCTTCAGAGGAAGGGAGCGATGCCCTGGTGTCACCCACTTACATCCAGCAGCAGAGGCAGCCGCGTTACTCTCTGCATGGGGAGGATGAGGAATGAGATCAGTGGCAGCCCCCCACACTCGGGTTTCCTTTCAATCTGCTTCAGGGTCTCTTTAAAGAAGGAGTTTGTGGTTCTGAACAGGACAAGAAAGCTCCATTAGCTCTGTTCTCCAGACTTTCCAGCTCTCCCTGCACAACACAAGCAGGGCCACCCCTGCCTCTGCTGCTCCACAGCCACCCGCTGAGCTCAGGGCAAAACCTGGATCCTTGGAAAGCACCAGGAGATGTTGAGTCAGGTGAGAAGTCAAGGTGAGTCAAGAGAAGCCACAGACCTACCAGCAGCAGACCTGTAGCACTGGTGTGAACTGGAAATGAACACATGTCCCTAAGGCACCACGAACTTGTCACTGACCTTGGCAACATCTGTCTGAGCTCAACCTGTGGCAGCAGCACCCCTTCGCATTCCCGAGCTTCACCCTTCTCCCAGTATCACTCCCATCTCATCCCAACCATCCAAGGTCCATCACTGAGCTCTCTCCTGAGAGGACAGAGTCCTCCTAGGAAAAGGGGGCTGAAGGAGCTTCAGGAGGTCCCATCCGCCTGGTCTGCAGCCACCCAGCACCCCACAGCCCAGGGAGCCCTTTACGAGGCCACACGGTCATTCTCACAGCAGCTTCTGAAGTGTCCTCTGCTGGTAGACTTCATTGGAGCAGTAGCTGATGTAAGGGTTGAAGTGGTTGGAGGCGTGATCCTCCACGATGTCACTGATGTCGGGAATCAGGACGTTCTCCTGGTGCCGCTTCTCTAGGTCCTCAAAGAAGCTGAGGAGAGGGTTTCAGTACACGGCTTGGGGCTGGACAGACCAACCCAGACGATGCTCAACAAGGTTCTCACTTCGCCCAGAGCAAACCCCTAGATCTCTGCTACACAAGGCAGCTCCACAGAGCCAAATCCTCACACCTCCGACAGCGAAAAGAATCCCGGGAGCTCTTGAGCTTCCCCTGCCCCAGACATCCTCCAGTCCCATATAAGTCTCCAGGAATGTTCACCTCTGCCCCACTGTGGCTGCAGAAAGCCACAAGCCCTCCCACCCCCACAGAGATTCCCAGACCTGCCCTCTCCCTCGGCACCCCAAGGCATCTGCTCCTATCCCAGGAGCAAAGGCTGTTCCAGGGCAGTGTCGGTTTCAGCGCCCAGCAATGCCCTGGAACAAGTAGCCACTTGCTGAGGTGTCTTGGCCACCCCGTGGACTGCTCTTGGCCAGCCCACAGTGAAGCTGAGCCACTGCCCTACCAGCTCCACCAGCCCAGGGGCAATGGGAGGCACCACCTCAGCGCAGCCTGGGACACCCCAGCAGGATGTTCCAGGAATGTCCCAGGTATGGGGATGTGACTCAGGAAAAGGAGCCCCGAGGTCCCCACTCACAGAGTCACAGAATCATCAGCAGGGCTGGAAAAAACCTTCAAGACCTTCAAGTCCAGCCATACTCAGTACAAGCCACAACCACTAACCCATCTTCTCAAACACCCTGGCTTCCCAGTTGTTGAACCTCCCCAGGGTCAATGCCTCCACCCCCTGCCTGGGCAGCCTGTTCCAACCTCTCCTGAGTCACCCCCCTCCTCCTCAGGTCCCCCCTGCAGGGCTGATGGTCCCCACTTGCCTCGTGCTGACTGCCAGGATGTCGCTGATGTTGGAGAAGAGGTGGTGGTGCTCCGTCTGGGTCATGGTGTCCTTCAGCTCCTCTGACCTCATGAAGTGGCACACAAGGATGCTCAGGCTGTGCATGTAGGAGTACTCGGATGTGAGGATCTCAAACATGGCCTGGGGACACAGAGGGGACAGCACAGGGTCACTCAGCCAGCCAGGGCCTTAAGACTCGCTCTGTCTTGGTTGCCATGAAGCCACTGGCTGTTGCTCCATCGTCACCGCGTTCTCTCCACCGCCCCATGTACCTTCGAGCCTCCACAAAGAGCTTTATGGGGTTTGGGACACTGAGAATCACTGCTGGAAAAGCCCTCTGAGCTCACCTAGCCCAGCACCTAACATCACCCCAGCAGCCAGACCAGGGCACTAAGGGCCACAGCCACGCTGGCCTTCAACACCACCAGGGTTGAGGGCTCCAGCGATGAGGAGTCCATCCCAGGGTCTGATCCCCCTTTCCATGAGGAAGGGCTTCCTAACATCCAGCCTCTCCCTCCCCTGGCAGCTTCAGGCCCTGCCCTCTCATCCTGGTTGCCTGGGAGAAGAGCCTGATCGCTACCTGACTGCAACCTCCCTTCTGAGAGGGAGAAGGTTCCCTTCCCGTGGCTTTTCCCATCACATCCCAAGCAGCTTCCTGCTTCCACACCAGCCTGTGTTCACTGGGAGCCCTGTGAGCAGGAGCTCAGCCCAGCTCTGGGGGCTCAGACACACCCAGGGCTCCTCTCACCTCTTGCCGCTTGCGCTCCTCGGGGGAAATCCTGTGCAGGACCCCAGCTTCCAGCACCTGCGGGAGAGACCGGGCTGAGCAGCGCCGCCGGCACCGGGCGATAGTCCTCGAACGCCCCCTAGTGCGGTCCTGGCTGAGCCCAGCCCAAAGCCCACCGGCCCCCCCGCAGCTCCTTCTCCCCACGGCCAGGCAAAGCAGCAGCCTCTGCCCTCCCCACGCCGGTGGGTGAACTGTGGGAGAGGCACAACCGCAGCAGCCCCACTGGCACCACAACGAGCCTGGGCAGGACCCAGGGCTGGAAAACCCCACGGGTTCACACAGCGAAGACTGGGGCTGCAGGATCAGCCGCTGGCAGCTCACAGAGCTTCACACACAGCTGCCATGGCCAGCACAGGTGGCATCTTCCGGACCCCCAGGGCTACCATGACCAGGGCAAACTGGGATCTTCTGAACTCCCAGGGCTGCCATGGCCAGGGCAAATAGAGTCTTCTGGACCCCCCAAGGGCTGGGCTGCTGCCCCTACCTCCGGGAGCTGGCTCCAGGTGACCTGAGCTGGGCGAAAGCTCTGCACCACAATGGAGGATCCCAGAGGGGACGGCTCTTCGGGGCTGGATTCCTCCAGCATATCCTCGTCTGACTCATGGCTGAGGGAGTTCAGCCCTCTCTCACGGATCTCCTGGTACAGCCGGGGCTCTGCGGAGAGGAAGGTGAGAGGTCAGTGACGCAGAAGCTTCTCCCAGCTGTAGCCCACAGCCTCCATTCCCGTTGGCCAAGAGCCAGGGCCAGCACCTCCCCAGGGAGGCTGGACTTTGCCCAGCACCAGTGCACCAGCAGCTCCCACTCCCAGCAGCTCCCTGCGGGCACCTCTCCCTTGTTTGCCCAGAGCAAGCGGAGCTGGGAGCGTCGTCACAGCCCCAAGGAGCGGGGAGGCAGAGCTGCACCGCTCTGCTCCTCTCCAGAGACTGCCCCAGCCCAGGGACCAGCAGCACTGGGGGCATCGGGATGTGGAGAGGGTGGCTTTGCTGAGAAGGACCCTGGTGCCTCAGGAAGGTGGGGGGAGAACTCACGGTCCTTGAAGGAGCCGCCACGCTTCTGCACCCGCTTGCGCCCGAAGGTTCTCTGCAGGGAGAAGGAGAGGATCAGATGCTGCCCAGCCCGTCACGGCTGTAGCTCTGGGAAGGGTTTAGCTCCTTGCTCCTCTGTGGGCAGCCAGCAAACTCCACCCCAGATACCACCTGAAACAGCCCCCCAAATTCCACCCCGCTCTTTCAGCTCAACCTGTGGCTGAGCCTTTTGTTTGCCCTAGTAGTGACTCAGCCCTCGCCCCGCGCTATCTGGGTCAGGATCTGTGGGTACAGCCGCTGCCTCCCAGCTCTGTCTCATGCCTGGACTTTGCCTGCACCCCAGGCACCTTCCCCCATGTTTGTCCACAACCCGCCGCCACCTGGGAGCCACAAACCCCACCCTACATACACACCCACGGCCAACCAGCGGGAATCCCACGGTGGCCCCAAAAGCCTTGTCAGCTATTCCTAGGCTCTCTGGGGACAGGCAGCACCTGCTGGGGACACAAGGACTTCCCAAAGTGTGAGTTGTGGCAGCAACCTCCACACCAGCAGGAAAAAGAGTCGTAGAGGCACAGAATAATCAGGGCTGGAAAAGACCTTCAAGACCATCAAGTCCAACCATCCATCCTACAACCCCTAAGCACTAAGAGGAAGGGTCTGCAGGTCCCCAAACCCACCTTGTTCCTGCCAGGGCTGTGGGAGGGCAGGGCACTGCCCTCCTCAGGCAAGGGCTTCAGCGAGGGGACAGCACTAGCCAGCTCCGGCTCCGAGTCCTTCATAGCAGCCCGATAGGACATGTTCCTCAGGTTGCGCTTGAGGGACCCAACTCCATCATTCTCCACCTCCACAGAGATGATGGGAACAGCCGCTCGATTCAGGTCGGGGCTCAAGGGCTCCCTTGACCCAGGTTCCCCAAAGCTCTGGTGACGGGAGGGGCTGTTCTTGGTCCTACTGGAGACAGCCAGGCTTTTGGGGATGAGCTGCTGGGTTCCCACCTTCAGTGCTGCCGGGCTGTCCGTGCTGAGGACGATGCGACGGGGCTCCACCAAGGGGACAGAAGCCATGGCTGGGAGAGAGGTGGTGAGGCTGGGGGCTTCCGGCCGCACCGGGTGGCAGCGGTACTCTGGAATAAGGGTCTTGTCGTCCACAGAGCTTCCAGCGGGGCTCTGAGACATGGCTGTGGCACAAGGAACCAAGGAGCTGCAGAAAACAGAAGATGGAACCACTTATCCCAGTCAGGCAGAGCGTGTTCACACTGGGCCACGGCCAGAATCCCAGACAGACACACTCACGATGCTCCCACCACCCACAGACCTCTCGGAGCCACCCAGTGTGCCAGGAGCAGGCTGGTGGCCCCTGGAGCTTCGTGCAGAGCTCTGAGAGGTTTGTGCTCCTCAAAGCCAGCCCCAGCTCTAAAGCTCCTGGTGTTCAACAACTGGGCAGCCAGGGTGTTTCAGATGGGTTCGTGGTTGTGGGTTGTGGAGCGGACAGCTGGACTTTATGACCTTGAAGGTCTTTTCCAACCCTTATGTTTCTAAGATCCAGGGTTGGGTCCATCCATCTCCTCCTGTGCCAGAACCAGCCCCAGATGGGGAATTTCACAGCTGCTGCCCTGCCCCTCAGGACACAGTTTAGAGGAAAATCTCTGGTTCAGTTCCTCTCAGCAGAGATTTCATCGGGGGTCTCCACCATCTCCAGGCTGTGAGGCCAAGGGACCAGGAGCCAGAACCGAAAGCTGGAACAGCCTTCCCTGAGCAGTGACCGGCAGGGGGGCAAAGCAGCCCCCTCGAGAAAAGCTCATTGGATCCAGATGCTGCTCATTTCCCATCCTTGGCCGTGGGACTCGTCCAGGGCAATGAGTAACACGCTAGGGACCACTCTGAGTCCCATGCTGGCCCGCGATGGAGCCTGCCCTAAGCCCCGGCCCTAAAGCCTACGGACTGAGGATGTGGAGCTGCTGAGGGGCCGGCTGTGACCCCACAGTCCCGGAGAGACACGGGCGCAGCTCCACAGATGCTCCCACCCCGGAAAGAGCCGCTGGGCAGGGAAGAGGCTGCCCCGGGAGCCCCCCGACGGGGCGGGAGGACCGAGCTCCGGTTACTCACCCGCGGCGCGGGGATCCGCCTCCTCCGGGGCTGGGTCCCTGCAGGGCTGAGGCCGACCCGCAGTCCCGGTGCCGGTTGCTCCCCCGGTGCCGGTCCCAGCCCCGGTCCCGCCCTGCGAAACCCAATGGGGCGGGCGCAGCTCCGGAGCCGCCCCGGGGGGAGGGACCGGGAGAGGGAGAGGAACCAGCACCGGAGGCTCGGGGAGGGGGGTGCTGGGAGCGGGACTTCGAAGCCCGGAGGAGACGAGAGAAGGAAACCGAACTAAACCCGGAATTTTTGTTGCTTCACCGAGTTTCCTCGAAGGCGCCGCCACAGCAGCTCGGGATCGGCCGTTCCCGACGGCACCGAAGGTTTCGGGACTGTTTGGGGTCTCCCGTCGGGTGACAAAGTGCTGCCTGTCCGTGGGGACCGGAGCTTCCAACAACCCCGGCACTGGCTCCCGCTGAAGGCAGCTTCAGCCCTGGAGGCTGGAGGGAGCCCAGGGGTAACCCCCAGCTGGGCTGGAAATGCCCCCAGGCTGTCGCTGAAGGTCCCCTCAGGCTGTGGTTGAAGGGGCCCCCAGGCTGTCCCTCCAGGTGCCTCCAACACCAGTTCAGCCACTTTTTGGCCATATGTGCAGCTCCTGGGGCAAAGAAGTTCCAAGGGTCAGACTGTTCCAGTGGCCCCAGTGGGCCACGATCAGTAATGCTCCATGTCTTTCCTGGGAACAGCCTTTTCCTCGATCTTCTCTCTTGCTCCTCTCTCAGATTTCCTGCCTCCACCCCTAAAAATGGAGCCTTTTTCTTGCTGGTCGATGGTGAAGCTCAAGTGCTCGCTGGATGACACAGTCCACTTGTCAGCAATGTTCCTCTCACAGACTCTCTTCTCTCCTCGCTGAACCCTGCCTGACAATCGCTCTATTATCAGGGCTTCCTTACGCCGTGGAATTCTTCCGCTGTCCCCTCCGGGGCTGGCAAGGAGAAAGGGCTGGCAGCCACCACACAAAGGCAGGGGGTTTCTCCTCAAGGGTTCCCAGGCAGACTCCAGGGAAGGGCATTATGCTGGCTGCAGGGGACCATCATTTGGTGGCGATGAATGACTTTTTGACGCGCAGCCCCATTCACTGGGTTCCTAACCTGCCTTGTGAGTTCAAAGAGGTGACTTTCAAGTCAGTTTTGCTCGCAGGGCCCCTGCTGAAGCATCTGGCCGCTATCACCAGGCCATTCGCTGCCTCCCAGCTAAAAGTAGGGACATAAATTCTTGATGGTATCTGGCCGAAGCTTTGTCCCAGCCCCCTACAACAACCTGGAAAATTTTTGCTCGTCCTGTTAAAACTTCCCGGTGAAAGGGAAGTGTCCCTTCAGCAGGGTGCAGCTGCACAACCTGGAGTCCTTTGGACCTCAGCTCCAGAAGCCTTTCTCCAGCTTTCCCCTTCAGGTACTGGAAGCTGCTATTAGGTCTTCCCAGAGCAGCCCCGATTCATAGCATCACAGAATGTGTTGGGTGGAAGGGACCTCCAAAGGGCATCTAGTCCAACCCCCCCCCCCCAACAAGCAGCGCCTGCACTCACCAGACCAGATTGCCCAGAGTCTTGGCCAGCCTGACTTGGAATGGCTCCAAGCATGGGAGACATCCACCTTCTAGAGGCAGCCCATTTCAGGGATCCCCCATTCTCAGATTAAACAACTTTTTCTTCCCGTCCTGCCCTTTTCCACCTTCAGACCATGACCCTTCACCGTATTGTTCCCTGCCCTTGGGAACAGTCTTCTTCAGCCTTCTGACAGCCCCTGTCAGGGGTTGGAAGGTCTCCAGAAGGTTCCCACCAAGTCTTCTCCACTTCAGATTGACCAACCCCAACTCCCTCAGCCAGTCCTCAGAGCAGAGGGGCTCCACATTCTGATCATCCTCGTGGCCTCCTCTGGACTCACTCCAAGAAATCTTGAAGTCCAAGTCTTCCCCTGTTTTTCCCAGCAAACACCAGGAATCATTCCTGGTTCTCAAGGCGAGAAGCTCCCCAAGCCCCAAGCCCCTCTGCCGTTCCCTCACAGGCTGCAAATGAAGGTGCCGGGGCCAGCAGGGCTTATAAAAGCACACAGGTTTATTGCATATCAATCTCATGTATAAATTCATCGTAGCATTGGAAAGATTACATTTGGTATAACATTCCTATCCTACAGCATTAACCTCAAAATCAGCTTCTCCTAGTCATCGTTTTAAAGGAATTTCTCTACACAAGTACATTTGTCTCTTTAGCACAAGCATCCAAAGGAAAGGTCGTCGAATCGCTTCTTCTGAATTATTTCTCTACACATCATCATCATCATCATCATCTTTTATTTCATTACAAAGCGATTTCTTATTAATTAATAACTGCCAACACTTTAATTTTGTTTATCTTAGTTTTGTTTTGTTTTGTTTCTTCTTCTTTCTTCTCCTTTCTTCTGCGTCTTCTTCCTTGGCAGTTCGAGCGTCGAGCGCTCGGTCGCGCAAATAAAAAAAGCCAACCCAACCCAACAACAACAACAAAAAAAAAAAACCCCAGCCCCAAACCCCCCCCCCCCCCTCCCCAAATTCTAATCACATTTACAAGAAGTGCATCTACGGAATTTTTCTCTTCTCTGTTGAATAAAAATTTCACCACCTGGACACAAGAATTGACTGCTAAACACAAGTCATGCACAGTTTTACTCAGAAACAGAAGCAATATACAATCCAGAAGGATATGGAACAAGCACCATCCTCTTTCTCAACGGGGTGGGGTTTTGGTTTGTGGGTTTCACTTGATTCTGGTTTGTTTTTGAAACAACATCCTGGGGTTTTCTGGAGACAGTCTATGAAAAGCAGAGATGTACAAGTGATCTTCTCTTTAAAAAAACCCCCCCCCCCCCCCCCCCACTATACAGGAGAAAGAAAAATCCAAATAAAACAATACCCTCACCCCAAAAGATCCCCCCTGAATCCTGTCTGTTCTGTAACAGATCGGGGCCGCACGGGTTGCTGATCCTTGCAAGCACAAGCGAGAGACGGGGGGGCTGAAAGTACAGGCTGGGAGCGACAGCAGGGCTCACCCACCTCTTGCTGCCGAGAGAGCGAGGAGGACGTCCAAAGAGACACGGAGAGTTGCGCTCGGAATTCCTTTGTTCCCGGGTGGATTGCACGTTTGGAAAATCAAAGCTGCCTTTTTTTTTTTTTTTT
>VXBP01009790.1:534879-690101 GCA_013400115.1 Rhinopomastus cyanomelas | reverse complement strand
TTCTCTCTTTTTTTTTTTCATTTTAAATTTTTTTTTTAGTTTTATCTGATTTTTTTCTTTAAATTTATTTGTCGGTTGGGGATTTTTATTTTCTCCTCCCAACCTCTTCCCCACCCTTGCAAAAAAAAAAAGTGGTAATAATAATAACAACAATAACAATAACAAAGAATTAACGACAGAAGGAAGAGCAAAACAAAACCCAAAACATCATCAAAAATCTCGGAATCATTCAAGAACGTTTGAATCACAGTTTTCACTCGACACTACAGAGAAGTCTCATGGCTTTGTGAACACAACTACTGACCGTCGTCGAGGAGCCGAGGAGGGTCTCACCCTTCCGTTGCCAGCGCTGAAGGTCCCCCAGCGCCCCGGTGCTCCCCGCTTTCCCCGCCACACACACACACACACAACACAGCACGGAGAACTCCAAGGTACAGTCAGTAGGGCAGGCGGCTGCCGATCCAGTGCTTCGATGCTTCGAGTCCAACGGGTCCCTCCGCGGCGCTTTGTGCGAGTGCTTTGCCCCGGGGGAGAAAGGAGCCGCTGCCCGGAGCGGCTGCGGAACGGAATGACTAAGTGCTCTTTAGGGGGAAAGCGAGAGCTTCCACGAGGTTGGTTTGAGCAAAGACACAACCCAAGCGGTGTGCTGTGCCCCGGGATGCGCTGACCTGATCCACCCTGTTGGGGCTGGCTGCTCCGGATGAGCCCTGCGTGTGCTTTTGCTTGGCTGCGGGATGGGACACGGCCCTGGAGCCATCCCTGTTGGCACTGACCCACTGGGATGGGACACGGCCCTGGAGCCATCCCCGTTGGCACTGGTTCACTGGGATGGGACACGGCCCCGGAGCAACACCTGTCGGCATGATGTGACCTCATCCTAGGGGATTGGCATCGGTGCCCAAGCAGGTAGGAGAATGGAGGAGCACCAGAGCTCTTTTCTCCTCCCAAAGTGGCTCAGGCAGGAAGATCAACCTGTGGTCAAAGCTCAGAAGCAATGAATTTCCTCTGGGCAGCCCACGGCCATCAACCTGCTCTGCTGGTACGAGAGGCTCGAGGGACCTCTCCCATTCTCTCCTCCTTGCTGCTGCGGCTCTGGAATGTGGAAACACTAGAAATAAATAGATCCTGCACAGATAGTCCTGGGTGAAGCCCCACCTCAAGCAATGCCCTGACTCTCCATGATGTGATGGCACCATGGGATGGGCCTGAGCTCTGTGTCTTGGGGAAGCCAAGAGGCCCTGAGGTATCCCACCAGCAGCACTGAGCTCTGATGGGAGCCTTCTCGACACACATGTCCTTCAAATCAGATGGAAGCTACAAGATAAACGGGGATTCCTTGGGGTTTTCCATTTATTTATCTTAAATGTAGGACAATTAGACCTTGTAATCAGTGCTAGACCCTACAGGGAGAGATTCTACAATGAGCAGAGACACCAGCTATGGAAAAGCAGGAAGAAAACTGAGTTGGGAGGTTTGAAAGGAAAGAAAAATCATTTCATGATTAAAAAAAAAATAAAAATCTATTTTTAACATCCTTCATCCCTTGGCTGGGTTGCTCCTCCCTGCCCTGGGTCAGCACCGAATCAGGAGAGTCCAGAACAGCCCTGGAATGGAGGTGGTGGCTGCACAAGCTCTGGCCACGGTAGGAGGAGCTGCAGGCTGAGGGAGGGCTGAGATACTAGAGGGAAGACAACACACACCCTACAAACCACCACTCCCCTCAGTGACCGCTGTGTTCCTCAGCACTTGGCCAACATTTTGTAGACCAGCTTGTCGCTGCGTGGCCACCTCCTCATGCTGAGGAGCACAGTGGTGACGTCTTCAACAGCCGCTTCCACCATGACCAAAGCATCGGGGCAGAGAGCAGAACCCATGTTCCACCAGGGCAGACAGAGCTGTGGTCCCTTGTTAGAAAGATGCTCAGATGGACAATCTCCCCCAGAAAACACCAAGAGCCCCAGGGCTCAGGTTCTCTAGTGGGGTGGGATCAATCGATCCCTGCACTTGGGGCCAGGATCCATGTCTGAGCTCTGCTGGGCCAGGGCCACTGAGGCTGCACCTTGCGGCTGTGGTGGGACACATGGCACGGAGCCACCCGTGGCTGTTGGTGGCTCTGTGGAATCTGGCTCACTTGTCTCAGGGAAGGAGAGGGAACAGCAAGCAACCTTCACCTCGTGCAATGGCCACTTCAAGGGAAGAGTAAGAGAAGGAGTGATTGTCTGGAGAACGGGCAGTGCAACCAGCAGGGTTGATCTGGGGCCTTTGGCACACAGGGCACCATCTTCCCCCTCCCTGGATCTCAATCACCCACCAACCAACCGTAACGACCCCATTTTGGTCCTTCACTATGGACTTATATTAATATTATTTCTTCACAAAAATCGTATCTAATGCCAAAACCCAGAAGAATTACAAAAAAAAAAATACTGTTAAGGGAGAAATAAAATAAGGAAAGATTACATCCCCCAAAAAGAAAAAAAGATTTTAAAAAAATGTACAGGTTCTCTACAGATGAAAATTAATTCCATCAGGAAAAAGAAACCAGTCCTTTTATTTTTTTCAGTTGGCCCCTGGTGGAATAATTTAAAGGCCAAGTGCCTGGACAGGGCTGATGTGTCAGGATGGGGGACAGGACCATCCCAGCTCCTTCACAGCCTGGTTTCTTCTGACAAAGTCAGCTCTGGGGCTCTCCTGAGCCCAGAGCTCTGTGCAAATACACGAAGCAGTTTGGGTTACTCTGGCTGCTGGTGGTGTCAGAGCTGGGGGCACTTTCACGGGGTGAGGTGGAAAAGCAAAATGGAAGGGTGAGTTTTCTTGGAAAAGCTGGGGATGCTGCTTAACTGACCTTCTGATCCTTTCTGAACCAAAGTGACCCTGGATGCTTTGGCCAGGTTGGGGCTCCTGGCTACCTCAAACCGGCCACACACCTGCTCTTGGGTCCCTAACGTCACCTCTGCTGTGTAGGAGCAGCTGTTTCCTTTGTTTTAGCATGCTGGGATGAAGCCTCCCCGTTGTGCATCTCCACACTGGGATGGTGTGGGAGCCTCTGTCTGGGCTTCTTCACGCCAGGCAGGCAGAGACCCTGGGCGTGCCAGGTATTTAGAGGCAGAGGTACTTAGCACTGCCTGCTGTGCCTGCTCCATCAGTCACTAGCCCACTCCTGCAGCAGTACGACACTTCCTAGAAGCTGACTGGCAGGAAAATAAGCTGGAATTAATGGAGAAAGTCCCTCTCAGCTCCATGGCTCTGGATCTTTGCACAGCCACGTGGTTCCTAGCAGGGTCCTGAGGTCCCTTGCCCACTCCTCAACGCTTCTAATTTTTAGAAGAACTGGAAATTCTCAGGATGCACCTTCTGAGTTTTACCTGCAGGGCCAGGGCTCCCCTCTGCAGGGTCTCACTGCTTCACCTGCACCATCACTGCCCCAACAGCAGGCTGTAACTGTGATGTAGAGGAGCATAAACACAGTTTCAGAGGCTGCTTTTCACCAGTGAAGAAGATGACACTTGGAGGTGATTTAAAATCACTCATCAAGTACCTGTGAGCAGTTTTAGAGTCAGAGAGACAATTCAATTCTTAGTGCTTGAGCAGAGGATTCAACCTCAGCCCCTGAGGTTGCTGGAACAAAAGGATTTACATCTTTTCACTCAGATTTTAGACAGTGTGAGATGCACAAGCAGCCACCCAGCACATGGAACCAAGGGCAGAGCTCAGCACTTCTGCCACAGCTCTACCCTCACCGAGAGGACATCGCTGAAAGGAACCCCCGGGAGATAAATGAGAAGATGAGGCCGCCTCACCCTTCTCGCCCAGCACTCACACCACCACCTCACACACATATCTGCCCAGGAGAGCCCGAGGACTTTCCACCTTCCCCTCCCAGCAGATTTCTGGGTGTGGCTTTTGCTGAAACCCTCCGGCTGCTTCAGCTTCAGGCAGCAGCTTGAGCTCCTGGGCACCAGCCTGGCAGTGTTGGCACAGAGAAGGGCATTTAGGGTATCACCGGCGACCACGTAGTCCCCAGTAGTGCTCTAGGCTCGGGCGGAACGCGGCAAACCATCGTGGCCTCATGCTCGAGGAGCTTTGCGCGGTGCCAGGAAGGGGGCGAAGGATGGGGCAGCGCTTGCGTGGGAGCAGACAGTTTCTTACGGGGGTCAGTGAAATGGGTTGGATTTGCCCTTCCCTGGTATAACTCCACAGCAGCGTGGGAATTGCACCAGGGACAGGTCCCTCCTGGCTCTTTCCTTGTTACTTCACGATTCAGCTGAACTGAAGGGAGATGCTAGCAAACAGTTCGAAGGCTCCACTAGGACGCAGGCTCTCCTGGCTCAGTGATACTGGTCTGCAGTTGGTCTGCCCATGTTTGATTGCACTGCTGCAATTCGTGTCTTGCTCAGGCTGTCCCCACAGACTGAAATCCCAGGGCTGCATCGGGGTGATCAAGTTCTGGAGAGGTTCATTCGGATAAATTAAAAGCGAAAACTCTGGGTAGATAAAAATGCAGGTCGGATGCGACAGGTTTCCTTCTCAGCCAAAAGTCCAGACGACTCCCTGAGGCCCTCTCATCCTCCTTCTGCTTGCTTAGGGTTTGTGTTGGGTCTCTGCAGCACCACCGCCTCCTCGCTTGGGCTCTGGCCAGTGCCATGTTGACCTCTCAGAGGTGGTTGATGGGGTTAAAGGTCCCCGACTCTGAAGCTGCTCCTGCCATGTCCAACCAAGCACCCAGAGAGTTCTGGGAGGACGTGTGGAGGGTAGCGTTCTCAGACAGGGACAGCATCATTGCATAAGCCTGGAGGAGAGAAGAGCAGTGCAGAGGGCACGTGTCAACATACAGGCAGCAGAGGCACCACCTCAGCCTAAGGGAACCACAGGCTAGCCAGCACTGTTAGGCCGGGGCTAAGAGCCTTGTGGCAGGTCCCACACAATCCTTTGCAGGTCAACCAATAAAGACATTTGATACCAGGGACATCAGTACAATGTTTGGACAGTGGGACCTTCTTACTGCCGCTGCATGGTGACAGCATAAACCAGTACCTAGCTTTAGCCTCTCCTCTCAGAGGCTGGGTCAGATCTACATGTGAACCCACCACACTCATGTCTGAAGGTTCAGCTCAGGAGCTCAGTGGACGCAGAGGCTTCTAGAACTGCATAGGAGCAATGGCTCCAGGTATTTGTGTGACTTGCTGTGATTTAAGCGTAACCAGTTCAGCATCTCATAGGCTACAGAGTTAATTCAGACACTAGAAGTGCTCCCTGCTCCATCTAAGCATAGGCTGGACCTAACAAGGTAGCACCAGTTTTAGAAGAGCAAGAGGTTTCCTGAGTAGGTAGGTAGTTAGTTCCTAAACGGTTATTTAGCTTCCTAAAGAGTACGTTGGGCAATTAGTAACAGGACACAGGTAAGAGTCAGACAAGAGGCTGGTGTTTAGATTAGCTGCACCCAGAAGAGCAGAGTCCTATCTTCAAGGTGACCTTCCTCAGCTTCAGTCCTCACAACCACTAAAAGGAAGACAAATATTCCACAAGTTTGGGGTGATGCTAAATGAAAAAAAGTCATGTTCTGCTTGGCAGCTGCGTTCAGCTCCTGCTTTGCTGAACATTTAAAATAGATTTAATGACAAATTCTGTTGCTTGAAGGATAGAGAGGGATCCAAATCCCATGAGAGCTGAGTGTGATTTCTCCAGTCCAGTGACAGAACTTCACACCGATCTTCCAGTCCCTGAAAGGGGCCTATAAGGTGGATAGGGAAGACTGTTCCCAAGGGCAGGGAACGATAGGATGAGGGGTCATGGTTTGAAGCAGGAAAAGGGCAGATTGAGGTTGGAGAAGAGGAAAGAGTTCTTGGATCTGAGGGTGGGGGACCCCTGGAACAGGCTGCCCAGATTGGTGGTGGCTGGGGCTCTGAGCAACCTAATCTGGTGAGTGCTGGCCCTGCTGTTGTAGGGGGGGTCAGACTGGATGCCTTTTGGAGGTCACTTCCAACTGAACACACTCCATGGTTCTATGATTCTTCTGTGAGACTCTGGGGGTCAAGACATGAACTTCATAAAACTGGGCTAGGGGTGAATGAGAATGCAGAAAGCACGTGGATCTGCCCCACCCTCCCAGATTTTCCTCAGAACTCCAGTAGGGGCTGAGATGTCATTCTGAGGTTTCTGGGTGGGTCTGAACCAATCAGGAAATCAGCTCACAAAGCAGATTCCCATCTCAGGGTTTGCCTCTAGGAATGGAGGAGATAAGGGAGAAGTTCCTCTAGACTTGCTCTCCCATTATTGCCTGTTACAGCTGTTGTAATCATGGAATCACAGAATAGAATCATTAATGTTGGGAGAGACCTACAAGATCATCAAGTCTATCCATCAGCCCAACCCCACTCCGCCCACTAATCAGCCCCAAGGACACGTTATGACTGGTTCTGCAGACCAAAGCTCCAGTCTCTTAGGACATACCAAGTGAAGACACATCCCAGAGTACAGATACAGAAATAATAGCTATAAAACAGTGATACAGACAGATAGGAACAGACAGATGCCTCTATTTTCCCATATACACCTCTTCTTCCAAAACAGGCTACAAGACAAACGGCCCTGGGACCTACAACTGGTGCCTGTTGTGTTGCAGAACAGACCTAGTTCACATGTAATTCACATATCAGAGTCCATGCTCACTGGAAGGGGCAAAAAACCCTGAGGTCCAGGTTGCCAGCCTCTCGCTAATCCTGCCATACGCGCAACGTGCTGTCATATACCCACCTGGTTTTTAGCCTGCCTGTACAGAGTCTGTTTTATTGCCTCAGAGTCTAAGGTGGCATTAAACACATCCTTAACTTCAAACGCTTCCTCGGCTGCTTTGCGGAGATCCAGCCCCTTCCCAAAATTCGGCATCTGCTCCAAATCTAACAAGCCGGCTTCGTCCTCCTCAATACACCTGTACCAATGACCAGGGGAAGGGGTGACCTGTTGTTAGCTCATCTCACCAATCACATCTAGCCGAGGAGCGTGGTGCTAGCCCAGTGCCTGCATGCACAAACCACAGGGATCTCACAAGCCACATGCGTGGACGGACGGACAGACAGACAGACACAGAAACGACAGCAAACACAGGGAGCGGAGAGGAAGTGGAGAGCATGGCTGTGCACAAAGGAGTGTTAGTGCTACAGGTCTTTGTAACTCAGCGTGGGCACCATCTGCTGCCCTGCGGAGATGTCCAGCTGCTGCCCACTCCGTGACTTGGCTGGCACTGGAAAGCTGCCTGAAGGATACCGGTTTAGTCTGAGCTGCAGTGAAGCACTGTAATCAACTAAGATACTACTTTGCATCAGGGACACATGTCAACCAAAATCAGTTGGGAAACTGAGGCAAAAAGAAAGCTGAGTCTGTACTGTGTGCAATGACCTTTTAATTTTAAAGGTGTTTAGACCTCAGGGTAAGAAAAAAGCTTCGCTTATTGCCAGAGCTCTGAGAACTTGAGGTCAAGAACATTTTGCTACAACTAGAATGGTCAGAGCAGCACAGAGCAGATGGCAGGTGTCTCTTCCTTTGTCCTGACCAGTGTTTTTGAGAGAGAAAGACATTATCTGCTGAACTGTGGGGCCATAAAAATGCTGTGTTGGGCTAATTTTTTCCTGAGAGGTGCTTCTTGAGCCTTGGGTATAGGCCTGATCACAGATTCTCCATGCAGTCCACTTGTTTGGTGACCCCCACCATGGTGACAATGGAATCTCTCGGGTGAATGCTTAAACCACACGGGAGGAATGATGCATGGCTCGAGAAATAAAACAAGAGCACTCACAATCTACCACCAACATGGGGCCGAGAGCCTGAGCCCCAGATGACTTCTCAAAGCCCACCTCACCTTCGGGTGTGGTCAAAGCTCATGGTGAGAGATGTGGGCTCCTCATCTTCCTCGTCCTCAAAAGCTCCTCGGGGCTCTGCGGTGGGTGATACTGTTTCATCCTGTGATTTCCCTGTCAGGCTGTCATCATCTTCCTCTTCCAGTTCTTCATCTTCATCATCCACATCTTCCGGTTTCTCATTTGTTAATCCACGACACTGGGAATTGCCATCAATATCCTGGACTTCTGGCCTGAAATATTTGGTCAAGGGAGGGAAGGAAAGAAAGAAAAAGAGGAGGTGTCAAACACACGAGTCGTGGCTGTGCACTGTCATGCAAGACTTTGATAACTTTATACATCCGTATGAATAGAGAGACAGCCTTAGGTACCCACACATGTCATTTAAATGGCAAGGAAAAGGCAAACAAACACGTTTCTGGCAGTTAATATTCAGCCTGAAGGCTCTCTAGGGCCATAAGCATGTCAAGTACACACCAACCCATATGCTTCCCGAACTGGAGTCTGGATTCAAAGGATGGTTTTTTCCATCTCTTAAAATGTAACATCTGTGGGACTGGCAGCTTTCCTCCTTCTTTCTGCTACTCTCTTATAACAGAACTACAGAATCATTAAGGTTGGAAAGGATCTCTAAGATCATCAAGTCCTATCTTCAACCCAACACCTCCATGACCACCAGATCATGTCCCACAGTGCCACATCCACTGCCTTTTGGACACCTCCAGGGATGGGGACTCCACCACTCCTCTGGGCAGCCTGTTCAAAGGTTTAACTGCTCTTTCACTACGTAAGTGTTTCTTAATTTCCAAGCTGAACCTCCCCTGGGGCAACTTGTGGCCTTTTCCTCTGGTCCTGTCAGCAGTTATTTCAGACAAGAGGCCAACACCAATCTCCCTACAGCTTCCTTGCAGGGAGCTATGAAGGACAATAGGGTCTCCTCTCAGCCTCCACTTCTTCAGCCTCAACAATCCCACCTCCTTCAGCCTCTCCTCGTTAGAGGACGAAGCTTCCTTATGGTGTCATCTAGCTACCAACCTAAATCCTCTCTCAGACTGCTTTTGCCATTGGTGCCCATACGGACGTGGTGGACTCCACAAAGCCATCAGTTTTACGTTCAGTGGGATCACCAGCGCGATGGCTTGGGACAGAGGCTGCCTGCTCTTCCAACCCTGTTAAGCATTACATGACAGCAGATAATTTTATTTGCGTGTCTACCTCTTATCTGCTAAAATCGACGTTTGATTCATCTCACTATTTGCGATAAAATTTCGAATTTCAGAGAAATACGAGTCCTCTTTTTCATCTAAAAGTGCATGGTTGTCTGATTCCGAGTTTGGGGAAGAGGCACTGGTCCCAAGGTGGTTCGTAATGACTCCGGAGTGCTGACTCACTGGGGTAGAGGAAAGAGAGAAGAGAACAGGAGACACAATCAGATGTTGCAGATACTGTCAGAGCTGTTATTACGTGGAAAACTAGAAGAGGAATCTTACACAACCATCCCCTATAGATTAATGCTCTCACATTCCAGAGAACCTTCATGGATTTTTCTGAAAGGCAGCTCATATTTTCATACCATCGAATGACAGACAGGTCTGGGTTGGAAAGGACATTAAAGATCACCCAGTCCCAAACCCCTGCCATGGGCATCGTCACCTCTCACCAGACCAGGGTGCCCAGAGCCCCATCCAATCTGGCCTCGAACACTTCTGGGGACGGAGCAGCCAGAACCTCTCCGGGCAACCCGTTCCAAGACCTCAGCACCCTCACAGGGACAGATTTCCTCCTAATATTTCCTCCTGATGTTTTCCATTTATATAATCTGCATATTCCATATCCTCTACAGAGAGACACACAGATGACATTTGGCATTTACAGTCAGTTTGCACAACGTAAGAACCACTATCCATTGTTGATCGCCTCTAACTTTTCCACGACTTAGGCTGGGAAATCACTTAGTTGGCTTCAGCAGAGGAATTTCTTCCTTCAGCTTTTATCTTAAGGCAAAGCCCATTTATCTGCCCGCACTTCACACACACCTTAGCTTGAAAACCCCTTGGTAGAGCTTCACATGTCTACATGAGCATCGTGGCCAAGGGATGACCAGAGAGCCCAAGACCAAAGTGTCTTCTCCTTCCACTACCCCAACAGAGTGAGATGCCCTTTCCTACCTGGAACATTCTCATGTTCATGTTTTTTCAGATGTCTGTCCAAGTTGGTCTGTTGCCCAAAGCACCGGTTGCACAGGTGACATTTGAATGGCTTCTCCTTGTTATGGATGTTCCGAACGTGCCGCTGCAGGTTGGAGGAAATGCTGAATGACCTGTCACAGTATTTACACCTGAAAAATAGAAGCAGAGAGAGCAACGTGAGGGGAAAAGAAAAAAACCCAAAAAGAAAAATCTGACTATCAGAGTAGCAGAAAAATCTCCATCTATAAATCTTTACTGAGCTGAGGACCTGGGAAGCACAAGGCATTAATCACTCCAGACAAATCTGATATTATTGTTACTCAAGGAGCACAAAGAAAGGATTAATTAAGAAGGGAGTCGTCCAAACAAATAAGAATCTTAAACAAAATAATTACTTTTCCACACAGGAATGGAAAAAAGAAAAAGGAGAGGTGGATTTATTTCTTCCCCCCTTCTCAGCTGGTCAGGGAAGTAGGTGAAATATGGCTGTGGAGGGAGGAGAAAGACAGAAGGGGAAGACAGAAGGGATGTTAAGAGTATAAAATAGCTATTAGCCGGCACATCTCTACACGACACAGCTATCTGCACACGCAGGAAAGTCCAGATTTATTTGTGCAACTCCTTGTGGTCCTCAGGATGTTGGCGGTACCTCCAGCCTTTAAAGGTAGCTATGGTTATTCTCACAGCACATTGGCTCCCAAGAAACACACCATCATTTCCAAACAGGATGAGATTTACTCTTCAGAAGTGAGTATCTGGTTTACGATGAAAAGCTGTGGAATGTGAGGAAGCAAGCCAGAATGTTCAGGGAAACTGCTGAGCGAAGAAATGTTCCCTCTGAACCAAACCTCCGCAGGACCCTGTGTTGGAAACTTGTTCAAAGTTGTCACCCCCGGTATGGGTTCAGGTTCCCTCCAAACAAAAACAAGGTTCAGTTAAACCAAGGAGCAAAGCCCTTTCCAACTCTTCCAACTGATGGACTGAAGAGGGCAGCTTCGAGCCGTCATGGAGAGGTTCGCTACTAAAGCTCCAGAACAATCTCATCCCTCTTCGAATCCGACTCGATCCCTCATTAGATTCCCCCTTGAAAAGCATCATTTGTGCTGCAACAAAGCTGCTTTCCTTAGGGGTCTACCTCCAAACCCCATGAGAAGTGGAATCCTTTCCTCTGTAAATCCTGGGACAACGTAAAACCTTCTTGAACCCCATAACTCCAGAAGAGAACCACAGCAGAACTGCTCTCCGCTCCTCTCACTCAGTTTGTCCCACTGAGCCGAGCTTCTGTTCGATAAAGGCTGTAGGTGGAGAAGCACTGGTGCCCAACAGCTCACGAGGAGGAGACGGCACCCAGAACTTTCCAGTGCTTGTGTCACTCACATACGACACTGTATTTGTGTGACGCTAAGGACAAGGGATTGTTTCCTACAAACACAACAGGTTCAAACGAGGGAAGGAGGCGGTGTGAGTGTAAAACCTACACTGTGAAACATGACACGCGGCTTCCAGATGTGATACAGCTGCCATTTGGATTTGGATCTCCAGAAAGAAATGGGTATTATTTTTGGAAATGGCAGAGATACGTTTATGAAACAGTCTCTCTTGTTGAACGTTTATGGATTCCATACCCACCTCCAAATTGTCTACTGTGAAACCCCCAGAAAGAATAAAGATACTTGCAATCATGACCCTCTCTTATGATGAAGCCAGGAAGAAAGCAACTTTTCTGTTTTAAACTACAGCTTTCTCAGACTTGCAAAGCTTTCAAAGCTTTTCTTTGTTGTTTTTGCTTTCTTTTTTTTTTTAGGAAAACCCACAGATCGAAGGACTAAAGAAAACAAGGAGGCATTTGAACATCAGCAAGAACAAGCACAGCTTGTCCATGGAGAGTTAAACAGATTTCCAGCTCCTCTTCTTCTCCTATCTGCTAGCAACCAGTGAAGCTGCTCTCAGGAGCTGCCAAGGCTTCAGCTGCTTCTGCTGCTCAGCACTACAGAACAAAGTGACGTCCAAGCCAGCCAATCTTAGAATCATTAAGGTTGGGAGAGACCTCCAAGATCATCCAGAACAACTATCAACCCGACCCCACCCTGCCCACTAAACCCTGTCCGCCAGGACGACAGGGTCTCCCCCCTCCCTGGGCAACCTGTTCCAACCCCTGACCACTCTGTCAGGGCAGAGATTTCTCCTGATGAGAACCTACCCGTCCCCTGGCACAGTGCCCCAATATCCCCATTGTTCCACAGCAGTTCCATAAGCAGCTCTGCCCAGCTTAGTTCTACGGGTATCGCAAAAGCACCCCAAATGCTCTCACTTCCTGCCTGTCTCAGCAGCTCTTACGCTCCTCTAAGGCAAATCCTCCTTCATTTGAGTTCGAGGCTGACCATGTCTGGGCTGAGGCTGCCCCAGGTACCCAACTGGGTCTCACCTACATCACTCACCCGGGCAGCTCCGGTGACTTCAAAGGCAGCGCTGGCATGCGCCAGGCAGGAGCGGTCTGACCTCCTGCACGTCAATTTATTTAGATGTTCAGGAAGTCTTTGAAAAGTTCCCTTTGACAGGCCCTTGCTCTAACCATGAGCTATGTGGATGCAGGTTAGGGTAGGGAGAAAGGATAAAGAGCTTGTTAAAAAAACAGAAAGCACAGGGGCATTGGAAAGGAGCAGCAGCTCACGTCTGAAAGCAGAGAGATGAGGAAGCCGTACTGGGTTATTTGTGGTCCCAGAGGGGTCGGTACTTGGACCTCTGCTGGTTTTAATCTAAATAAATGACCCAGACAGAGGAACCAGCTTAAATTTAGGGAAAGGCTGAACAGAGAGGGAGGAGAAAAATAAAACCCTAAAGAAGAGCTGTTTGCTTTGTAAACACCCTGACAAAATGCTTCGAAAGCTTCTGCCTTATCAGTTTGTAGTAACACACCCCCAGGCTAGAAAAATACTAAGTGGGAATGAATGATGGCAAAGAAGGGATGAAGCTGGGACCGAGGACTCCGAGGGGCAGCAGAGACTCCTGACGGCTGGAGGGACCAGGATACCTTGTATCATACAGTTGGAAGGGGAAAATCAGAGAGGGAAGCCCAGTAAGGGGCAGCAAGTAACTGAGCTACTCACAGCACGACTACTACAGTTTGGTGGCTCCAAGTGTGCCTGGAGAGCTTATGATAAGATGCTTTGTAGAGTTTCAACAGGGTGACAGCAATGGATAAATTTTACACCTATGTGTTGATCAATGGGAGCTGTAAAGGCAGAATGGCAGCAACAAAGAGTAAAAAACACAGGGCAGCTACTCATCCTGGGGGTAGCTCCTTTGCCTCAAGTGCATCTACAGCAAGGATGAATTTAGGCTCCATTTAAATGAAAAGGAAACAGAGACTTTTATGGAACTCTGTGCAATCTTAAACTGCACGGTTAGATGTCAGGTCTAGTTGTTAGTCTGAGCTTAATGCAGATAACAGGACACAGGGGCCCAAAAGGAAATTAAAGAAAAACAAATTCAAAGCAGACGTCAGGAAGCACATCTTTATGGGAGGATTCCCAGGCAGTGCTTCGGGATCGTGTGTAACTCAAGAATCAATTAGATGGCATCCTGGAGGGAACAAACATTTGAAAGGAGAAAATCAAGTCTGGCTGAACTGAGCAGCTTTTGGTTGTTCCCAGGTCAGGATTTCGTGGTGTTTATGTGATTGTGTGATTCCAGAGGATGAAAACAAAGCCAAGAACAAGCCCACAGCTACGAGAGACCCTCATGTTCACCTGAGCTGCATTAGAAACTGCTCCTCCTGGATTTTGATTGGGAAGCTCAGAACAACAACAGAATCCTAGTTACTGTGACTGGGGTTTCCCGAAGGAAAGAGTTAAAATCCATTATTCTTTTCCTTTGCAAAAATCATTAGTTTGTGGTATTACTACAATATTATAAATTAATAGCATTTACACTAATTAGACACCATGAAAGTTGAAGTGACTTGGTAAAAGCAACCACATCGCTTACCAGTGACAGTCAGGAATCACAGAACATTAGGGACTGGAAGGGACCTCGAAAGATCATCCAGTCCAATCCCCCTGCCACAGCAGGATCCTCTAGACCAAGTCACACAGGAACACATCCAGATGGGTTTTAAACATCTCCATTGAAGGAGACTCCACAACCTCCCTGGGCAACCCCTTCCAGTGCTCTGTCACCCTCACTGGGAAGAAGTTCCTCCTCACATTTATGTGGAACCTCCTATGGTCCAGCTCACACCCATTGCCCCTCGTCCTGTCACTAGATGACATCAACCCCAAAGCACCTTATTTTCCTGCTTTTTTCTTGATTGACACCTGCACCTTTATGGGAACTTCAAGAACATTTTAATTCATATTTGGAGGAAAATAGAACTGACAGAGCCCAAGGAGAAAAGATTTAAAGGGAGACATCAGTAACGCACCGAAACGTCAGCCAGCACCTTCTACCTGGAAAGTCAGCGCTTCATAAAAAAACCAGCCTTGAGAACAGTTACTGCTGGAAAAGTTGGAAATCTTAGCTCTCCAAGAGCAAAAGGCAAATCAGTGATAATTAAGCTCTTGTGTAAAGGCAGCAGCAATTCTCCAGACAGCAGTTATAATACGACATTGTCCAGAAGTCAAACCTCTATTAGCAACAGAAAAAAACACCCCATCACACCATGCAGGCCATTTGCTTCTGGGAGAAGACCAGATCAAATAAATCTGTATTTTGCTAACCTTTGGAAAGTTGCAAGTCTCCTTTTTTGGAAGAAAAGTGAACCAAACAGTCCTGGAATAATGGTTTCGGTCGGCCAGGGGTGTGCAGCGAGTGCTCACTGCACGTTCACGGCAGATCAAGTAATGCCAGCGGGAAAAAATGGGAACAGGGAACGGATCCAAAATACAGGTCTGCTTTGGAGAGGGGGAGTGTGCTTTCTGGAGTCATTATTATTATGAATTTTGATTTACCTCATGGCTACTCTCAGAATTGTGTATGGAAAAGGGAAAAAAGCAGGGGAAAGGAAAGAAAAAATAGGGAAAAAGAAAGAAAAAGTAGGGAAAAAAGAAAAAAGTAGGGAAAAGGAAAAAAGTAGGGAAAAGTAGGGAAAAGCAAAAAGAAGGGAAAAGGAAAAAGTTAGGGAAAAGGAAAAAAGGTTGGACAAAGGAAAAATGTAGGGAAAATATGGCAAAAGAAATAAAATTATTGAAAAAGGAAAAAAGTGTGGAAAAAGAACAAAGTATGAAAAGTTGAAAGTACGGAAAAATAAATAATGGAAAAAGAAAATGGTATGGAAAAAGCAAAATGTGTAAAAATAAGGAAAAAATAAAGTATGGAAAAAGAAAAATCATTAAAAATATGGAATAAGAAAAATCACGAAACAAGGAAAAAAGTGTGGAAAAAGAAAGAAAGAATGGAAAGAGAAAAATGTGTAGAAAGAAAAAAAATAGGAAAAATAAAAAGTATGGGAAAAGAAAATATCATGGAAAGTAAAAAAGGATGAAAAGTGTATGGAGAAAGACAAATGTGTGGGGAAAATAAAAAACACACATGAAAAAAGAAAAACAAGGATGGATTAAGAAAAGAAGTATGGAAAAGGATCAAAAAAGTATGGAAAGAGAAAAGAGTCTAGAAAAAGGGAACCTAAAGTTACTCGGTAGGCATGGGGGTTACAGTGTGGGTGAGAGCAGCTCCTCAAGTTAAACTAAGCATAAAGCCCTGCTGGATTTGACCACAGGGCCCTTTGCTGCTCATAAATCCCCATTTTTCTGCAGAGCAGTGCTCACAGGAGCTGTCTTGTGAACTCAGGGAAATATCAGCTCCAACAACTGAAATGGTTTGGGCTGTTGCTATTGTTCAACGACGTGGAAAACAGGTTGTGGACAAACACAGGGCTGCATTTTCAGTGAGATCAGCCCACCTTCCACTCAGTTTTGTTCATACAGGGCCCTACTTGAACGAGAACCCATCATTTTTGGACAGAGTTTTTTGTAAATATTCAGAGAGAAGACCAGGGAAAATGATTCCCACTTGGTCTTCACTGAGAAATATCTCTTCACACACCTGCACACACGCAGCATGACAGCAATTTTCTGGTGGGGTTTATTGATGGGCAGCTACACCTCTCACCAGACCAGGCTGCCCAGAGCCCCATCCAACCTGGCCTTGGACACTTCCAGGGATGGAGCAGCCACAATCTCCCTGGGTGACCTGTTCCAGGGCCTCAGCAGCCTCACAGGGAGGGATTTGCTCTTCATATCTAATCCAAATCTCCCATCTTTTAGCTTGAACCCATTCCCTTAGGACATTCCTACCTTTGATTTTTGAGCAGATACACTACAGGACTTTTCTGATCTTCTACTCCAGGCACCTCTGATTCACATCAGGAAAATCAAATTAAAAAAAAATAAATCTGGCTGGGATGCAGCAGTTAACTGGCTGGCAAACCCTTCAAACCAGACTTCCAGAGACATTCAACACCTTCAGCTGTCCTTGAGATGAATGGTTAATGTGAGTGTTGAACAACACTGCAAATCAGGCCAGCATCCAGCTAAATATAAGTTAAGTGTCTCTCTGCAAGCTGCCAAGATGGATTATTTTTGGCTGGCACACAGAATGTCCAGCCCCACAAATCGTTAGATGTGATGCCCCAGGCCTGCAGGGGTACCATGGCATTGCTTTCTGCAGAAAGGAGTCAAAAAAATACCAGAGTGGTGAATGGGGGGTGTGTTGGGGAAGGGGCTGTGTGTGGGGGCCAAGCTCACCTGTAGGGTTGCTCTCCAGTGTGTGTCCGCAGATGCCGGGTCAGGTTTGCTGAGCGGGGGAAGATCTTACCGCAGTACCTAGAAGGTGAAAGGCAAAAGAGCTGTCAGTGCACCTCATTTACAAATTCCCCATCACCACTAGCTTCCATCCATCTCACTTTGAGACTCTTGCGCCGAGTTCCTCTCATCTGTTATTCTAAAAACCCTGTGAACAAACTAAAGATCTGGAGATCATAGAATCATGGATTTGGTTTGGTTGGAAGGGACCTCCGAAGGGCATCTAGTCTAACCCCCCTACAACAAGCAGTGCCAGCACTCACCAGACCAGAGATGAATGGCTCCAGGGTTGGGGCCTCCACCACCTTTGTAGGCAGCCTGTTCCAGGGACCACCCACCCTCAGATTCCACGACTTCTTCCTCCTGTCCAGCCTCAATCTGCCCTTTTCCAGCTTCAAGCCATGACCCCTCACCTCCCATGGTGATGGATTCCTCTGCTGAGTTGTGTGTTGTGTGAAAGAACCCCCTTGCTTGTTCAAGACCATCCCTCTACAGTAACTCCACTCGCTCCTGCAGTGGCATAAGGGGTCACTGCCTGTCCATACTGAGAAATTTACAGATCACCTTTACAGCCCTATTTAGTTGCTTATCATACAGAATCCACGTGATTCTTTATTTCCTTCTAGGAATTCACAAGATTTTCCTCTGGATAAACACTGCAGGACTGCGTTACTCTTATTGGGAGGTGCTGCTGCTGAGAAGAAGGAAATGCAGCGACGGGGCATGATGAAATAAGAAAAAGGATCACGTTCTGCAGTAAATCAGATTCACAGTAAACTCGAAAGGAAGGGAGATCAAAATGAAAATATTAATTGGGAAATAAAACATAAAGGATGAAGAATTACATTCTCTGGAGTCTCCTGCTTTGGAGCCAAACCTGCCTAGATGTCTTCCTGCGGGATCTTCTCAAGGTGATCCTGTTCTAGGAGGGGGTTTGGACTAGATCATCTCCAGAGGTCCCTTGCAACTGCTACCATTCTCTCATTCTATCAGAGAACATCAGGGATTGGAAGTTACCTCAGAGAATCATCCAGTCCAATCCCCCCACCACAGCAGGATCACCTAGACCAAATCACACATGAACATGGCCAGGCGGGTCTTAAACCTCTCCAGAGACAGGGCTCCACAAAAGCCCTGGGTAGCCCATTCCAGTGCCCTCACTGGGAAGAAGTTCTTTCTCAGATTGTTGTGGAGCCTCCTCTGTTCCAGCTCACACCCACTGCCCCCCGTCCTATCGTTGGGTGCCCAGGAGCAGACCCTGGCTCCATCCTCCTGACACCCACCCTTTCCATATTTATCAACATTCACGGGGTCCTCCCTCAGGCTCCTTTTTTCCCAGCTCAAGAGACCCAGCTTTCTCAGCCTTTCCTCTACATGGAGATGCTCCACTCCACCATCTTTGTGGCTCCGCACTGGATCTCTCTCAAGAGATCTTCTTTCCTTCTGGAACAGAAGAGCCCAGAACTGGACGGACACAATATTTAAGATGTGTTCTCACAAGTGCAGAGTAGAGGAGGAGAAGAACCTCTCCTGATCTCTTAACCTATGATCTTGTGTCTATGAAACCTGCTGGGTACTGGTGCAGAAGGAACATTGGAGGAGACTTCAATTCCAGAGACATTTAGTATCTTTCGATGTCCTACAATGGTTACTGTGAGTGTTCAGCAGCAAGGAAAATCCAGCTTTTCACCTGTGTGGATCTAAGTGCAAGTAGGTAGAAACGTCCCGTTTCTAAACACTCAATGGAGAGTTGAGACAGCTCAAATTTGAGCTGCAATATGACTTTCCAGAGCTGCAATGCCTGCAGTGGGTACAACTGTGTTTGAAAACGTTCTTTACTGCACACCATCACTTTGTGTGGCTGAGACCGCCCTGGCGTTGCAGACTGTGGCATTTGCTGCCACACACGAGAGACTTGGCTTGGAGAAGCCTGTTTGCTTGAGAATCTCCAGATCTGCTCTGAGGTTATTAAAAATCACAAAGAAAATAAGAGATGCTGATCTTTCTACCAGACAAAACAAGCTATTTCAGAGGGAATTAGTCATCAGAATGCTCTGCTCTAATTCTGCTGCTGCTTGCTTTTCCCTCCCACCCCTGTTCAGATGATGAAGAGGTCCTTGTGAAGCTGCTCTGTTAGAGGTGCTCACGGCACTTTTTGGTGCCACAAGCTGAGGGTACTGGTGTGCCCTTACCTGCAGGTGTAACGCTCCTTGCCCTTGCGCAGGATGGGATCCGATAACGTGGGTGGTGGTGATCGGAAGTTGAACGGGTGGTGTGGAAGGGGCTGCAGGGAAGTGCCAGTGTCTGCTTTCATGGCTGCAAAACTCTCCAGTTTCTCTGTCATGGTTTCTATGGCTGACATCTACAAGCACAAGGCAAGAGGTGTCATAAAAGCACACGGGAAGGATAATTCCTGATTCATAAAACACGTCTTTTAGCACTAGTAGTTTGGTCAAAACCTGGTGCTGATGTTTGCTCTCACTTTCAGAAGCTGGTGGCACAGTGTAAAGTGCAGACACTGAATCCAGCCAGAGAGAAACGGAGTGTCAGTCTCCAAGAAATCAGAAGTACATGAAGTATCAGAAAAAGATGGCAAAGACATGAAGTCAGGCAGCAAAGCCATGAGACCTCCAAAGTCACCCTCTGCAATGTGCTTGTGTTCTTTTGAGAAGGCTGAATATAAATTATCTCTAAAAAAAAAATAAGCTACGATTTCCTCTTTTTCCAGGGATGACACTGAAATCAAATGTTGTGCTCAACTGCTGGATGTGCAGCCCATTGCTCAAACCCTCCTCCCAAACTCCAAACAGCCTTCCAAGGCTTTCCAAAGCAAGGAGGCCTGATTTCTCCAGCAGAAGGACAGCACTGGTGAGCTGCGGGCAGGCAGGTAAACGCAGGTTAGAGAGGACAGAGACCTCTTGGGCAGGAGGCAGAAGAATCCTGGCCACAATGGAGCTGAGGGAGCATGGGGGAATGTGTGACAGAGGAGAGGCTGAGGCTGGGGGCTGATGAAGGAGGAACTGGGCTCAGGATGGAGCTGGTTCACAGAGAGTTTGCCTAGTGAAGAGGCCAACATATTAATTATATCTAGGAAAGGTTCAGAAGCCAGTGGAGGTGATGGAAGAACGGGTGGGAGATGGCTGAGTTTCCTGGAGTGAAAGGCAATTCCAGCCAAAATCCTCAGTGTGAGCTGCTGTGGGATGAGTTACGGTTCCCTACGGTTTGGAGGACTCCGACTCAAAGCACAGTGACAGCCTGTTTGGATGGAAGAGGCAGGAACTCAAAGCCTAGAGATGTGACCCCAACAGAAGGTTCCTGGGTAGTTTTGTCAGCTTTAGTTACTGCAGCTAAGCAGCAAGCACGTTCCCACACAACCGCTGGATTAAATACCCCACCAGAAAGAGGGAAAAAGAGGGGAAAATGGAGTTCTAGGAGCAACATAAAGGAAAAAGTTGGCCTGTGTGCAACAAAAAAAGGATATGCATAAAAATCCTACCACAGGGAAAACACTTTTACTTTCATTAGAGCAAACCAGCAAACCCAAATGGGAGAAAGAATGGCAACTGGGAGGACTCCACTGACATTCCCAACATTGGATTTCGTGCACTCTTGAGAGCACTTTCAAGATCCCAAGCAGCAAACAGGGATAAAACAAACACGGCGGCAATAAAGCTGCCTCCTGGCCGTGAATGACATCACCGGGGAAGAAGGGAGCACTTGGTGGGGGAGTGGGAGCCTGACTGGAGCATCAGCCTGAGAGCAGGGGGACAGCGAGTGAGCGGAAGGCAGTAGGAAGCCATAGATCAAACCTCGGTGCTCTATTGTACAGGAAGGGCTGATGACCTTTTGCACGTTTACACTTTATTAAACAGGGCTCAAGGGGGAGGAAGGGGAGCCAAGATATTGTTTAAAAATGCAGGACTCTAAAATAATAATAAGAAAAGAAGTCACTTTAATCACCAAAGACTATATTGTGGAAGGCTGACAGCCATTCATAAGCTGTAAAAAAGTGGAGTAGTAAAACCCATTTCCCCATAATAGATCCACGGCCTCTTAGTTGGAGGCTCCCAGCCCATGATAAATAGTAAGTAATACTTAGCACCAGCCACTTGAAAAGGTTACTCGATCATTTCACCGCGAAAGCTCTGCCCCAGCTGCCAGTCATGTAACAAAACCATCACGGCTAAACGCTAGCGAGATCTTTCAGAGCTGTGCCACTCAGCCCGTCGCTGGAGTACCTGGAGATAGCTTTTGTTGTGCCCTGTTCTCCAGGCACTTAGTCAGAGGTGTTTGCTGGCTCGATAGCCAGAGGCTTATTTTAAAATTCTAAACAGCCAGCCACATCTTCTCCGGTGCTAAAGGCACTTTGCTATTTAGGGAACGACTGCCTGGTTATAATAAAACAAAATTAAAAAAAAAAGAAGGGGGGGAAGAAAAGACATTTAACAGGTGAGAAAAGGTTTTCCATTAAGTTATCAAAAAGTTACAGCATTTATTTTTGTTGTCCAGAGTTTGGTTTCCATAGACAAATGGCTGAATGACTCCACCGTTGGAGCAGCAGAACTACTGCTACAGAATAAAAAGTTGCCTGGAATTTGTTTGGAGGGAAAAAGCATCTCCTGAATGTTCAGACTTTGTCACATCTTGTGGCTTAATCACAGCTCTTCCAGAGCTGGGGAATTACTCACAGAAGAGAACACTGAGACCAGACTCGGGGTTCAGAGTGAAGAACAGGCAGGGTGTGACCCAGCACATGAAGATCATTCCTAATGAATGAATAGATCCTTCTTAATTGGTACTAATGGCATCCTGGCTTGTATCAGGAACAGTGTGGCCAGCAGGATTAGGAAAATAATTCTCCCCTTGTACTGGGTGCTGAGGACGTCTCACCTCAAGTACTGGGGGCAGTTCTGAGGCACTCACTTCAAAAAAGAGATGGAGGGGCTGGAGTGGTTCCAGAGGAACAACGAGGCTGGGGAAGGGACTGGAGGGAAAGTCTAATGAGGAGAGGATGAGGGAGTTGGGGGTGTTTAGCCTGGAGAAGAGGAGACTCGGGGGAACCTTCTCCCTCTTGCCAACTCCTTGAAGGGAGGCTGTAGTCAGGTCGGGGTCGGGCTCTTCTCCCAGGCAACCAGCACCAGGATGAGGGTTACGCTGGATGTTAGGAAGCCCTTCCTCACGGAAAGGGGGATCAGACACTGGAATGGACTGCCCAGGGCAGTGGTGGAGTTCTCATCCCTGGAGGGGTTTAAGGACAGATTGGCTGTGACCCTTAGCGCCCTGGTCTGGCTGATGTGGTGATGCTAGATCATGGGCTGAGCTGGATGAGCTCAGAGGCCTTTTCCAGCCTCAATCATTCAGTGATTCTGTGAATGAAGAAGTGAGAAGCAGGAGCCCCTGAAAATATAATTCCCTGGGGAAAAAATTCAGGCTATCATCAAATAGGGATAATCTCTCATGTTCCTGAGCAAACAACCTGTACGTGAAATTGCTGACAGATCCCACAGCATGGGAACAGCAGTTCTGCAGATCAAGTGATCTTTTACACAGCAACCCACTCCACTGCAAACCAGTCCTCAGGAAGTTTCAGGCTCGAGTGATTATAAATTTCAGGCTATTGGATGTGATAAGCTGTCAGAGATAACCAGACCTTCCACATCTTTTCATCGCCACGGGAAGAGGACGTGGTCAGGATTTTGGGAACAATGTTAACAACCTTCCACCCAATGTTCGTTCCTGCGCAAGGTCTGGATGTTTCTCGTCATCTCATTGGGTTGCTTTGCCACACTAGCTCCTCCCTGCTATCAGATTCTTTACAGGCAGATATCCCCCCCTATTCTAACTCACACAAACACAGGATGTTCCTGGCCAGCCTGTCACCATTATCCAGCCTCTACGAAGGAAAAATCAGGGGAAGTTATTAACCAAACTCTGAGGCTGATGCGAAACAATGAGGGAACTAAGTTTAGCTGTGAAAGCAACCAGGACCCAGCTTTCACAAACCTTCCAGTTATTTATCTAAGGTGGGAAACATTATCAGAGGAGAACAATGCATGTGAATATAAAGGAGGGAACAGCCACGACCACAAGCCCAGCTCCCAGCATGTGCTCATAGCAGGAGGGACGAGGGATAGCTGGTGGCCATCACCCTGCAGCGGATGCTGGGCTGTGTTGTCACTGTGAGGAATCCTAAGGGCAGGAAGCAGCACTGCTTCTTGCGGGGCTTATAAAATAAGGGGGTTGTAAACTGGGGTTGATTCTCATGAATGGTCTTAGTTTCTCTGGACTTGGTGAACTCTAGGGTAAAGGCTGGAGTTCCTGGTGTACTATGAATGTGAAAGCTGTCCAGCAGCTCTGGAGTGACTCAGACCTGCAGGAGATGTAGAGGGAGCAAATCTCTGTGAGTTGTCAGGAGAACAGAGACTGGAGCAGCTGTGTGGGATGAAGTTCTCCAAAGCCCAGTTCTCCACTGTTGGTGATGTAAGGGCACATCAAGTGTAAAGTGCTACTGCACAGACCACGTGAAGTGTCCACATCTCATCCCTGCTCTTCTGTCAGTACAAAGCACACAGACAGGCGTAGCCAACCACCCTCCTCCAGCCGGGTGTGGGATTACAGGTATCTGAAAGGAACCAGTGGAAAACAGTGGAGGTTCCGGACAGGAACTTAGATGAGAAAGTTTCACTCAAGTGACCTGTTTGTCCCAGCTCCACCTCAGCCTTCACAGCATTCAATCATCCAACCCTCCACTGGAACATCCCTGTGTTTACCTGGGGGTGAAAAAGCAGTGGGGAGGGTCGCAGGTACTTCTCCTTTAGGGCACCCACAGGGTCTGTCACCTTCCGCTTCTCCACCCTGCTGGACAACAACACAGAGGGTTACATACCCCACAGGGCATGGCAGCAGAGAAACAGCCACCTCATTTGCAGAGGTGGTTTAATTTTATCTGTGAGGTTATTCCCTTATTGAAACAAGCCTCTTTCTTCCCCTTCTGCTGCAAATTATGACCCATAATTTCCCCTCCAAAAGGCAGTGGAGACAGCACAAAAATGGATCCCTTTCCTTTGGGCATCAGGATAAGGACTAGGGAAACCTTTGGTCTTTACGTGAGAACTAACATCTCTGCTATAGGGATTTCTGAGCCTCTGCTACTGTGAAATGCCATGAAAAAACCCACTGCATCTAGAGCAAACACCACGGCTAAGTGGGAGAAGCTCTGGAGTCCACAGCAGGCAGCCACAGCATGGAAAAAATTTGTCTTCGAGCGTTTGTCTTTATCTGAAGAGTTAATGCGGGGCCAGACCTCGCAGCCCCCAGCGTGCTGAAATCATTAGGTGTTTCATATTTATTTCCTCCCTTGCAGCTGGGACAGAATTTGCACCGAGTTTCCTTGGCAAGCAGCAACTGAAATAGAAAATTGGGAACTGGTGGAAGATTTCTGAAGGGACTGAGGAATCCGCATCGTTCCGACATCCCTTTGGTCTGTTCAAACATTCCCCACTCCGGCACGCTGCTACGTAGGACCAGTCCTAAAGTTGGACTCCTGTTTTTGAAAAGGTTGGCTTTGCTTTCACAGACTATTCAATTTGTGTGGAATCACCACATGGAGAGACTGAAATGTCCTCTTGGAGGGGGGAAAAAGTGTCAGGAGAGGGACTTGAATGAACGCAGCTGCATCTTTAAACCACTGGACTAGAGTCCAGCTCAGCTAAATCAGCAGAAATGTAATAGTAAGAGTCATTTTAACTACATAAGTCTGGCCTAAATGAGAGCAAATCTTTGTTGCTGTGTTTCAGCTGATTGGTTTGTGGATCGAATTCTGGAACAGTTTGAAATGAGAGTCCTGCAGAGCTCTAGTTGGAAAAGGGAAGGGACAAGGGAAGGGAAAAGGGAAGAGAGAATGGGAAGGATTTGAAATGGTTATAATTTCTGCAAAACAACACACTAAAAAGGCAGAACAGCAAATCACCCCAAGCAGTGGAGTTTTGCTCTGCTGACGCACCAAACTCAGAGGTGATGCTCAGGGCAACACCCGAACCCTTGTCAGGAGCCTCGGGGCCACCTCCACCAGCCCCAGAAACGTAAAACCTGGAGCATTTCACGCAGTTTTGCCACATCCTGGTGCTGGGTAATGAGCACAACACAACAAACGCTGGATGATCCCTCGTCAGAGCTGGGTTCTGTGGCAAGCAGAGAGGATTAAGCAGATCTTTTCAGCCCAGTTGCCTGAGAACGGTACCTTAACGAGGCCAAGCTAAAAACTGCTCTGATTTCAGGCTGTCTGGTTGCATTAAACTATATCACAGGCAGAAAATGTCAAGGATTTAAGTGGCCTTTGGGAGAAAAACAAAGGAGCCAAATGATGTGAGAGAGCCTGATAAAGAGAAGTTTAGAGACCAAATATTTCCCTGTGTTTTAAGCGGGGACTTGGAAGCTCTGCTGGTTTAGCTCATCCCATCAGAAGTCTCCAGCGCCCGACTTTTCTATTTTAATGTATTACCATAACTACACGCACCCCATGGAATGCATCAAACGATGCCCCCCATCCCTCACTTCCATCTGTCTTCTGGACCTTTACAGTTTTTCCCCCAAGGCTGCTATTTTAATTGGCAACGGCTTCTTCAAGCCTTGTTATTTTAACTTTCCTACTGAGAATGCCTAGAGGTGGCAGGGACCCTTAGGTTTGTCCGTACTTATTCCTTTTATTTTGCTTCCAGTAGCACCTTCAACAAAAAATATCCCCCAGACTATTTACACCAAGGACTGATTCTTCCAGGAGCTGATGAGTACGGGGGGTCGGGTTGTGATGCAGCCATTTCCACCGCAGATGGTGACCGGAGTGAGTGAGCGACACAGCACCAACCCCAGAACCCTTTAATAGCAGGCAACGAGGGCTCACTAATCCTCATCTCAGCTGACAGTTCCTTGGCCTGGCCAGACGTTGACATCATTTTTTCCCACAGTTATCAGCCCTACAATAGCAGCCTGGCAGTGACATAGGTGCTCTGCTCCTGGCCCAGCCGAAGCCACACCATCTCTCTCGCTGTTCGCAGCCATTTGAACCACCCCTGTGGTGACCATGAACCTGTCCAGCAGCTCCCACAGCACAACCATTCATTTATCCGGCGGGATGGGTTACAGCCGGGCTCACTGTGCCTTCCCACAGCACCCCAGGGACACCGAGCTTGAGGACACAAGGACAAACCACCCACTGCCAGGACTGGCTGGTCACTGAAGCACCCAAGACAGGAGCCCAGGTTCTGCAGTGGGTGTTATCAAGCCTTGTGTCCTAAAGGAGAATTAATTGCCTTGTTAATCTCCAAATTAAACTGGCTTGGGATAGCTCTTTCCACTGGAATTTGCTGAGAGCAGATAGCGTTTGCTGTGTGACAACCACATCTCCTCTGTAGCAGGAAGATACCAAAGGCAGTGCCCAGATGGGTGATTACCTGGTGGGTAATTCACAAACCTACCAGTATCTTTGCCATAAAACTTACTATTATTTTCCTTTACACAAGCTCCAAACCAACAGAAGAGTCAACGCTTCCTTTTACATCTTCTGCACACATTCCTTCCAGAGGTTTAACTGGTATTTGGACAACTTCACCCAGTCTCTGCTTCTAGCAGCTGTCCATCCTCAGATTGTGCCACGCACAAGAGAGCAAAACCAGACCTTCCTCAAAACCATCAAGGGAGACTTGGAAAACCCTGTTGTCTTCTAGAGAAAACAACTTCTAAGGAAGACAACTCTGCACGAAAGGTATCTGAGGGAGATTCTAGTAGCAACACACTACCACCTATTTACACGGAGCTTGTTACTCCACACCTCAAAGGTTGGGTCCACCACAGTGATTCCTATAAAAAGAAAAGGAATCAGAAACTAAAAAAGGGGGGGTGGGGAGGAAAAAAGGTGAAGTGGCTCCTGAAAAGCCATCAAGCCAGGCAGTGGGAGAGCTGCATTTCCAGGCTCCCAGGGCTCCTGACTCATTCCCAAGCCATGAGAGCTGGGGATCGGAGGCATCTGAACTCTGCATTCTTATCGAATCAAACCTCTGGAATTTCCCCAGCAGAAGTGCCATCTCAGTGTTGGCTCGTGGGAAGAGTCCTCAAATAGGTCAAGTTGCTTCTTTGTCAAAATAAAGATGTTCTTTATACGCATTGATCACCACCCCTCAATGAGTCAGCCCTTTCCATTCAGAACAATTCAACAAGAGAAGTATAAGCAACTGCAACAGAGTTCCTAAACAACCTGCACCCCGATCTGGCTCAAGTCGCCCCATCGGCTAGAAAATGGGCTCGTTAGACAAAACGCTTAAGGCAGGGTATGTTAATACCTGTATATGGGGTCCATGAAAAAGGGCGATGGCTTAGCATAATGCAGGGATGGCTGCTGAGGCAGCTGAGACTGGGAAATCTTGGGCAAGACTTCACTTGCCATCAGCTTCCTTTCCCCATACACGTGGTTTTTCCGTGGCTCTCTTCCTCCGTTCTGGCTGGCTCGGATGCGGTTGCCGATGCTCAGATCCAGGGGCTGCTCTTCCCCCGAGGATGGGACTGGCAGGACCTTAGGTGGCGGCAAGATTGGCTTAATCTCTTTTGGCTTTGTGGTGAGATCGAAGGGTGACTCTGAGCTGGTGCTGCCTACTTTGTGGAGGTCCCTGGGTGACTTTGGTTCTGCCTTGACCAGCAAGTTGTGATTGAGGGTCCGCTCCGTAAAAGGGTAGAGAGAGTGGGGGAAATTGGGGAGGAACTGAAAAGGGAACATGGAATGATATGGGAGTGAACCCATCTTTTTCTCCTGCATCCCCATAAAGCCAGGCCCAAAATATTTCTCTGCAATGGAGGCGATGGCTTTAATGGAGTCATTAGCTGCTCCCGTGGTGGGCAGCAGGTGCTCCTCAGGGGGAGGGAAGAAGGAATGCTGAGAGTAGAAGAGAGGGATCTCACTCGTGTTGTTGGTGGAACTCGCAGACACCGAGCTGCTGACAAAGTCTGGCTTGGTCTCCATCTGTTTGCTCTTGTCTTTTGTTTTGTCCCTGTCACTCTCTGCATCACTGTCCAGGTCAGAACCCGTGCCAGTCGTGGTGTCCAGATCTGTGCCTGTGGTTGTGTTGACATCCTCAAAGTCACTGCCATCAGACATGTCACTGTTCCTGGCTTTTAGCTTCTCCAGGTAGGAGTTTTCCAGGCTGCTTTCACATTTCTCCTCTCCTGAAGTGGCCTGGTTGCTGTTGCTCACTGCAGAGATCAGGGGAAGTGCTGGGTTGCTGAGGGGGCTCGGAAGCTTTGCGTCTTGAGTGTGGTTCAGGGGGCTTTTGAGCAGTTGGGTGGGCGGTAACAAAGGGGGTCTGGGGTATAGTGACGGTGGGAAAATCCCCGGGAATCCCGGAGTGAGGGCAGGGAATGCTGGGGGGGCAGGTGAGAAGGGAAGACCCCCTGGGTGTGGACGGGATGGAAAATAGTCATTAAATCCCAAGCTGGTGTGATTGAGGTTGGGAGAGGGCTTGGATTTGTCCATCATGGAAGTGGGCGTCAGGGGTAGGCCAGGGGCAAAGATCCCGCCCGGGTTGTAATGGTTCTTGCCCTCGCAGAAGCGCCGGTGTTTGTTGAGGGAGGAGGTAGTGCTGAACATCTGGCCACAGTCCTTGCATTTGATCTGCGTGCGACAGTCTGCGTGCATCCGCTTGTGACGGCACAGGTTGGAGAACTGCGTGTAGGACTTGTGACAGACCTCACCTAAAGCATCAACAGAAACCAACAACAAAAGCGATATGAAATTAAGAGGTCACAGCCCAAACGCACAAGGAGGAGCTTCCCCAGCCACCCTGTCACTCCTTCTCTACAGAAATCTGAGGGACATGCTGTTCTCACTCAAGTAACTTTGGGCATTTCCAATAAAGGTAACAGGTGATTTTTAATGAGAATCATAGAATCATCCAGGCTGGAACAGACCTTTGAGATCATCGAGCAAGAAGAGACCAACGCTCAACTCTCTACGCCCTCCTTTCAGACAGCGGTAGACTTTAGCTAGTCTGCTTCCCCTGTAGCCCTGGTGTGACAGGAAGCACGGAAGGCTGAAGGGAGAAGCACTTGAAGCAAACGAACCCGTTCTTTAATGCCATTAATACTAAGTAACTGCTCCATAGGGATGGTCTATAAATACTCTGCCAGCCAGGCTTCAGTTCAGCGAGAAGCAGTGTTGGTCAAATTAGTTAAGATGCCTTGGCAATGCTAAGTTAACGCTCCATCAGCATTTTCTTTAACGACCTGTAAATACCCAGCTTTCAAAAACGGGCATTTTTATGACCTCATTCACCTGCAGACTTTGCTGGAGTGGAAGAAAAACGAAAATCCCACCCAAACATTTCTAGATCTCAAAACACAGTAACTTTTTATTATCTGATGCCTCTTTCAACATGGGAATAAATTCTGCTTCTTAGTGACTTAGCACTAACTTCTCCTGACATCAAGCCTTCCAGCTTGGTGACAAAGGGCTCTTGCCATCCCAGCTTCCATCCCAGTTTTTCCCGATAGGCACAGGTTGGCTTTCCCTACATTTTTTTCCTAAATCTTTTGGATCTAAGTCAGTGCTTGAGTATCAAATGTCAGGAGAATATTTCCCCAGCAGCTCTGAAAATACAAGGGGAAGCCTTTTGTATTGAAATCGAAAGCAACGATGATTAAAACTGAACCAAACAGACAGTTTGGTTCAAAGGAGCACTCCAAAATTCATCAGATCATCACCGAACGGTCTGCTGTGCCTGGTTTCTGATTGCACTAGAGGGCTAATATGAACCATCTTTCCTCAGGAAATTTCGGCCTAGGAGAGCAAGGAGCTGCCAAGGAAGCACAAGGTGAACTTGAAAGTCAACAGAAGAGTTTCAGTGTTTGAACAGCAGCCTTTTCAGGTCTGTGCGCTAAATCTATCCTTGTTATTTGGCAATTACACCTTAAAAACTTGTGCGAGTTCTTCTCACGTCTAGGGCTGTTGCGTGGATCGTTCGGGCTACCTCAGAGTTTCAAAAAAGGAGAGTATTCCCCTAAATAAACCCTTAATTTTTATTTCATTTTTGCTTCATTTTAAAATGGTTTCTTAAAAACATATAAATGGCTCTCCAGGCTGGTCCTGTGCTTTGCTATTGGAACCAGTTTCAGAGGATGGAGGGTGCTGTCCACTTCTGCTTGGTTTGGGCTTGATGTTACTTCAATTCCTTGGTCCTTGGTGCTAGAAAGGGTGACTGGGTTTCCTGCCCTGCTTGTCTATGCAAAGCAGGTTCATTTACTCCATTTTCCACCCCCAGGATCTATACAATGAAAAAACCTATCGAGACATGAGTTCACATCATCTTTCTAAAACAGGGAAAACTGGAACGTTTTCATTTATGTCCCCAGTCGTACAACCATGACAGGACAGTGACGTGTTCTGCAGCTGCAAAGTTTGAGTTTGATGGTTCGAAAGTCAAGTGTGGTACCATAAAACCCCAACCAAACACACTAATACACCCTCCCCACCCCCAACCATTTCATTCTGTGGAAGGAGGAATTCTGCCCCCCAGCTCCCTGGAGTTGCTAATGGGTTCCATATTCACGCATGTCCACCTGGCAGAGCTGAAGCAGGCAGGATCAGCCTCATGTTGCTTCACACACTGATTTAGACTGACAAGTCCCTAATTCTTATGAGGTGAGAGTGAGGAGATTATGGGAAGGAATCATTCATCTCGCTGCAACAACACTACGAGATCCAAATTATCTCTTTCATGTGCTCCGTCGTCAAGTGAAAGATTGCATCAAAATGAGCAAGAGGAGTATTTTTTCTTCCTCCACTGACACCCACCTGATTATCTCAGAACCCATTAATGAAACGACTCTCCCAGGGTACTGGAACATACTGTTCCCATTACACCAACAGGAGGGAAAAAAAAGAAACCAAAGGCAGAAGCTGGGTTCAGTGGCTTCCCCAGTGCAACATCAAAGCCTGGAATCAAACACAGATCCCCTCCTGTGCTTGAATTACGCCTTCTGAAGAGTGTCAGGAAGTGGTCCCTAAAGTTTCTGTAGCTTTGTTGTGACACAACTCACTCTTCCTGCACAGTTATCTAAAGCCAATAGGTGTTGTGTCAATTAAAATAACAGAGAACCCCACGAAGGACAAGAAATGAGATGAACGGCCCTCGAGGGAAAATGCCCATTTGGAAATGCTCCACTAAGGCCACAGTTAACCTGCTGGCTATTCGGCTTCCAAGGACTGTCTGGATGAAAGGTGCAGTAAATACAGATGGAGCAGCCTCTTTTTTTTAAAAATAAACAACCCCACTTTCTCATTTCTATGACTATTCCAACCCCTTTCTAACATCTACAGCAGCCAAGGCAGCCCTGAAGATCGTTTGGATCAGGCTGTGCCAGCTATTTATTTATGTCACCAACACGAACATTCAACAATTATTGGGGGGGGGGAGGGAAATTACCAAAAAAAAAAAGATGTGAGAAAGAAAAAGACACAAGAAAATGGCATCACTGGGACTGCTGAGAGACTTGGCTTTTAACTTGTCAGGGAAGTCAAAAACTGCCATGAATGTTTACTGAAAAAACAGGGAGCATACAAAAAAAAAAAAGGGGGGGGGAAATAAGAAAAGACAAGGAAAAGAAAAGGAAAAGAATCGCTATGGAATTTCATCTCATGCTCTGACCTATAAAATTACAGCAGCTGCTCACAGGGGGACAGGCTTGTTCTGGGGGGCCCCGCAGGATACGTGCAATTACAGCAAAAGCCAGAGCCCTGCAATGGCCATGACAACTTACATATGAAAGGTTTGACAGTGCTGTGAATGTGCTTGTGCTGTTTGAGGCCAGATGAGGTGGCAAAGGTTTTGCCGCAGTCTGGGCAGGCGTGAGCCCGTGCGCCGACGTGCTGCGAGCGGATGTGCCGCTGGAGGTTGCTGGGGTCGGTAAACACCTGAAAGAGAGAAGGGTCTTGAGGGAGGGCAAACACAGAGCAGGGAGAAGAGCGTGTACAGACAGGGAAAACTGGACTGGTGTTTTGCCACCAGGAGGGCAGGATATTCACCTCCTGCTGCAAGCAAGGAGGCTGAGCCGTGCAACATAACCATTGGTGCTTAGCAGTGTCTGACAGCTCAGCACTCACCCACCACATCCTCAGTACCCGAGGAAAGGCTAGTGGTGAGTTGCTCAGAGCAAGGCTGAGCTCCACATCCGAACTATGACACCAGGGCTGGCTGAACAAGCTTCTCCCCTAAGTTCCCACACTCCACATCACAGCTGGGCTACCAAGCCCTGCTAGAATGGGTTGTCCAACCCTGGAGCCCTTCCCCCGGGTCCCAGAGCCCTCTTCCAGTGCCCACATTTACTGTGCCATGCACCGTACCTTCACACAGTTTTCACATTCAAACCGTTTCCCACTGTCGTGAGACATTTGGTGACGAATCAGGTTGGATTTCCAGTTGAAAGCCTTGGGACACTGGTCGCACTTGTACTCCCGCTCCTCAGTGTGGATCACCATGTGCTGCTCCAGGCTGGGAAAGAGAGACAGGCTGAGCTCACACAGCAGCCCCATCCGCAGTGCTCACCCAAACTGGGCACCTGCCACCAGGACACAGACTGGTACAGAACTCCTGCCCCCTTTCACAGAGGTTCAAAACCTGCTCACTGGAACAGGCTGTCCAGAGAGGTGGTGGAGGCCCCATCCGTGGAGACGTTGAGGTCAGGCTGGCTGGGGCTCTGGGCAACCTGTTTTGGTTCAAGATGGCCCTGCTTGCTGTAGGGATGTTGGACTAGATGCCCTTTGGAGGTCCCTTCCAAACCTATGATTCTAAAACCAAGAGACAGGATTAGAGGTGGTGGAAAAGAAACAAGTGACAAGCCTCTGGGGTCTGGGGGGTTTCCAGAACTGCTGCCACAGAGCACAACTGCAAAAGCCTTTGTGGAGAGTTGCTGAGTGGCTCATGGGCCATGCAAACACCTTCTCTGTTCTTGGTGTTTATTTCACAGGTGGAAACAGCCCCTGCTCTGCTCAAAGTGTCACTGGTTTATGATCTTTCTCACTAAACACCTGAGTTTGTTTACAAGAGGAGAAAGGAAGGTGAAAGCAGAGCTGACCCTGCTAGCTCCTGGAGGGAAAAATGAGCACTCTGTGACCAGGATTTCTGCAGCATCCCCACAGGGAAAGACAAGATATTAGCTGTTTCAGCTGAGGCTATCGCGTTGCCGTTTGCATGGGCACGAAGCCCGCAGCTTCCCAGAACCCAGCAACTTAACGTTGGAAAGAAATACGATCAGGTGCAAACACGTTTCACTTCTAAATGTCAGACATCTTTTATTACTTAACTGGGCAATTTCAGCTTCTGCCAACTGGCAGCCTCTCCCAAAGCGAGAAGACGATGGCAAACCAAGTGGCTGCTGGAACAGGGCCACGGCAGGGGTGGCTGTTCAGAGACAAGCATGGGCTGCTCCGTTTGCCCCACATCATGGCATCATCCCTGTAGTTGGGCCACCAACCCCAGTGTGATGGCAAGGAGCAGACATGGATCTTGGGAAGCCTTTCTGTTAAGGACCAAGAGCTGCAAAATACACTAAGTCAGCCCTGAGAAACAGAGGAGAACTGGTGTCCTTGCTGATCTCAACGTGGTTTAGTGGGATTTACAAATATTCCTCTTCACCATGAATTCTGAGGAAGGACAAACCTGTGTGAAATCTGCTGCTGCCTCCAATCCCTGACAGATGGAGATTAAACCACTCCTGTGGAACTTTAAAGCAAAGCTATCATTCTTATAGGAACTTTAAAGTTAAAATCTAAAAGTTAATGTTCCTATAAGGTTAAAACTAAACACTACTGGGAAATCCTGCCTGTCTTTGTTGGATGCTACAGGACTTTGCAGCAGATAAGCCCTGGGCACTTCCACAGAGTCTGAAGGATTTACGAACCTAGGAATCGATTCAACTTCATCCTATACTGCTCTCCATCTCCTCAGATGCCTATAAGGACCTGCAGTCTCACCAAAGTGAAGAACAGACCCAGCATCAAATTCTCAGCTAACTGCTCCTAACTGACCTGCATTGAAATCTTTGTGCCCTGGGGACATTTGCTGGCACAGCAACAGCTCATGTAGGGTGGCTTCCTCACAGAAGGTCTTGGTGGGACTGCAGCCAGAGGAATCTAAGCAGCCACTGGCCTGCAACTGCCTTGAAGAACCTCCTTCAAGTCAGACAGTTAATACGGGTGAACATGCTCCTTTACAAACTGCCAACCCCCTAATTTCCATGAGGCAATATCCATTTTGCTAAGGAGAAGGTGTTCTGAACACCACGGTGGTTTTAATGCACACAAAGAAAGATTTACCTGCCATAGTCCTGTACGAAAACCACATTCCCCTTAACTGTGATTTATGAGTTTATTTAGAGCAAATATGGTCAAACTAATATGCTGTTTAGAGGCAAGTATCTATGGGGATTAGCAAAACACTTATTTATTTAGTCAGCTGCTAAATGCTCAACTGCAGTTCCCCAGGGACACTCTTGATTTCATTTGTATTAACAGCTGAAAAATTACGAGACCGTCGAGGTGCCCTGCCTGGGAATGGTCTGTGGTTTAGGGCTTTGCACAGGACAGTGAATTAATGGGGGAGGGATGGGTACGGATATTCTCTCCCAGCCCCGCTAAATCCATTCAGTGATGTTACTGGCCGTATCTTTCCCCTGTTGAAAAACTGAACTTTTCCTCTAAGAAAACCCTAACCCAAATATTTGGAATTGATGGTCTCAAAGGCAACAACCTAATGAGCCCAGGTGTCCCAGTCAACTCCAAGCATTTCCCAAGCGTATAGGTCTGTCAGCAGTGACTGGGAGCATTTCCATTTGAGGTCATTTGGAAATACTCTGGAAAGGCTCCTCTGGCACCTAGGGGTGCTCAGGAATGGGAACTCCATGCTCACACACACATGGACACTGGCCTCAAGCTTGAGATACTTGTGTTGGCCACACTGATGGCCTCTGAACATTCTGCTATGTTTCCTTCTTAATATCAAGGTCTAGAAAGTCAGGAATGATAATTTGGAAGAATCAAAAGGAGAGAAGGTCATGAATGTAAATCAGGACAGGGCTTGTATAACTGGTGTTCCGTCCTTGGGCTTTCCAAGGATTTTTGATCTGACTTTGAATAAGTAATGTGTTGATCTTAATTACCTACAGACACTGAAAAGCCACGCTGGCTCTATGAGAACCTCTGCTCCACCACCAATAATCCCCAGAGGGAGATGTGCCCTACGGTAAGTCACATCTCAGAGTTTAACCGGCTTCTTCCAAGAAATCAAGGGAAACTGGGACCTTCACTCAGCCACATCGTCTGAATATCCAGAATCAGCTTCACCAGAGACTCTGAACATCTTACCCACAGGGATAAGTAATCACTAAAGAGAAAAAGGGAATTACAATCTTTCTGATTCTCTTAAGCCCTGCAAAATGGACACTCAGACCCCAAGGGGAGCCAGGAAACACACGGAGGTTATAAGGAGGAGACCATATGCTCATTTCAAAAAAGTATTTCCTAAATTATCATAAAAAGTAGAGAGTGCTGGAAGCTGAAGAGGAGACAGTTTCTAACAGCTAGAGAGGCAGAAGAATTGGTTTTTCTACTAAACCCATAAATATTTAAAACATCAAAAGGAATTTCTCCTTATCTCATCAGGTAAAAAGAAAAAAAACGAAGAGAATTGCAGCCTCCCAGTATCTACTCAAAAGCAGCCAATGTAGAAACTCAAGGTGAGGAATAAAGACATCAAACTGTGCTAAGAGAATCCCAGGGCTCACTGGCAGCCAGTACCTAACGCCAGCTTCTACAGCGCCCAACAGCCAAGCCCTTTGCTCTACAGATAAACCAGAAGAATCTTCTTTATACTTCACCTTCCTCTATGGATTTTTTAGAATGGATTTCTTGCTTCTTTACTTACCTAGATCAAAGCTCTGAAATTAACAACACGGTTCTGCTCAAAATGATTAATGCCGGTGGACATCATCTTTTTAAATTTATTAATGAACTGAAATAGGTCTTGAACTGGCTTTAGGCTAAGTGGGTTTCCTCTACTTATGTAGAACAGGGGAGAAATGATCAGTTCTCACAGTTTTAGAACAGATCTGGCTGTGTGTGGTGCTAGCTCATCAGAAGCCAACCAAACCGAGGATGAGAGAACTTCAGCCTTGGCTAAATGGACCAAACTCCAATCCTTGAGCTGTGCAGAGAACCTTGAAGACAGAGCCCAGGAGTTAAAGGGCTACGAAATTTCAAAGATCTCTTACTTAAAGCTGCATTTGATTACTATCACGTTATGCTTGAGAGGTGTACATTTTCAGTTGAAAGTTACTGGTTCAAAGAATTTATCCTTTTTTTAAAAATACAATTCTTGTTTAGAGCTGCCTTGGAATAATAATTTAATCATTATTGCAAATAAAAACATGAGCTGGTGAATATTCTATCTCCCTTTTTTTTTACCTTTTCACATTTCTAGTACAGATCCATCAAAAAATCATGGGGAGTTTAGAAAATGACCTTCCATATTGCCAAGGTGTCTCTGCCCATGGCAGCGGGATGAAGTAGATGATCTTCAAGGTCCCTTTAAACCTAAACCATTCTGTGATCTGTGATTTGATCTACAGATGCTTCTACCAACCTACCAAGTAGGGAAAAGCATCACAGTCTATGAAATCAAGGTGAAATAAAACGCTGTCCAATAGTCAATGGCACTGAAGGATCCTAAACCAAACCCTCCTTAACCTTGAGAAGAAACAACAGGTTTACTCCCACAGCCATCCTGAGCTTCCCAGCTTCCACCTTCCTCCCACATTTCCCATCATCAGACAGACTGGAACAGGCCAGACAAGGCTCCAACAGCTTTCCAGTACCTGTATTTGTTGGGGAACATCCTCTCACAGTCTTTGCACTCATAGACCTGTCCATCTCCAATCCCTTCTTGCTTGATCTCATCGTTGAGGGTCTCGTAGAGGGAGCTGACGGCATTGCAGGCGTATTTCTTGTGTCGCCGGAGGTCCAGCTTCGACGGGAAAAGTTCGTCGCAGTCCTCACAGCGGAACGTGTGCTCCTCTACAACAGATAGATAAGAGGATTTTGACTGGTGGGTCAGAATGTTCAAGTGAGTCTTAATTATTTTAGCTCGTAAATGTAATGTTCTGTGAAGATCTATCAAACAAGCACACACAGAGGAAAGTTGTGAGTGACAGGAGGGACAAACCGAGGTAGGCTGTGCCAGCAGGCTGCTTTCACTTTAAGCAGTAAGCAAAAAAAATCATAAATCACACGAGGAGAGATTGGGTTTTCTCTGGCCTTTGTAGAGACCTACAACAACGAGCAGACTGAACACTGGGGCAGTTCTGAGGACGGAGCTTGTTTGCTACAAGGGTTTCTGAAAAAATGAAGGAGCTTTTCCTGTAGAGGGGCTGTGGGGGGAAACAGGAACAAACTGCTCCTGAATAAAGATGGATGCTGTGAAAAGCCAGTGGCCACAGCGCAGACCTGGAGAAGCTCCTCTCTACGAAAACCTCTTTCGAACGTGATCCCCTTAACTCGTTCTACACCATCAAACCCCAGGAGCTCAAACCCTGAGTAACCAGGGATGAAAGGAAAGCAAACACTTTGTTGTTCTGCTGAGTGGTTGGTTGTTGGGGTTTTTTTTTGTTTTTTACAAAAAAAGAAGAAAGATGTAATGCACGTAATAAATTACTGTAGTCAAGGTCAAACAAATTAAAAAGAGGGCAGCTATTATTAAGTTTACAAGGCAGCATCCTGACCATCGTGCCAAGTCAAACAATCAGCTCAGAGCTGTAAATTTTCCAGGGGAATGGGAAAAGGGAGCTGGGATGGCTCCGGGTTCCTCCGAGCTTTGCACAGCAGCTCCGCAGCCATCGCTTGGTCCCTGGTGCCGCATCGTCATGTCCTCCTCTGCCCTTTTTCTGCAGACTCCAGAGATCTGTTTCCTATTAAGTTTTATTATATCTTTTTTTTTGATAACTTTACTTTCTAAAGGAAAGCCATGCTGAAATGTGTTAGCTCGGAGAGAAGAGTGGAAATACAGAAATACGGAGAGAAGCAGCCAAAACCCGCTGCTGCGAGGGAGCGGATCCATCCCTGACGGCTGGAGATGACGGGGGTAAGACCAAGGTGGCATCTTTGAAGGCTCCAGGTAGAGAAAACCTGAACTTTTCAGCTAAAACTGGATTAAAAGCCCCCTGTGCCCAAAGTTTTGCAGAATTACAACCACTTAAGCTGGGCTTTAAGAACTGAAACAGCATCTTAGAGCAATCTGTGTGAACATTGTTCAGAGCATGACAGGCACAGACAGTGTCACACCTAGCACTAATGTCTTTTCTCTGTTTCTCTCAATAAAGCCAGGCTGTGGTTTTCGACCCCTGCCCCTGCACGCTGGGCAAGTCTGTTACTTGTTTCTGCGGTGACCGAGGAAGTCGAGATCCTTGAGCTGCCGCAGCGAGCTACGTAGGCAGGTGAAACCCAAGGTGGTCACACCTACACGGAAAGTATTGACATGCCTGTGGGCTGGAAACACTTAAACACAGCTGAAAAAAAAAGAGCAAGTATCACCAAGACACAGTCAGCAGAGCCTTATTTATCTAAGGGGTGGTACTACAGCCCCCACAGGTGATCTCTGAGGTTCCTTCCACTCTAAGCCTTTCAATGATTCTATGATCTATACACAGCAGGGATAAAACACAGAGAAAGCTACAGGATTTCTGGAGCTGCAGAAGAGAGAATTAAAAAGAAATTCAATTTAGAGAGTCAACATTTTCTTTTGACGGAGAAAAAAGGGATTTTGACTAAAAAAGGAGACCCAAGGGAGGAAAATACCAGTATCTTTCCCATCTCAGCTAGTTCTGATAGAGCACATACTCTGAGATTGCTCTGAGCTGCCTCACAATGAAGTGGATCAGGCCCTGCTCTACTCCTTAGAGACAACCAGTTCACAAGGGCAGGAAATGATAGGATGAGGGGTCATGGTTTGAAGCTGGAGAAGGGCAGACTGAGGCTGGACAGGAGGAAAAAGTTGCTGAATCTGAGGATGCAGGATCCCTGGGACGGGCTGCCCAGAGACGTGGTGGTGCTGGTGGAGGCCCCATGCCTGGAGCCACTGAAGGTCAGGCTGGATGGGGCTCTGGGCAATCTGGTCTGGTGAGTGATGGCCCTGCTTGGTGTAGGGGGTTTGGATTAGATAGCCTCTGGAGGTCCTTTCCAACGCAACGCATTCTGTGATCCTATGATTCTCTTCACCTGCATTTTGTAGACCAACACCAATGCTCATCTCATGTGTTTTATGGCCCCAGGGAGGAAAACCTGGAAATCAAGATATAAAAAGCTCCCTGGCAGTAGCAAGGAATGGTGTGTCACCTACTGTTACAATAACTGAAATCACATCTGTGAGTTTAGAAATAAAATGATTGCAGTATCAGCATCTATATATCAAATCCTAGAATCGGAGAGTGATCTGGTTTGGAATGGACCTCAGAGCTCAGTCAGTCCCACACCCCTACCATGGGCAGCGACACCCCTCACCAGACAACGTTGCCCAGAGCTCCATCCAACCTGGTCTTGGACACTCCTAAGAAAGGAGCAGCCACAGCCTCCCTGGGCAACCTGTTCCTGGGCCTCTGCCCCGTTGCAGGAAGGAATTTCTTCCTAAATGATAGGTCTTGTTGCCTTATAAAAACTGCATGAAGCACGTGATGGCAAAATGTACAACGAAGACCAAAGCCATTTTTAGCACAAAAGCAGTGAGTGGCGAGGGACAGAGGCTGTGATTTAGGTGAGTTCAGATACCTTTTCCCTCTCCACGCGTGTATAACTCAGGTGAGAAGAGACAAGCCTGTCAATATCCATTTTTCTGACGTTGGTACCGCTCAGGCTGAGGCAGCAAGGCCAAGGTGCCACCTCTCCTCATCACTATTGAATTTCCATCAGCTTTGAAACAAGTTTAGCTGCTACGACAGTCAGTGCTCATGGTCTCAGATGTCAAACTGTTCTCAGAAGTGTCACTGGCCCTAATGAACACAACCTTACGTTCCTTCTCTTTTCAGCTTCTAGAGCTGTATGAACACAGAAGTCTGTCTGGCTCACGCAGCCAAATGAGCTGTAGAGTAACAGGATAAACCCCTTGCTAAGTCTAGATGAGGTGGAGCTGCTCCGGCAAGGACCGGAGCTCACCCCAGAGTTCACCACACAGAGCAAATGCTTCTCCTATTCCCTCTGCTGTAAACACAGGGCTGGCTCAGAGTGAGAAGGGTTTTGTAGGAGCAACTGAAGTCCCTTCTGATGGGGAACTCCCAGGGACCTTCATATCTTGGGACGTGCTGGTGGAACATCAACAGAGGAAGAAGAACAGGGTGAGTGTCTGTTTGAATGGTCTCAATACCCAACACCAATTCCTCCAGCATTGTTAGTTCTGAACTTCAGAAGATTAAGAATCAGAGTTACCAGAATTAAGATTAAGAAGATTAAGGATCAGATTTATGCTCAATAAAGATCATGAAGGGAATGGAGCATCTCCCTGATGAGGAAAGGCTGAGGGAGCTGGGTCTCTTGAGCTTAGAAAAAAGGAGACTGAGGGGTGATCTCATTAATGTTGATAAATATGGAAAGGGTGGGTGACAGGAGGATGGAGCCAGGCTCTGCTCAGGGGCACCCAATGATAGGACAAGGGGCAGTGGGTGTGAGCTAGAGCAGAGGAGGTTCCACATCAGTGTGAGAAGGACCTTCTTCCCAGTGAGGATGACGGAGGGCTGAAAGGGGCTGCCCAGTGGAGTCTCCTTCTGTGAAGTAATTTAAAACCTACCTGGCCATGTTCATGAGCAACTTGGTCTAGGTGATTCTGCTGTGGTGGGGGTATTGGACTGGGTGATCTTTTAAGGTCCCTTTCCAATCCCTAATGTTCTGTGATTCTGTGAAAGGAACTCTCCTGGAGAATAAGGGCCAGCCCATCATCCCCCAAAAATGAAGGTAGAGTAAAAATGGAGGATCAGGATTAAATGAAGAAGACCTGGTACCTATTTTCTGTCTTTATATCAGACACCCAGTTTGCAGGCTTCAGGTTCATTAAAGCCTTTTCATTGGGGTTTTTTTTTTTCCTTCCCTAAGCACCAAAACCACAAATATTGCCTTTCAAAACGAGCCCTCATTAAAGTTTTCTTCTTTCTTCAAGCACCACAACTGAAACTACCCCCTTCATCCCCAGCCGACTGCCTCAGTATCTTACAGGGAGAAGGGGATAAAAGAAGAGATTAAAAAAACCCAACAACCAACCCAGTAACAAAAATAAAATAAAAATAAAATAAATTGCTGCCTGTTCTCTGTGTCTTGTTTGTCAAACGTAGGGTTCTAATGTGCCTATCTGGAGTTCCATCAGTAACACTCAGGACAAAGCAGGAATGTAAGAGAAAAATAAATCAGTGTCTAATAGCTTTCAGAGAAACCAAGGGGAACACAATTATGTGGCATCTACATGCTAATCTACCAGACTTGAATCTCAAAGGAGTTCAAGTGCCCTACTCAAAATTCCTGCAGTGATAAGGGGTCTGTGGTGTTTGGCTGGGGTTTGGATAAAAGATTTTTATGATAATTATCTTTGTGCCAAAGGGGTTTTTTGCATTTTCCTTGTTGTTAATTCAGAATTGAAATGGGGAAGGGAAGGGAGGGGGCAGGTTCGAGGAGTTGCTTCAAGGGAGAAGTATTAAGAAGTCAAATATTTGATGTTGGTCTATTAGTCTGTGGCAAAAGCACTAGACATTCATAGAATCATTATGGCTGGAAGGCACCTCCAGGATCATCGGTCCAACCCTCATCCCAACACCTCTCTAATCCCTAGACCGTGGCCTCAAGTGCTCTAGCTACTCATTTTTAAACACCTCCAGGGATGGGGACTCCACCACCTCCCTGGGCAGCCTGTTCCAGTGCCCAGCCACCCTCTCAGGAAAGAACTTCCTCCTAAGATCCAGTCTAAACCTCCCCTGATGCAACTTGAGGCCATTTTTGCCTCATCCAATCATTAGTAATTTGAGAGAAGAGACCTCACGACAACCTCCTTTTAGGTAGTTGCAGAGAGCAATAAGGTCTCCCCTCAGCCTCCTTCTCTAGACTAATTAACTCCAGTTCCCTCAGTGGCTCTCCACAGGGCCTGTTTGTCAGACGTCTCTCCAGCCTCACTGCCCTTCTCTGGACCCTCTCCAGCCCCTCAATGTCCTTCTTATACCCCAAACTGGACCCAGTGCTTCCTGGGCATTGCCAGGAAGATACAGGTAACTGTAATGTAATGACAGAGATGGGAAACTCTTTTCACCTTGGTCACATCAAACCTTGGTAGAAGTGGGAATGCAAAGCGGCAGTGATGGTTCTTGCTGATTTCTCCCTGATACAAAAAAATAAATGAAAAGGTCTGTGTTGCCCCATCTCTGTGAAAACAGAAATTATTCATCTCAAGAAAATTATTAACTTATTTTTCTTTGGGGGGAGGAGGGGATAACTGTAAAAATAACCCCAAAGCTGACGCCTCAGTGAGACCGCAGCTGCCTGTTTGCTCGCTTCACCCCGAGACCTTCAGCCAAGAGGCTTTCAGCAACACAAACCCTCCAATTATCAATTTTCTCAGCAATTATTTCCAACTCACTGTGTCTGGCAGATATAAATGTTTGCTCCTCAAGAGCTTCTCTGCCAAGCTGAATCTGAATATTGCAGGTAAAAGAAAATAAATCTACTGCAGGATGTCCAGGTGAGACAACTTCTCCCTGGGAACAAGCTACAGGAGCACAGGAGATGGCTGCAGCTGCACCAGGGGAGGTTTAGGCTGCATGTGGCAAAGAATTTCTCCACCTAAAGGGTGATCAGACACTGGAACAGGCTGCCCAGGGCAGTGCTGGCATTGTCATCCCTGGAGGGATGGTGTGGACATGGTGCTGACAGACAGGGCGTAGGGGTTACCTGGCAATGCATCAAAGGTTGGACTTGATGATCCTAAAGGTCTCTTCTAACCAATGGGATTCTGGGATTCTACAGTTATGTACAACTGTGCTTCCAACTAAGAGCTTAAAAACCGCTGGTAGAGGAGAACACATTACAGAAATTAGTCATCTGATAACACGAAAGCCTGCAGGGCTCTACGTTCAACGAACCAACAGAGAAGGACAGCAAATCACTGTGTTTGAGAACATTCCTGTAACATTCACATCCTTCTCTGTCTCTCAGTGGCAGCAAGTGACCAGGAAACTAAAACAGGACAGAACTTAGCAAGTCCAAACTGATTTTCACTCGATTTCACGCTCCTGGTATCTGTCTGAGGTGAGGTTTCTGCAGTGCTCAGTCACAGCAGGGTTTTGAACTCATCTTGGGACTTGCAAACAACAACTTTAGAATCAGAACTTGTAGGTTTTTTGATTCCTTTAGATTTGTCTGTGCTGCTGCATTTTTTGTATACTATTTGGGAGAATTAGGCAGCACACCTTGCCTAGGTTTTTTACAAGATCCCTTCCACTGCACAGGCTCTGTCACTTGCAGTGAAAGAAGTGGGAGAGCAATCATGGGACAGAGGCTCAGATGAAGGTTTCATAGGTTTCACATTTTTTTCTATTAAAGGTAAAAAACTCCTGAACAAAGGGAAAAAAGCAATCCTGGTGACACACTGAGATTGCTGGAATATTTCAGGCAGTGTGTCCCACTAACCTGCTCTTCTGTCCCTGACAACAGCCAGCAACAGCTACTAGAGATGCGTGAAAAGGGTCCTGCAAACAGCAGGTGAGCAGCAACCTGTCTCCAGGGAGAATCTCCAGATGACAAGCAGAAAGCTCCGTGTCTCCTCATGAAAACAGTAACTAACTACCATCTTCTTCATGGGCCATAAGGAGGAAGAACCCAAAGCTCTGTGGACCAGTAGTTTGGCACACTTTTTACACTCAAAGAAACATGGTGATCCTAGGATCAAACTAAGAGAGGGAGACTGAGAGGAGAGCTGAGGCAGAAATCCTTCCTTATGAGGGTGCTGAGGCCCTGGAATAGGTTGCCCAGGGAGACTGTGGCTGCTCCATCCCTGAAAATGTCCAAGGCCAGGTGGGACGGGGCTCTGGGCAACATGGTCTGGTGAGAGATGTCGGTGCCCATGGCAAGGGGTTGGCAGTGGGTGAGGTCTGAGCTCCCTTCCAACCCAAACCACTCTGATTAAAAAGGCACCTCAAACCATATTCAAATCCAAACTGTTCCTCAAAGAGAAGCAGCAAATCTTGAGGTTAATAAAACCTCACTGTCTGACTGCAGCAGCTACTCTCCCCAGAGAAGAGTGGAAATAAGCAAAAACTAGTGATAGTTCCAGAAGAGGAAGGTACCAGATCAGGCTTTTGTCCCAGTTTTGCACTAATCAAACACTGGACACTGCCAGCTTTGCTGCTGAGAGGCGGCGAAAGGTCCTGTCTAGTGAAACAAGGCCTTACCTTCCATGCTGGGTGCCATGTTCCCAAGTGAGTAACCACCTTCCTTCAAAAACACCAAGAGCTCTTCTCCTGGTTCAATTTCTTTAATAACTTTATAATAGATCTGGGAATCAGAAACACAAAATAAAAAGAAAAGGAAAGATGTTAAATATGCAGAGAATTTTTTTTTTTTTTAACATTTTAACCACTAACTCCAAATTATTCCCTGCTAACAGGGGGGGCTGTCACTTGATTCCTGCAATAATTACTACTGAGAGCTCCTTTTTTTCATCCCCTGCCTTCCTTTTACTCGACATGTGTCGGCGTTTCACGCAGCTCGGACAATGAAGTGGTGTTTGCAGTAATGGCAGCTATCATTCCAACTGCACCAGATCTTCCCCTTGTCTCCCCCCCACCTCTTCCTGTGAGCTATGTGTTTGAAATGGTTGAGGGAAGATCAAACCGGTGGAGTGGATGCATTTAAGTCCCTGAGCTGAAATTGTCCTGATTGTTAAAGAGCAGTTTTCATGTCTTCATGGAATTATTTCGAAGCTTGACCTTGAGGAGCTGACCTGATCCATTCCTTTACTCTGCTTATGTGAGACCCCACCTTGAATACCGTGTCTAGTTCTGCTGTCCTCAACATCAGAAGGATATGGAACTATTGGAGTGAGTCCAGAGGAGGCCACAAAGATGATTCAAGGCTGGAGCACCTCTACTACGAGGACAGGATGAGGGAGCTGGGGTTGTTTAGCCTAGGGAAAAGAAGACTCCAGGGGGCCCTTAAAGCTGCCTTTCAATACCTGAAGAGGACCTACTGGCAGTCTGGAGAGAGACTTCTCCTAAGGGGATCCAGTGACAGGATAAGGGGAAATGGTTTGAAACTGAAGGAGAGGAGGTTCAGGCTAGATCTGAGGGAGAAGTGTAGCGCAAGTGTGGAGAGACTCTGGAATCAACTGCCCGGAGAGGCTGTGGCTGCCCCCCTCCCTGGAGGTGTTCAAGGCCAGGTTGGATGAGGCCTTAAGCAGCCAAGCCTGGTTGAGAGGCGTCGCTGCACCTGGCAGGGAATTGGAGCAGATGAACTCTGACGTCCCTTCCAAATTAAACCTTTCTATTATTCCAGGTGAGCAGCTCATCCCCATCCAGAGTTCCTACCTCAGAACTCTGGCCATATCCACAATCTCTAGATCTTCCAAGCTGCACTGTTCCCCGCTTCATTGTGGCTTACCCACGAGTGGAGCTCACTGGTTCCCAGTAACAAAAGGTATTGGGTCAGCAGTGCCCATGCAGCCTAGATAGTGGAGGGGTGAGGTACCCTCAGAGGGAGCAGCAGAGCCAGGAGCAGCAGCAGGTGGCAACAGCAGGGGGGCAACTAGTAGGGGGCAGCACCAGGGGTCATGAGCAGGAGCAGCAGCAGGAGGGAGCAGAGGAGGGGATAGAAGCAGGGCAGGGGACAGCAGCAGGGGGCAGCAGCAGGGGGCAGGGGACAGCAGCAGGGGGCAGGGGACAGCAGCAGAGGGCAGTGGGCAGAAGCGGCCGCGGAAGGCAGCAGCCGGAGGCAGGGGCAGCCGGTAGGGGGCGGCCTCCGACCGCCCACGGCCCGGCTGTCGGGTTCGCTCTGATGTGGCCGGTCTCTGCCACCGCTCCCCGAGGTCCGGGGTCCGCCTGGCACCGAGCTGGGCAGGGGAAGGCTGGGGCTGGCTAGGGGCACGCTGGCGCAGAGCCGTGGCCGCCTGAGCTGGTCACTCCGAGCGGGGCCGCCGCAGCCCGCAGCTCTTCCTCGCCCGGGCGGTGAAACCGCTGCTGCTGGTGCCTCAGAGCCTTGGGGGCGGCGGCGAAGGGGCGAATCGCACCCTAAACCCTCGGTTTAAAACCCTTTTGGTAATCCAAGGGCAGCACCGTGTGGGGGGTTTGTGTAGCTGCCTCGTTCCTCCGGAGCGCTCTGACGCTCCTGTCGATTCCGTCGCTGAATTCTATGAAGTACTCGGATGTCTTGGTCCAAGGGGGTTAATAGCGCCTGGCTGAAAAGTCTGTAAAGCTCTCACTGAGAGGTTTAAACTGCTGCAGCGAGGTGGCCTCAAAACCCACCGTGAAGTGGAACTGAACTGAGATTCAGGAATGTCCCAAACTGCCCCCTGTATCATCCCCACCACCTTGTTCCACTGGTTTGGAACCAGTTCCTCCCCTTAAGACATTTCCAACCTCATCCTGAGTGTCAACCAGCTGATGAGTAACCAGTATCAGTGAACTGGTGGATCCAGCGTCATGCTGTGGGATCCACATCTGCATGGTCTGAGTGCTTCAAAAGGGACCAAAAGCTTTATAGAGGGGTAAAGGAGGTGAATCTGCTCCTGAGAGGATGCACTCCAGATCTGTCTGATCATTTCTATGGATTCCACTGCAAATTACATCTGGTATAAAATTCTTCCCTCATCTGTGCTTTAACTTACTTTCTTGGGGGCTTGTTCACCAAGAAAAGCATTTCCGAGGACCAGTCCATGCTGGGCTTAATGGCAAACCCGCTTGAAAAACAAAACCACTACAGGAATAAGCACAAGAGCTTAGAGCTGGACTCGGGGAAAGAAGAACTCAAAATGTGCCATCGCTTGCAGCTTGATGGGAAACAAGAAAAGCACCCAAAATAGCTACGAGCTGACATTGCTCTTTCAGCCAGTAACCCAAACCCAAACGAACACTAAAACAAGAACCACGAGCTAAAAGGTACCCTGAGTTCGCAGACAGAGGCACAGATTTCACGTGGAAAGTCCTCCAGGGTCCTGACACCAACCAGCTAAGCTTGCCGCTGTATCACAATCTGAACTCCGTTACCTCTCCTGTTTGTTCTCAGAATAAAGTAGGTCCCTGTAGGTAAAAATACTCCAGGTACAGCTTTCTGACAAATACAGTACAGGCTGCAGTAATGACCTGGGGAAAGTTCGATACTGCTGGAGTCACATTAATTTCATCAAACATTTCATTATAATAATTAACTTCATCTTGCAATCATGCAACTGATGGCCTGAATTAATTAAAACTACTGCTGCATTTCCTTTTCCATTTGTTCTGTGCCCCCCGAAAAAGATCAGATTTGCTGATCCATCAGAACATTTGGCTCCATAAATCCTTTATGTTCTTGGTTTTGTACAGAAATTCCCCATGCTATCGTTTCTGATTTCTCACAACAAAAGGGGCACCTCTCCTAATTGCCAGCCGGTTCTCCTGAACACAAAACAATTAACTGTATAACTAGGGTTTGGGGAGTGCTGAAAATGCTGCATTTTCCTGATTGCTATCACAATTATTCTGGCTTAAAGAAAGAAGGAGGGGGGGGGAAGAAGGAAAGTAAAAAAAAACCTAAACCCCGACCCCAGAAGAATCCTGTTCCAGACTCAGATCTGTGAACGAGGAAGCTGGTGCTGGCTCTAAGCTCCTGCGGCACAAACCCAAGCGATTTGGTACAATTGCTGGAAGTATCGATAATGCAGAACCTCAAACACAATCGCAGAGCAGGGCCCAGACTCATTGAAGCTGGATGTCTTTTCTCTGAGACAGACACAGCTTGGGAACAACCAAAACAAACTGTTCCATTGCTTCCAAATTCAAAGCGATAGACGGAGACGAAACACATCAAGTAAGAGAAGGGCATCCAAACGTTACCTGGTTATGTAGGATCTGTCCTAACAAACAGCGCTATGGACATGCCCTAGGAGTTTGCCTGCTATTTATCCCCACTCTGCTGCAGCAACTCACTTGTCTTTAGGGGAAATAAGGGGCATTAGAGAACTGAGGAACCAGCTGCCCTGTTTACCTAAAGATCAGAAAACACCCCCCAACTGCGTCAGTGCCCAGCAGACGCGATGGACAAAGACGGTTCGAAAGGAGCTGGAAAGCGACTCCTTTCTGTCGTTGCCTCACAAATAGCTCGTTGCACCAGCAACCCGGCGAAATAACAAGGCAGGTATTTCTACCTACTGTTCCTCTAAGACAAGGATCAACCTGTGTGTTTTTGTGTGTCTGGCTGGCCTGAGGAGGAGTGAACACGTAAAAGTTTGGCCTCATTGCGTTTCTAGCCGGAACCAGTCGGCATATTTTGCTTTTGTTCAGTTTTCCTCCTTTGGAATCGCCTTCCCTTTGTTTCAGCTAAGCCTCGTGGCTTGTAGTTTCTGCTTTTTAAGACATCACACACCTAGGAGTCCTGGACAGAGTTGCCAAGGTGTGTGTAAAATACAAATAAAACACAAGTCATGAATTTTTTCCCAAATCATAACTTTTTCTGCCATTCTTTTCCAGTCCTCCTTTAGAAACACAATTATCTCAGTCAGTCAAGGTTCTCCCGGCCCTTTCAAACACCTATCCAATAAGAATAATCATAAAGAAACCTGGCAAAGGTCATTTTACATGTGAAAATTGGTTTCAAGTTGAAAAATAGTTAATGAAATGTCTCAACTAATCTCTTCCTAAGTAGCTGCAATTAAATCTGTAAATTGAAAAAAAAAAACAATTCAATAAATTAGAGGTGCAGGTTCTGCTTAAGAAAAAACCCAGGAAAATTCTCTGTGCTTCTCTGAGGATGTCCTCAAGCGACAGGAATAGAAGGAAGAGCAGAATCTGCTCTGCAGGGGTACAAAGCACCATTTTCCTGGGTAAACATGTTTGGTTTTATTCCTGAAAAGTAAATGAGTTTGATTTACAACCTGTCCTGGGCTCTTAGCATCACAGAGAACTCATAACATCAATAAATAAGAACCCCCAAAATCACCCAGATTTGAATGTGCTGTTGATGATTGTCAATACTGCTCCTGTTCCAAAGAGTCCACTGGATCCTAATCAATCACTTGGCATTTCCTATGTCCTTACTCTGGCTTTACTCCTGCCTCAGATCAGCCAGTGCCTCTAGTTATCAATCACCATCCTCTGCCACTTCTTACGTGGGATTTTTTCATCCAGGAAGGAAGGCTGAGGATAAGAAAACGTTTTGCTTTGCTCCAATTTTATTCAATTCTGCACCTTTTTTTATGTTCTGCCTCCTGAAGAAGCACTTCCTGGCTGCCCACCCCCTTTTGGGGGACTTCTAGTAAATTTGTTTGGACTAGATGACCTTTGGACATCCCTTCCAGCCCAATAGGTTTTATGATTCTATTATTCTATGAAGAAGTTGTAAAAAAGTGATCAGCACAGAAAAAAACTAAATGCAGTGTGATTTCTCTTTCTATAATATCTGGGCCTTTCTGTGGTTGCTAAAAATTCTTGGTAATGGCTTGACCACCGTTTTGCAAGGATTGGTAGTAGGAAAAGTTGCTTGCCGGACCTCTGCGCATCACACCCTTAATAAGAGGAGACCACATCCAGCTGCTGAAAGCTGGTTACTTGCAAGGTGGAGGAAACTATTAGTTAGCAGATGTGGTTGCACTGGTCTTCTTGAATCTCCTGGGAGCCCAAATAGGAGGTACAGAATGGCTCAGGTTGGAAGGGACCTTAGAGATCATCTACTCCAACCTCAGCCTAACAGCCTGGAGAAGCCACAGGGTGCCCAGCAAGGCATCCAGTTCAGTAGTGGCTCCTGCAAACTGATGTTTTCCACAGAGAATGAAGGATGGTGAAAGATCTAAGTAGCAGGTGAGGGAAAATGTAGTGGCCCTGGAGATCTTTATCCTGTTGTTCTGTACAGCAGAGACAGGGGAGCAGCCCTGCGAGTACCACAGGGAACACTGAGCAGCTTGCAGGGTAAAACAAGGAGCTGATGATAAATGTTGGCTCTTGCTTAGAAGGCTCCTTGTTGCAGAGCCCTTGTGAGTAGCACTGAGTGGGCGCTGCAGCAATCAGCAGCTCCTTTTAACAAAGCAGGCTGGAATTCAACGCTTTGTGCCTCCATCGCTCCTAGATCACTTAAATCAGGAACATTTGTGATGTTTCTGTATTGGAGGTTTTTTCTGCATCCAAAATTAGGTTATTTTAAAAGTTATTTTCAAACAGGAGTTTAGTTCCTGGAGTGGGTTGACCTTTCAGCTGCACCCTGGTCCATTTCACATCAGCTACCTTCCTTCAGATTTGCTCCAGCTTCCCCATCAGGCACAGACTTCTAACTGGTTCTTTTAGAAGGGTGGTTTTCCATCCTCAGCTCTTTATTTTGTTTGCATCCAAATATGCCCCCTGTTTGCTAACTGGCAGTGACACTACCACAGAGTTTCTCATTTTGAATGAGGAATTTAACATTTGAATTTGGCTCAGTTTGATGTTTGTGAAACTCTGAACTTGAATTGCTCATCTTGAACCCATTCTTTTGGGGCTACAGCTTCAATGAACTTGGCAAAAGAAGGGACTTCTTCACAGTGAGGGTGACAGAACCCTGGAAGGGGCTGCCCAGGGGGGTTATGAAGCCTCTTCTGGAGACATTTACAACCAGCCTGGCCATGTTCGTGTGCAACTGGATCTAGGGATTCTGCTGTGGTGGGGCAATTGGAGTGGATGATCTTTTGAGATCTCTTGCAATCCCTAATGTTCTGTGATTCTGTGAACCATTAGCTGACATGATCAATATCCTGTTGATTCCATGCAATATCCCTCACCTCTACCCCTACCTCGAATCTCTTCTTCCAGCATTTTTGCAATATGCCTCTTGGGTTTTTACTTTTCGTCCCAAAGCATCTTCCACTCTCCTTTTCAACAGAGATGACAACTAAGTTTGCACTTGGCATCGCACTCCCACCACTGGCAACGTAAACTTCCTACAGTTTAGATGGAAACGAAACATCCACTTCTGATTCAATTTGTGCTATAGTGTTTTGTGAATGTAACAGGTTTCACATCACCTGCCCCAGCACTAAAGGCATCTAGGACTGTAAAAGCCCATGAGTTCAGGGGCTTTGATCATCTCAGAGATACCACAGCAGAGCTGCTGAACCAATGAATCAAAGAATCGTTGAATCGTTAGGGGTTGGAAGGGACCTCGAAAGATCATCTAGTCGAATCCCCCCGCAACAGCAGGATCACCTAGACCAAGTCACACAGGAACACTTCCAGGCAGGTCTTACATGTCTCCAGTGAAGGAGACTCCACAACCTCCCTGGGCAGCCTGTTCCAGTGCTCCGTCACCCTCACTGTGAAGAAGTTCCTTCTCATATTTATGTGGAACCTCCTCTGTCCCAGCTCACACCCATTGCCTCTTGTCCTATCACTAGATGACACTGAGAAGAGCCTGGCTCCATCGTCCTGACATCCACCCCTGAAATATTCACAGACATTAATGAGGTCACCCCTCAGTCTCCTCTTCTCCAAGCCAAAGAGACCCAGCTCCCACAGCCTCTCCTCATAAGGGAGGGGCTCCACCTCCTTCGTCATCCTCATTGCCCTATGCTGGANGGTGTCGGCGACACCACCCAGCTTTGTGTCATCAGCAAACTTGCTGACAGTGCATGCCAATCCCTCATCCAAGTCATCAATGAATAGATTGAACAGGACCGGTCCCAGCACTGATCCCTGGGGCACTCCACTAGATACAGGCCTCCAACTAGACTCTGTCCCATTGACCACTACTCTCTGACTTCTATCCTGCAGCCAGTTCATGATCTATCTCATTACCTGATCATCTAGACCACCCTGCCTCAGTTTGGCTGTGAGGATGGTGTGAGAGACCGTGTCAAATGCCTTACTTAAGTCAAGATAGATCACATCCACTACTCTGACCTCATCCATCCACCTGGTTATGCCCTCATGAAAGGCTATCAGGTTGGTCAAGCATGACTTTCCTTTTGTAAAGCCATGCTGACTGTCCCTAATGACCCTCCTGTCCTTGATGTGCCTGGCGACAGCCTCTAGGACAAATTGTTCCATCGCCTTTCCTGGGATGGAGGTGAGGCTGACCGGTCTGTAGTTACCTGGGTCCTCCTTCTTTCACTTTTTGAAAATTGGAGTGACATTTGCTATCCTCCAGTCCCTAGGCACCTCTCCTGTTCCCCAGGACCTAGCAAAGATGATGGAGAGTGGCCCAGCAATGACTTCTGCCGTCTCAATCAGTATGCGCTTCTCAGTCGCTTCTGTTCACTACACGTGGTCCACGGGCCCGACCACCCTCCTCTGTGGAAGTGGCGAGGTTAGCACAGCAACCTAGGAAATAACTCCTGGAGCCCTTACCTGGTTGTTGACTTGACACACGGCCAGATTCTGCTCGTCGCAGGAGCAGGCCACGCGGACGTACTTCAGCCAGTTCCCAGATCCGCTCTGGCTGGCTTCAACACAGAATTTCTCATGGCCCAGGTCATCAGCAATCTGCAGAGGAACAGGAGAAGAAGAAACATGTGGGTCAGCTCATATGGAGGAGAGAAGGATGATATGCAAGGCAGGATTCCAAAAAGCGGGAAGGAGAAAGCTGGATGGTGGATGTAATTGATAAAGAGACACAGAACAACACTCACATAAGCTCTTGGCTGTGATCTGAAACTCCTGATTAGCAGAAACTCCAAGGACACATCAGGGTTGTCCATAAAGAACAGGCTTGAGATTACAATTGTTATAAGACAAACACACTGATCCAGTATCCTCACCAGAGTAAGGAATCAGAGCAGACAACTCGTCCAAAAAAATACCAATCTTAACAGCAAGGTCCTTAAACAGATCCAGCTTCACATTATCTATTTAATCCTGTCATGCAGGATAGTTTTTATAATATATTTTTAAAATGTAAATGGTTTTATTGTGCATTTTAATACAAATGTTACTACAAAATTTTATTATAAATTCTATTGCAAATTTAATATACATTTGGAACAGGATTTTATATATGACATTTTATTTTTTGTGTATTTTTAGTATAAACAGAAGTCTTCTATTATGTTTATATAGCACAGAACATTAGGGATGGGAAGGGACCTCAAAAGATCATCCAGTCCAATCCCCCTGCTGGAGCAGGATCCCCCAGATCAAGTCACACAGGAGCATGACCAAGCATGTTTTAAACATCTCCAGAGAAGGAGACTCCACAACCCCCCCGGCAGCCCCTTTCAGCACTCCGTCATCCTCACTGGGAAGAAGGTCCTTTTCACATTGATGTGGAACCTCCTCTGTTCCAGCTCACACCCCCACTGCCCCCTTGTCCTATCATTGGGTGCCCCTGAGCAGAGCCCGGCTCCATCCTCCTGACACCTGCCCTTTCCATATTTACCAACATTCATGGGGTCACCCCTCAGTCTCCTTTTCTCCAAGCTCAAGAGACCCAGCTCCCTCAGACTTTCCTCATCAGGGAGATGCTCCACTCTCTTCTTTATCTTTGTGGCTCTGCGCTGGACTCTCTCCAGCAGCTCTGTGTGCTTCTGGAACTGAGGGGCCCGGAACTGGACACAAGATTCCAGATGTGGTCTCAACAGGGCAGAGTAGAGGCTGAAGAGAACCTCTCTCAATCTACTAACCAGCCCCCTTCCAATCCACCCCAAGATGCCTTTGGCCTTCTTGGCCACAAGTGCCCATTGCTGGCCCATGGTCATCCTGCTGGCCACCAGGACCCTCAGGTCCCTTTCTCCTACACCACTCTCCGACATGTCAGTCCCCAGTCTATACTGGTACCAGGGGTTGTTGTTGCCCAGATGCCGGACTCTACAATGCCCTTGTTATAGTTCATTCAGTGTCTCCTTGTCCAGCTCTCTAGCCTTCCCACGTCCCAGCAGCCCAGCCTGCTGGGGTGCCGGCCACTCCTCCCAGCTTTCTGTCATCAGCAGACTTGCTGACAGTGCACTATACTTACATAGACTCTATTGATGATATTAAAATTCTCTTTGTATTTATAAATAAAAAATCAAACGTTTTTAGCCACCTCTCCAAACAGGCTGCTCTACACAATGCTGTGAAATGATGTTTTAAACACACTCTAAGAAATTATGCTCCCAGGTACAGAGCTAAAAATTCACTGGCACAAAAGCATCTGTGCAGCTGCAGGTGAGCTTAAAGAGGAATCATTCCAAATAAACCCCTCCAATACCTAAATGTCTGGGGGAAATGGGGTAATGAAAGGGTTGTGGTTTAGAGAAAACCCACAAAAGACCTGCTGGTCTCTTTTTCCAGGAAGAGACTTCAGGCAGTTCCTTCCTTAAGATGTCAGAGTTCGATGAGATAAAAAACAGAGGAGATGCTCAGCTGTCCATTGCAGGGGTTGTGGTAGTTCAGCGTGCAGCTTTCTCCAACCAGCCCTTTTGAGAAATCCCACGGGACACCAGCAAAGCAGGGAAAAGCCCTCTGAGTGCTCGGCATGGCCAGACTGCTTGCTGCTCACCAGTGGGCCTCCTTCTCACAAAAACTCCTTTTTTTCCCCCCAGACTTAGATTTCCCTCTAGCTCTACCAGACCCTGTGTCATTGCAAATTACTTCAGTCATCAAAAGCTCTTAACATGCTTTTACCAGCAATTAATTCTCTCAAAATCTCATGGGACACAATAATACTTTCCCATCTATTCTGAGACAGAGGGAAAAAAGAAAAGGTAAGAACAAAGGAAAGGAAAAATTAAAATGCAGCGATGACAGCAACAAATCAAGTACAAGCTCAGGCTGAGAAATCCCTGAGTGCCCTTGTCAGCTGAGACTGGAGCTCCTGGAGTTCAGCATCTCACTGGGTTCCTCAACCATTAGCCCTAGCATCTTTGCCCTGCCTTGCAAACCTGCTCCTCATGTGCAGTCTTTGCCTTCCCTCCTTTCCACCTCCGCTGTACCTGGCGCCAGGTCTCCACATTTGGAAAGCTCTGGCCCACTCCCTGCTCTCTTGGCCCTGCTGAGCTAGTCACACTTGATCCCAGCACTTCTTGTTACTCACCAGTTAAACACCATCACCCCAGCCCTCCCCTGGCTTTCCTTATCATGTCTCTGTGGAGTTCTCAACCATAATCAGAGCCTCTCTTTGTTTCTCCTCCCACCATAAACAATTCCCTTTGCTAAGGGGATAAAGGAACAGAGGAATTTCCTTCGGCAAATGAGACTCAGGTCACTAAAACAGGTTACTGAATGCAGCCAAGAGCTGAAGTCCCATACCATGAGCTCTCCACCTTGTAGTGAGGACCACTGGGGTTTCCAACACCCACATTTGAGATGAGCTGCTGTGTATTACTGGGGCTACAGGTTCTCAGTGACCTTCAGGCATTGCTTGCCTTGCCCTGTCCTTCTACACACGGCCCTAGGGCTGTGAACTCAAGAACTCCTGTGGTGAGGGCTGCATCATAAGCAGTTCCTACAGCCCTGGGTCCAGTCCCCAATGCTGTTTGCACAGAGAGCATGTAAAACTTTACACTCAGAATTAACCCTCCATCTGCCAGATATCATCAAGACTGCCAAGGCAAGGTCTGACACCCAGGGAAAAGACAGTCAGGAAAACACAATTGGGTTTTATGTCAAGTGTCCAATACATTTGAATCAAAACCAAGATACATCCCAGGCAAAGGGACTAGGGGAGTGTGTTTGATGGCTTCGTTTTCACTGCAGAAGATTGGTTGCATTTATTCCAGGACTTGGAGTTTAAGAAGCCCCTGGAGGTGCTCTATTTATTCTTCAGTGGCTGGGAGGGAAGTGATATCAGCCCCCAGGAAAGCCTTTGGAAAACAAAACTGAGGTGAATCACCAACTGTTGATTTGAAGCCATGCAACAGTTTGGGTTTATAGCAAATGGGTTTTAATGTTCTGAGTAAGCAGCAGCCTACTAATCTCCCAGTACCATGAATTTGTACATCAGCAATCAGTGAAATGAGGTCACCCTTGAAGGACAACGTGGCAACCTCCAGGCCTACAAACAGTCTATTTTACTCCATAGCTGTTTCTTGTGGATAACCTCTGATATATTCTAGGGTTATTTGGTCAGAGACACTCAGGTAACTCTGGGAAGCCCCAGAGCTCAGCTCAGATTCACCAGCTGTTTTGCAGGGCATCTGCACACACAAGGCTCAACAGCTCTGCCTGAGAATCAGCTAGAAATCACCTGAAACTGTGGTTTTGTCTGAGTGGAGCTTTAAAACCCAACCATGGGGGGTGTGAAATCTCACAGATCAAAATGAGAGAACAAAGAGGTTGTATGAAACTCTGAGAACTTACACCCCTGTTTTTCACACACTCTGCCCCATAAATAGAACAAGGTATCACAAACCAAAGCTGGGCAGCATCATGCAGCAGTATTTCACACATCCCCATCCCTTAGCAAAGCCTCTGCTTTTGCTGTTGGCCATAAGGAGCCACTGAAATCAGACCAGCTGGAAAACAACCCAAATATTATGGAGGTAGAAGAGAGGAAACGAGTATGAGGCACAATCCTGCTGTTAAATAGCAGTAAGTTGTCACGTCACAGCTAACGGCCTGTGACGTGGTTCTGCAAGTTCTCTATCCCATCGGCAAAAGGCATCATTTTTAAACTAGAGCTTCTGCTCACATTTTCCCGCTGCGGTTGGAACAGGCATGCGGGCAGCCCGCTGAGGAGAGGGTGCGTAACTCAGCTGGGACACTGAAAGAAGTCATCGGGGGAAAGAAGAGGGGAAAACTAAAGGGGAGGGTAAGGGAGGGGAGGAAAAAAGAACTTTATACTTAGTAACTGGCCACATTTTTGCAAATCTGAAGCTGATATTCCAGTCAGCCTCTGGGCAACACACAACCTTCCTCCTGCCCTAAGATCTGAACTGCAGCATCTTCACTTGAGGAAAGAGCATGTTTGAGTTGTCCTACCTTCCTTTATCCCACCCACCCAATCACGGGTTTCTCGTTGCTTTTTGGTTTTTCTCATTGAACAAGCCCAAATCTAAGCTCATCTTTTCCCCCTCTGCTACAGATGGTGAGTTCAGAATATACTTTTATTTATTAAACCAGGACACCTCCCATAGCTCCTGTCTTCAGATCTAAGCAAGTGTTCTCTGCTCCACTGTAAATCCTCATGGGTTACAGTGCCATGAGTTCATCTCGCCGAGACATTTACTGCCTTTTTCCCACCCCAAAGGCCCCATCCTTCTCCTCTTCAGCCTGGTGAAAACAAATGCACCACCTTCATGTTCGTGTGGATTAGGGGAGTTTAACCTGGCCCACTGCAGAGACAGGGACTCTGGAGCCAGACCCAGACCGCTAGCTGCGGCTGTGGTTCAGACTCATCTCTCTCCAGCCAAAAGGAAATTGTTGTCATGTTCCAGGACTGGCTTTGCAGCTTCATCTGCTGTCTGCTCCCAGCGTTCAGGATTGGAATCCAAAAGGCTTCATTGATCCCGCAAAGGCTCCATTTCATAATTTATTAACATCAGAAATGCTGAGTTATGAAGCAAAAGTTATGGAAAAATGCTCTTGAACATTGACCATTTTTTTGCACATCATTTGAGGTTTCCTGCTTCTCTAATTTGTGGGCTCTCTGTTGGGTTGTTTCTTTCACGTTTTAATGGGCAGCGTCCAACATTTGGCCTCGGCAGAGGTGTGCTGTAGGACTGGAATGCCTGGGGATCTGTCGTCAGTTAGCTTAATGGATTCCTAGTGTGCATGAAGAAACGAGGCAACCATGAGTTTGCCATCAGTGACCCAGCGTCCTGTTGCTATTACATCCCTCCCCAGAAGCTGAAAGTGTAATAAACCTTCTCATCCCATAGTCACAGGATCTGCCTTTGACAGTTTGGCTGATGTACACGTTTTATTTGGCAGGAGTTTGAGGGAGATTTTTTTTTTCCCTCCTTTCCCCCCCCCCTTTTTGCTTTAATGACCCACAAGCTGATTTAGAGCAATAAACTGTTGCCATGAAGTTTTGTTGTGTTTCTTTTAACTAAAGAGGAGGGAGGGGCTGCCACAATTTATGACTTTCAGGAGTAACTGAAACAGAAAGTCCATTCTTGCCTCAGAATGAAGAGAAAAAGCCTTCATCCAGAGAAACACCTCTGTCAATGTGTAGACATGAAGCCTAGATGAACTCATAAATTCAGCACTCTGCCTGCAATTAAGTGGGCTTCCTGGTGATTTGACAAAGAGTTAATGAGAAATGTGTCAGACAAAAACAGGTCACAGCACTGCAAACCAATGAGAAGAGCAGCCAAGCCAAACCCAACTTGTTTGCTGCCCCCTGCTCAGGGCCGCAGGAACCACTTTTTCAGCGAGAGCCACTTCCATTTCTTGTCCCAACATAAGGTCCTTCTGCACAGCCTGGTGCCAGCTCCCATCCACAGAAATTCCAGATGTTAAGGAGAGATGAAGATATTCCCTGAAAGGTTCTACCTGAGGGTTGGGCAGCAGGCCTCTTGCCATCCCTGGAGTGAGTTACTCAAGCCCTTGTCTTCAAAACACATGTGCATGCTCATGGAGCACGCGTACCTGTGTAGTCCAGCTTCTTCAGGATCAAGTTCTCAGTGCTATTAAATGGTTGCAGGATCAGAGAACTCAATGCATCTTTGAGTGACGGTCCAGCTCTGTGAACAGGATGTGTGGCCATCACTAGGAGTGTCCTCATCATCCCTACATGTATGCTCACCGCCCTCACACGAGTCCTCACCATCTCCGCTCACTCCTGTTCACAGATTTCAGCAGAACAGCTGGGCACACAGAAGCCACGAGATCTGCAACAACAGCCCAGCACATCCCAACACTTGAATGCTCAGAGGAGAAGCAAAGAAACCTTTACAGATATCCTTCTGTCAAATGAGCATTTTACTGTCTCATCAGTATTGAGACAGAGCCAGGAGGACCATGGGCATGAGACAACCCAGCAGGACTGCACTGGGGCCAGTGAGGTCTGCAGTGGCAGGCTGGGGCAAACCACTGCCAACTGGTGGGAAGCAGCTGCGCTGCTGCAGCTCACAGGAGAGAGATGGATTCAGGTTTTTAAAAGAACAAATGGTTTTGAACTTCCACTCCCACTCAAGCCACAGGTCTGGAGTGGAATTTTTCCACTGGTGTCTGCGTTTCCGTATCTGCTGCTGCACTGCCATACTATCTGGTTTCACAAAGGATCTGGAGGAACAAGATCAGCAAAGCTGCAGGGAAGGCTGTTACTGAGACATACTTGCGTCACGCAAAAATAACCTTCTCATTCTTTTTTGTACCACATCTAAAGAACACGAGAAATCACATGCAACGAGGCTGGGTTCCACCAAAACACCCTGTCCAGTTTCCAAAGCAGAGGAGCCTGGAGAGCTCCCACAAGTTTTGTGAGCAAGGCTGAGTTTCTCATGTGTGTTTGAATCCAGTGGAGCCTTTTGGAGGTCTGCTTGTTATTTATTATCTGCTGCTCTCCAGCACAAACCAGCCAGCGAGTAGTTCCTGTGTGCCAGTCAGGATAAAGTCTGCAAGATTACGGCGTCACCAATGGGCCTTTCAAGCTGAGCAGATTCTCTCCAGATTCAGAAGGCGGAACAGAAGGGGTGACAGAGTCCGTACGGAATCATAGAATTGTTCAGGTTGGAAAAGAACTTCAAGATCATCAAGTCCAACCATAAACTCAACTGTCCCGAGCCCACTGCTAAACCCTGTCCCTGATAGACACATCCAGAGACACTGATTGAATTCCCTCCCTGGGCAGCCTGTTCCAAGCCCTGATGACCCTATGAGGCAAAGCAGGAGAGCTGGCCATCAGGACAAGGCCTCACAGGAGAAGCTGACAGCCACAATAATTGCCCAGAGCAGCAGTTACAGAGCTTGTTACATCTGGTTGCTGTGAAAGCATCTCTTCCTCTACAAAGCAGCTTGATGCAATAGGCACTACAGTGTTTTCAGTGTTAGTCACACTGTGGAGCGAGTTCCTGAGAAAAATCAACACTAGCTGTGCTTTCCCCCTCCTTAGTCTGGCTCTGGCAGTGTAGTTCTGCAACCTAGAAGACAACCCTGAACAACACAAGGTGCTAAAGGAGGTGCTACCGTGACCGTCAGCTCCTGTGAACGCATGAAACCAATTTCACCCCCGTGTGCTTCTCTCCCACACCCCGTTGTGTTTGAGAGCCGCTCTAAGTGTGCCCAGCAATATTGAATCACCATGCAGAGGAATAGAAACTTGAAATGTCAACAGAGAAGATGACTTTTGAGATGAGGGCAGGCATTTATCTCAACAAAGGCTTATTTTTCGCTAATAACGTAATTCCTACCACAGTGATTTCAATTAAACAGCAAACCATAAAAAATTGTGCTCGAGCCCAATCACAGGGCTGCCTCAGACACTGCACACACACAGCCAAGAAAGGGATTTCCAGCTCTTTTGTGATACTCACACACACGCACAAACCTTTGAAGTTCTGCCCCAAAATCACATGGTTGTGAGAGGACCCAAAATGTTGAGGGATTCTTTTTGCTCTTTTTGGGGTTTGGGGTCTGTAATTGATAGATCTTGAGGGTTTTCCTGCATCCAATAATGAGGAAACTTGAGGCCCTGCACTAATCACTTGTTTCCAAGAACTGGGGCTTTACACTGAGCATTAGAAGTGGCAAAATGTGCATCATCTGCTAGCACGAAACCAAAGCAAAGGCTCCTCCCTTTATGGAGGCTCAAAACGGTGCTGCTGCCATAAAGAGCAGCCAACCGTAGAAATAAATTCTGATCACCTTGTTTGGGTGGGTTTTGGTGTGTTTTGCTAGACCAGGATGTGCCCAGGTTCCCACTGCATGTTTTAAATCATTTCTTATTACTGGGACTTTATTTTACTAACGATTTGGGAATGGAGCTGTGGAACACCACGAACATCTAGACCTCTTCGAAGTGATTTATTGAACTCACCCAGTGCCAAAACCATTTGCCACATCGTACACTCGGGCCAAAAAAGTAGCGGGGTTTTCAAATGCCCATTCATCCAGCTAATACCAACTACAAAATACCAGCCTTTCGACAGTGTCAGCAGAGCCCTCTGATGGATCCAGCACATGGGAAGACCCATGTGAAACAATATTGTCTCTTGCCAGCCTCTTCCTTGGAAGAATTTCTTCTGTCATTGGGCAGTCCTGGCAGCTCCTCTCCCTTCCCCTTCAAACCTCTCGCTCTCAGATTTTACTCAGTCATTAGTAACACATGAAACTAACTCTAACACCCACTATCTAGGTACCTCAGGGGAAGGTGAGTGAACTCAGAGGGCTGAGGTTCAGGGAATAGCACATTTTTCTATTAACAGATTAGGGGATGTATGGCCCAAGTTCAAGGAATGGGAAGACGCAGGTAACTGATGCCCAGATGATTAAGCCCATGTCCTGTGCTTTATTTGATGTTCTGTGTCTCACTTCCCAAAACTGAGAATGATTCTTAAAACTTGGTATCTGGAGTTCTCCTGCCACCTGGTTTGGGTGGTTGGTCTGTGTTTTGAACATCTCCAGTCCCACAAATCAAACTTTCTGTCGGGGAATTAAAAGTACTCATAATCTAAAGCACAGGGAATCAAACCTACTGGCCCAGGAGGCTACAAGCAATGCAAGACTGAGCTCTTAGATGTCCTGAGAGCTAGGAAAGTACACAAGGTTTTATTCTGTAGGTGACTAGTGCCAGTGGGGGTGTTGGTTTCACTTCAACCTTCACCCTACGTTGTGACTCACGTGCAGAAGCATCAATGCATGAGGCTCAGCCTTAGGTTCTACCTCAGCGAGGCTCAGCTTGGTCAGGAGAGAACTGTACTAGCTCTGACTGAGGAAAGAAAGGCACCAATTCCCATGGAATGGCAATTAAGCAGGAACACTCATCTTATTTTCTACAAGTTTGCTTTCAAAGGCTTGAATTTACAGGCCAAATGGTGCATCTCTCCCTAACTTTAGCCACGACCTTACACTTTGCAAAGTTGAGTGTTAAAAAAGAGCAAAGAGAAGAACAGCAGGGCAGTGCCCTCCATCCCCAAACAGACCACAGCTTGGTTGCCACAAGAAACCCCCAAAGGTGCCACAGCAGTAAAAGGAAGCAGCAGCCTCAGAGTCCTTCTGATCGTAAACAAGTTCAGCTGTTCTGCAGAGCATTCCCATGCCCTTTAGAAGATGTGAAATAGGTGAGTTTGTGATCTGGGTTGGCAAGAGGAGAGGATGTTAGAGGTTTCCCTCCTGACCAAGGCAGCTGATCGAAAACAGGAATAGCAGCCCCCTGCTAAAAGAGCTTTGAAAACAAACCTCACACTGTGGCCAAGAGACATTTTCCCTTGATGTCACAGCACCGTGCTGCTCACCTCTCATAAAGTCCAAATATGATTGCTTTAGACCTGATGTTTATTGAAAACATGACCCAAAGAAGGTGCAAAACTGTTGTGACAGAGCCGGTGTACCCATCCCACAGCAGCACCAGAGGCACCCATCCTGCTGAGCTACATTCTGCACAAAAGCTGCTGTCTATTGATTTGTTTTATAGACAAGCAAGATGGCAAGAGACTTGCCCAGCCAAGGGCTCGGGGATGAGCTGTCAAGAAAAGTCAATAACGGGTTGATCACCTTGCCTTGGGCTGCTCAGTGCTGCAGGACAGCTGGGATTAGGGAAGGAGTTCACCAGTAAAATCTCCTGCCTGTTCCGGGCTCAGAGAAGCACGCAGGGAGCATCCGGGTTTATTCCATTCCTTGGCCTCAAAGCAGAGGGATATTGGCTGAGTAATGAGAGCAAGGCAGGAAAGCAGATCTTCACAGCTTCTAGAGAATCTGCTGCCAGGCTACCTTGTCTTACAAGAGAGGTGAGTATTGTTCACACACTCTGCATCTTACAGAGAGCTTCTTCAATCTGTAATTCTCACATCCCATATCTCAGCTCAGCCCCCAGTCTAAGCAATCACTAAAAATGGGAAGTGGGGACAGGCAGGTGGGTGCCTCTGCCTCAAGTGGTTTGTTTCCACACCAGAGGAAAAAAGGGGGTTGGGGTCCCTTTGTGTTTGAAGATTTAAAAAGGTTGTTTGAAGAAGAGGAGGAACACCCTGAGAGCTGCCCACAAGTCAGCACCACTCACTCAGCAGACACACATGGACAAAATGACTGATGAAGACAATGTTTTTGTTATGCTGTTTGCTAAAGGAGAAGTGATTGACAAGCTTTTGGCTCCTATCTACAGACCTTTTAGTTCCACACACCATCCTAAACCAATTCTCTTCAGTTTTTAGCCTCCAAAAAATTCTGACTATAGCACTTTCTCACTCAAACATGTAGACATCTTTTCAAAGGCAGCTGTAGAATTCACAGAATCATTATGGCCAGAAAGGACCTCCAGGATCATCAGGTCCAGCATCTCCTAGTATCTTCCTAACCCCTAGACCATGGCCTCAGGTGCTCTAACTACTTGTTTTTTAAACACTTCCAGGGACAGTGACACCACCACCTCCCTGGAAAGCCCATTCCACTGCCCAATTCTTCCAGTCAAACCTTATTTCTTCTTTTCTAAATGACAACCAAGGAAGGACTGGGTTTTAATTCAGTTATCCCCTCCTGAAGTTCAGTGATAGGAGCTCTCTGCAGCTGAAATCCAACCAGCACCAGCATCTTGTCTGACACCCCCAAGTGAAATGTGAGTCACGAGGAAGTACAAGGGTAAATCTCACAGTCCCAAGTGCCGCCTGGATGAACTTTAGCCCGAGCCAGTTCACCTACTTATGAAATGGGACGCTCCAGGGAATTGATCCTGATGATAAATCTGCCCTTTGGATGTGCTGAGCAACAGCATTGCAAAACCTCCAGTTCAGATCTTCTACCATCTCTGGGTCAAAAGACAGTTCAGCAGAATGATGTTGTTACAGTCACAGCTCAGACGGAAAACCCGTGGTGAAGTGTTGAGTGAAAGGTGATAGGAGAAGCCTCTGCTCAGGTTATTTCACTTAGGCAGTTCAAGCACATCTGGTTCTCTGACAGCAGATCTCAAAGCAATGCACCGCCTGACATATCCAACATCTCGCAGTGCCTGAGCAAGTCAGGTTTGAGTTAAGGAGCCTCTGATAACCTCCACACTGAGTTATCTTCTGTGGACACCTGCCTCAAGCCTTAGAGACACTGTCACACAGCTAAAGCCAACGCTTTGCATTCTAATCTACCTCTAATCCGACCACAGAGCACTTCTGTTCTTTCAAGATGAACTGCTCAGAAGCCAAATGGAAAGGAAAAATAAATCAAAACAATAGCATCTGCCTTCTATAGCAAATCTGTTGACTATCAGAAAGCCAGACTTTGATCCAGAGCTGAGGACAACAAATATTTGCTTTCCAAAACGACCTTGCTACAGTATGGGAACATACTCAGCTGTTAAAACACAGTCAGTCAGGATCCTCAGGTCAGGAAAAGCGAACCCACCTCTGATCTGGGCTGCTGTTCTCCTCTACGTTGAACAGGGAAGGTGACACAGCATTCACTTGTCACTGGGATTTTGACAACACAGCTATGACCACAGCAAAGGAAAGTCTACTGTAACACACAGACCTTCCCCACAACAACCACAAAACCCTACTGGGGTCAGAGACACAACTGGGGATATGAGGCCAAAAGCCTGGAAAAAAAGGCCTGAGCTTCAGTCACACAAAACAAGGGTGGATGTGTACATTCAGACCAAACTTCACCACTGCAGGAAAAGAATTCAAAGACTTCACAAGTATTTAGAAGCTCCACCTGATAACCATCTCAAAGTCTTTATCATGAAACACTTTGCTTTGGAGACAGCTCTCTCCTTAACTTATTTTGAAGTTAAAAACTACAGATGGGGGAACACAGGACTTCACACATTCCTTTGGAGCATCATAAAGCACATGACTCCAACGGTGAGCAGGAAGCACTGCACTGCACCTTTAGCAGTGCTTTACCTGAAATACACCCCGATGCTGTCCTCACCCCCTCTGCATAGTCCCACACAACAAGTCAAAGCCAATGCATAAGCCTTGAAATGCTGGTGAAAGTTCATTGAGACCTAATCCAGCAGCCTTAACAAAAATAACGGAAGAGCGTAGGATTTCCATGGGAGAAGTGATTCCTGCCTGTATCGGCCTGCCCGTGAGCCTTGCTAGGGATGAACATAAATCCCGTGATTCCAAATGAGTTCTGCACATCCATAAGCCACAGAACATTTTAATTGGGGCAATTCTTCACTTGTTTTGGAAGAGCTACACAATGGCAGAGTCTGTAAGGATGATACGACACATATGCTCTTCCCTCCTCGAGCCGCCTGCTTTTATTAACCACTCTGGCAAAGATCTATTTGTATGGATAGTGTCAGTGTGTGAACAAAACCTCATGGACAAACACGGTTTCATTAAAGCAAAAAAACACCTCCCTGTGGTTCATAGGCAAATCTGCTCTTCAAAATCAGTAAAACTTTCATAAGTGATTAGATAGAAGCAAGTTGTAGGAAAACATTGGCACCAAGTACGTCTGTTGCATTTTCTGCTAAAGCATGTCATGATACAAATAAAAAAGAGCCGAGCACACGCACAGACTCAACAACCCCTTGGCTGCACCTCGGTGGTGATTTCACATGCTTTCTGCACTCTCTCTGCCTTCTGGTTTGATTAACAAATCTACCTCTTCTGCCCCAAATCGCTGCCTCACCGCATCCCCTTCTCTCCGGTGTCCTCAGCTTCAATCAGCCAAGACAGAGCAAAGCTACACCCTGTCCCACTCTACTTTATACAGCAAATTGGGTTAAATAGAAGCACTTTGCTCTGGAACACTGTCCCCATCCCTTGAAATCAGAGAGATCCAGAGGTTAATTGGGCTGGGGAAACCACTGGTGCGTGGAGGGGCTGATGGCTTAGCCTGACCCACAGCCCTTCCCGAGGAACAGAGCCTGCGCCATGAAGGGATGACATTCCCAAGAGAGATGTTGCTTCAGACCAAAGCTGGGCCACAGATGTAGATCTCGTCTTCTAATAAATAAAAATAAATATCTGATCTCAAGGCAAAGATCTTTCACTTGACACTCCCGATCACGGTTTTTTACATACTTCAAGCTCCGTTTTTCCTGGCCTGGCTCCAGTCATCCTATGGTAATGCAACAGGCTTGTCTTTATGGGAACAAAAGTCCTTTTCTAGTCCTGAGGGCCGGCAAGTTTATCCAAATACTCTCAGCTTACTACTAGCCCCTTTTGGAACCAATATATCCAGCACAAGAGCACTTTATACCTCCAGCACGATGCCACAGGCACGAAGACCTGGGGTTGAAAGAACTGAGTACGTGCCCAGTGAAAACATCTGCCCTCCTCATCCTCGTCCTGCTCCCCACTACAGAGCTGCTCCCTGCAGACAGAACATCCGTACATGGAGCACTTCCTCCTCCCACTCCTACCTTCTCCCCAGGAAGAATGTTTGGAAACGCTAAAGAGCCTTTTCCGTGTTTCTACATCGGTCCTTATTTTGGCGAAACTTGTCCGGTCTGTTCGCAGCTGCCAAGTGCATGAAGTAATGAGAAAGCCCAGGGAGAGAAGCTGACTTCATTCCAGCGGCACTGCAGCTCACACACCCAGTATGTTCTGGGGCTGTCAGCACGTCCCTGAAGTGGACCTCATTAGCAAACCTGACTTGAACATCCAGAGGAGATGTATTCCATGGTGCCACCGTCCCTCTGCTGCCAGTCAGCATTGACCAGTACACCCCTCACTCACTTTGTGCAGTCAGAAGGAAGCAGTGAGGTTCAAATCCAAGTGCTGCTCCCCTGGAAGTGACCCACAAATGGTGGCACTGGTCACACCAGCCCCAGAGTCCACCAAGGATGGAAGAGGAGGAAAAGGGCAAGACACAAATATGTCAGCTGAAATGCTTAACAGCCCAGTTGCAAACCAGCAGCCCAGAGCCATGCAACTCAGCACCCCAGGGTCACTCTTTCTGCTGGACCCTATACAGAGAGGCACAGCACAGCCCATCAGAGTGACCTGAACTGGAAGTGGAGGGTTTATGCTTAGCAGTGAGCTGATAAAGACCACAAAGCTGTTACCTGGTTGTCTCTGGAAGGAGCCGTGAGCTCCTCCCAGCACTTCTTCAGCAAGTGCTACATTTTGAGAAGAAAAGCATTCAGAAAATCATAGAATGTGTTGGGTTGGAAGGAACTTCCAAAGGGCATCCAGTCCAACCCCCCAACAACAAGCAGGGACTCCAACAAGAATAGATTGCCCACAGCCCCATCCAGCCTGACCTTGAACGGCTCCAGGGATGAGGCCTTCACCACCGCTCTGGGCAGCATGTTCCAGGGATCCCTCACCCTCAGTTTCAAGGACTTTTTCCTCCTGTCCACCCTCCATCTGCCCTTTTCCACCGTCAAACCATAATCCCTCGTCCTATGGTTTCCTGTGCTTGGGAACAGTCCTTCCCAGTCTTCTGACAGCCCCTTTTAGGGATAGGAAGGTCGCTGTCAGGTCCCCACAGTGTCTTCTCTTCAGGCTGAACAATCCCAACTCTCTCAGCCTGTCCCCGGAGCAGAGGGGCTCCAGTCCTCTGAGCATTTAATGGAAATCATGACCATTCATTGGAAACCCTTTCCCTCACAGGCCAGCCCCCCAAACACCACACACCCTTAATGGAAATCATGACCATTCATTGGAAACCCTTTCCCTCACAGGCCAGCCCCCCAAACACCACACACCCAACCCCTTCCAACAAGTCCAACTGTCCTGTGACAAGCCATGCAAATTCTTGGGTTGTGAAGGTTCATCTTAGCTCTGAGAGTCTTATCCACACAGCAAAATGAAAACTTGGGCAGACAAAGGTCCATAAATCTCATTCCCTCATTCCAACGACCCACTGGCTAACGAGAAGTAGCCCAGCTTATCCCAGGAACACATTTCTGATGAAGGGTTTGTAATAAACCGCATGAGAGCCTAAGTGGGACCAGCGCTGTAATTTCCATGGGGCCGGGTGCCGCAGGTGCACTAATACAGGCATTAGTGACTGATTAGACCTCGTAAAATATGTGAATGCTGTTTCTTTAAGAAGCCATAAAATTTTATTGAGGGGGAACACGAAAATAAAAGAAAATAAGAAAAAGAAATTCGTGTGTAAGGCTTTTGCTTTGTTTCAGGCGGTCATTCTGAATTTCACTCATTTCTGACAGGACGATGATAATTAAAACTGTGGCCCGGGTCTGGTTTCGATAAAGTCCATCTGGCCTTCCGTGACGGAGAGTTTTGGAAGGATGTAATTGCCTGGGCAGCAAATAACTATTTTGCCATCCGTGGTAGTTTAATTTTGTCCCTGCAGCAGGGGAGCGAAGTCAGAGGGGGCAAAAGATCATTAATGTCTGCAGCTCGAAAGAGGGGCTCCCCGAGCTGTCGGCTGGCCCATATTTGTTGAAATGCTTGACACCAGCGGGCCCCATTAATGCCCGGGTTAGATACAATCTGTGGAAAAGGGTCTATTATAAGGGGATTATTTGGAAGTGTTCTGTAGTTGGGGGGTGGGTGTGATTGAAGGACTTAAAACTGTTACATTAACCCTTAGGGCACTCCAGGCAGGAACAAACCTGGCATTACAGAGCTGGTGTTTGTCACAATTTCTTCACTTCCCTCTTTCTCTGCCATGAGGTCAAAGAGATTAAAAACATCCATAATGCACTTTTCTGGGCTACAAAGATGAAGCTTGTTTTCTGCCCGCGTTTATGGCTGCAGCCAGCTCACTGCCTCGCTGATGCTCTCACCCCAAACAGAAACATTAAACAACACAACAAATCACGAAGGACAGGCAGCAGCAGTTATTTTTATATGTCTGTGCCTATAGAGGTGCTTTCTCATACAGCGAAAGGAAGCCAGCACGGATGGAGTGGTGACAGAAGGTCTAGAGCTCTGCTCAAACATCCACAATCATAAAATTAGACAACATATTGGGTTGGAAGTGACCTTCAGGGATGAGGACTCCGCGACCGCTCTGGACAGCCTGTCGCAGGAATCCCCTACCCTTAGATTCAATAACTTGTTCCTCCTGTCCAGCCTCAATCTGCCCTTTTCCAGCTTCAAACCATGGCCCCCTGCTCTTGGGAAAAGTCTTCTCCAGCCTTCTGACAGCCCCGTTCAGGGATGGGAAGGTCATTAGAAGGTCTCCCCGGAGTCTCTTCCTCCTCTAACATCCCCAGTTCCTAGCCTGTCTTTGTAAGAGAGATGCTCCAATCCTCTGACTTTTTTCATGACCCTCATCAGACCAAGTTTCTGAGGAGCAGTGTGTAACTCATCCTTTGGCTGCACCGTGTCAAGGTGAAAGATTATTTGCACAAGTGAGTATCACAATAACCTCGACGACTGTGATCAGCAGCTGTTTGCAGACCAGTTTTCTCTAGAATAAGTGACTTTTTGTTTTGCTTTCTTGCCAAGTGGTTCATTCATTTAACAGGACCTTACACAATCTTCAAACCAAGCAGCTGATTCACAGTGTGTTTACAATGTTATCGAGATCATGGCAAAACCCCCAACAGCTCTAAGTGTCCTATTTCCTCCAAGATTACACCTTTCTTTGATACAGGAATGTTAGTTACTGGTTTTACTCCACTGGGCAGCTCTGAAGCTCTGAGACAAACCATGTGTGTTTTAACTGTTCCCTAGACCCCACGTGAAACAACAACAGCAGATATCACGGTGTAAAGGACTTTCAGGGAATTCTTGAAACCCCAGCCCTTCCAACACAGTACAATGTCTGTTTCCATCTTTGCTCACTGCAACAGGCTGACAGAATCAGCTACAGCCAGAAATGATCGATGCCTAGAAATGGCTCCACTCGGAAGATGAAGGAGGTTGATTAAATGTTAGTTAGGGAAATTAAGGGGTTTAAGCTGTTTCTGTAGGTACGAGCCCACTCCCCAGTGGTGTGCATGTACCATGCAGTGATGGAAACTGTTCCCCTCATTAACAGAGCGTCAGAGCTGCTGAAGCCCATGAGAGTGTGTGGTTGGTGGCTCAGTGCTCTGCTCTGTTTGATGTGGTGAACCCCATGGAGCTCACGAGCCTGTGAGGTGCAGCTGTACTGAGGACATGGCAAAAACACCACGAGCAGCCTCCTTCTCAAGCAAGGCATTAAAGCAGAGCACAGAGCCACTGCTGACTTGTAAACACCATGGCTTCGGTGTTTTCCAGGAAGTCAGCACCTCTGAGATCTCTGTGCCTTATAGGAAACGTGGGTAGGTACGACCTTCTGTAAAACCATCTTACCGCAAAATAACCCAAAGCCAAACCCATCAATAAAAAGTCAAGAAGAGAGGACTCTGAGGGGCCTTCTAGTGATCTTCCAGCCCCTGTGAAAGGGGCTGTCCGAAGGCTGAGGAAGACTGCTCCCAAGGACAGGGAATGACAAGACGAGGGGTCATGGTTTGAAGTTGGAAAAGGGCAGAGTGAGGCTGGACAGGAGGAAGAAGTTGTTGAATGTGAGGGTGGAGGATCCCTGCAACTGGCTGCCCAGAGAGGCGGCAGAGGCCCCACTCCTGGAGCTGTTCAAGGTCAGGCTGGATGGGACTCTGGGTAATTTGTTCTGAGGAGCGATGGCTCTGGTTGTTGTAGCAGGGTTGGACTGGATGCCCTTTGGAGGTCCTTCCCAACCCAAAACATTCCAGGATTCTGAGTTCCTCCCCAAAACGAACGCTGGCACAGCCACAAATGGGGTTTCAGTGCAGTGAGACCAGCCCCCAGCCACTCAGTGTGTGCAGAACTATTCCCCCACATAAAAACAGAAGTGTTGCTGCTGCTGGAACAGCCTGCAGACAACTCCCCCACAGGTTTTCTTTGCCTGTGCCATGGAAAACACATCCAGCACTGCTGCTATTTCTTCTTGGGAAACCACATTCAGAAATATTTTATTCTAAAGACGTCGTAGCTGCTTTAAACCTGAGTCCTAATGCGAGGAGAACAGTTTTGCTGCTCAAAGCAAGGCCAGGATTGCCAAAAACCCTAAAAAGGTGTCTCAGAAGGAGAAAGAAACAAAAATAAAACCTAACCACGAGACACAGAATAAAAGAAGCTGTGAAAGTTTATGAGGATAAACACTGATGACAGGTGGAGTAGAAGCTGAAATTCGAACCCCAGAGTAACTGCAAATAAAGGTTTGTTACAGATGGTTTTAATGACCTAACGCTGGGATGCCAGTGACAGTATCACTTTTTCCTGTAGGCTGAACAAAACCAGTAACAAAACAGCTATGGAAATACTGGTGCAGACATCGGAGGGATAGCTGGTGGTTAATGCACATGAGTGACCCTCTTGAGGGGGCAGGACTGGATCGATAAAACCTTGATAAAGAGACACAAAGCCTGAACCAGTGACAGCTTGTTTGAAATAGGTCAAACCAAGCAAGTCCTTAACTTTTAAGTAGGTAAAACCAAGTCAGTCACAGAATCACGGAATTACTGAGGCTGGAAAAGATGTCTGAGATCATCAAGTCACTTTTAAATAGGTAAAACCTTCATGCAGTGGCACTGCTAGAAATGTATCTGGCTCCACGTGTCTGTGCGTGCTCATGGTACGGAAGGGTGGTGATGAAAATGTTCAGGCTCGGCGCTGTTCAATTTGAGCCACTGGCTTCCTGATCTTGGACGATAACGATTTTCTAGGACTGCACTTGGCAAATGGGGTTTTCATTCCCCACTCCCCCAACCTTTACTGTAAGGCATCATGAGCCAAGGAGATTAGCACTAGTTTCACAGTGACTTTTCAGAAGGGAAGGTTTGGCTGCTTTTAGAATATTAACAACTTTCTGTTTTATTCAGGGCACGGAGAGTCCACTTCCTCCAAAATGGTTTGAATTGGGTGGTCAGATCTCAGGGGGTTATGATCCACAGCTCAGACAGGGCAGCTCAACAGCAGCTTGAGGATATGGAAGGCATGGCTGAACCTGCCTCAGCACCTCCTGAGCCCCAAGATCTTAGCTGCTGCTGCTAGGACAGAATAAATAGCTGCTTCCTTCCTCCAGCGCTCAGGTATCGCTCAGAGATGACAAAGGAAGAGAGAAAAGACTCTTCTTTTATTTCCTCCATAAATTCATTATTTTGGCAGCTGGGCCCTCTCAGATAGCTAAAACAAACCGGCTCTTCTTAGGCAGAGCTGTGAAATTCTTGTTTCTGAGCACTGACCTCCTGCCCCAATTTCTGGAATCTCAACTTCATTTCAAAAGCAAAACCCAGCTGAAAACATTCTGGTTGCTCCATCCTTGTCTAGACCTCAAGCATCTGACACAGTTGGCAGGTTTTAGCTTTCTGACCGAGAGCAATGACGACCAATCAACTGCACCACAACTCTGGGAGCATTTGAGGTGGTTTTCTTTCACAGCATGATCAACACAAAATGCAAGTGAGGATAGGAATCGCTGCCTTGCGTTCTGTCTTGCATCAGCTGGCTTCTTTATTTGCTCCTGTTGCTCCCGTGAGCATCGTAACACCCTGAAGGGAGGTTGCAGTCAGGTGGGGGTTGAGCTCTTCTCCCAGGCAACTAGTGACAGGACCAGAAGGCAGGGCCTGAGGCTGCCAGGAGAGGGTTAGGTTAGATGTTAGGAAGCCCTTCCTCAGGAAAAGGGGGATCAGACACTGGAATGGAGAGCCTGGGGTAGTGGTGGAGTCCTCATCCCTGGCTGTAATCCTTAGTGCCCTGGTCTGGCTTATGTGGTGATGCTCAGTTCTGGGCTGGGCTGGATGAGCTCAGAGGGCTTTTCCAGCCTCAATCATTCTGTGATTCTGTGATTTTAGAGGACCAAAGGGCAAAAAGACAAGAAAGAAAACCAGAACAAGATTTTCACAAGTGCCAAATGCCTTGGGGCTTTAAGCCACATCCATCAGAGACACAATGCAGTAGGAAGAGTGTTAGGTCAGTAACATAACTGCACCGAAAGTATAAACCACTAACAAACTCATTGTCTTATTAGTCACAAAACACACATGGAGCAGCGGCCTTACTGGAATGAAGAGCAGTTCTCTGCCATTGCCAGTAAAAATTCTTGCGTTTACCTGAGGATACTGGAACGGGGAGTTTGAGAGTTTTCCCTGTAAATCCAGTGGCCAAGCCAGGCACATGGGAGGGTCTCAGCGTGGCATAACAAACTGGCCCTCCTTGAGGAGCACCATGAAGGCATCTATGGAGCTCAGCCTCTTCAAGAGGCCAGTGGGAAGGTCCTCTGGGGGTGGTGGCATGCCACAGCTCATAACCCCGAATGGAGTCATCAATAAACCCAACATTGGTGACCATAAAATTTTACCACTCACCTTATGTAACTTTTATTTTACACTCGATTAACTTTTACTGCCAACTCCAGAGAATAAAGGCATTCTTAGTGTAGAGAATTAGAAACAGCCTTGTGAAAGAAAAAGACCAAAAAAAAGACCCACTCTGATATCAGGGATTGAATTCACATGATCAACCAGAGCAAGAAAAAAGAAATCCCTGAAGCTCTTGATACAAACAGCTCAGTGTGATGGTGACTGATGTGTTCAGCACCGATTGTTTTCTAACTGCAGCAGAAGAGGATCCAACTGCACAGTATATTGATTAAATCACCAGAGTTGACACATCTGAACTTCATAGCCACGTGAAGTATTTCCCAGGAATCGGTGTTAGTGATTGCAGGGGGAGGTCAGACCTTCCTCTATTTCCCTGAACTCGTTTTGCTGATTCCCTGAAACTTTCATGACCCTCAATCACAGACTATTCTCCGGCTATTGTCTGCTGAACTGGACAGTGCCCTTGGCCATAGAGCCCGAGACTGTCTAATGTCTGGATTTAATATGGGCCAAGTCCTTTCTTTCCCCTCCTGTTTAGGATAATTTTATACTGGGTGGACACATTTAGGGCCTGAATGGCTTGACAGTAATGATTAATACCCTGCATTAGGAGATTCCAGTGAAAGTATTCAGGAGCACACTGTGCAGTTTGGTTCTCATCAGATGGTCAGGTCTACAGGCCTATTAAAAACAGCAGGAGAGCTGCAGACTTAATCACAGAGGCTGAGCCCATGGAGGGAGGAAGAATGAGATACAAGGAAAAAAAAAAAAAAGAAGAGAGAGAGAGTGAAGAGAACTACAGAGCAGAGGTACCTGAGGGCACACATCCACTCACCAGCTCAGTCCAGGTGAAGATTTCTTTCCTAAAATCTGTGTCTAGTACTGACTCAAACACAAAATCTCTTCACTGAGCTGGAGCAGGTGGGGGTTAGAGGGTGACACCAGGCAGCACCAAAGAGCTGAGGGTGAGAACTAGCACCAGTCTAATTTTGGAAAGGCAAAATGACACCAGAAGCAGAACTAGTATCACTCAATGTTGGCAGCAGGCTCTGGAAAAGTGCATCAAAATGGCTTTTGAAGAGAGAAACGGAAGAAAATAAGGCATCCAGAGAAGGGCATCGCAAGTCATTACTGCCGTTTGCTATTAGTTCATAGAGTCGGTGTCATCTCTGGATGGCTGGAAACCTCATTACAAAACATGAGCCCGACTGAGGTCCCCAGTAACTCAGCAGGAATGTTGAGAGCTTCAAGCGTAGCAAAGGCTGGATCCTGTGTGGCCTCCTGACCCTGGGCACAGCGGGACAGCATCTTTCTTATATGTACAATCAATGCCTCATGATACAGAGCTGTAGATGATCTCCCAGGCGAGGCCACCATCATAATCTGTGTAATTAAATATTCAACATCCTCCATTCAAAATCATCTGAGAGGAGGATACACAAGGGTGTGAAGCGTGGAAGTCCCTAGTGAACGAAGGACAATGTGCTCAGCAAAAACAATAAAATATAATAGGGATTTGAGGATCTGGGGCCACTTTTAGAATGAAATTCTAGAGGAAACCGTCAAGCCAGAGCAGCTCACCAGTGAGAAAAAGGAAAGTGCTTCTTGCAGTGGGCAAGGAGAGGGAGAAACTGCCACAGCAGCTGCCTAGTGAGACTCAAGGGAAGAGATCCAAGACCTAGTTTTGTACGTCTTGGAGAACAACGTTCTCCAGAAGGTAAGAACTGGAAGAGGCACCACAGCAAATTACGCTGGAGCAGGCTGGATGTGGCATCTCAGACCCTGGTGCCTGCCCTGCTGTTGAGGGGCATCTTGCTCATTGCTGCAGCAGCTCCACAAGTCAGATGGGCCAGAGGGACCAGCTGCGAGCCCAGGCTGATGTTTTAGGCCCAATCACAAGAGAGCAGTGGGAAAACCAGCTTGTGTAGTATGAAGAAAAACCATAAAACATTGATGTGCTAAATATAACGGTTCAGCGCTGTCACTCCTTGAGACCAGGGAAATAGATTAATGGATTGTGACACCTTTTATGGGGCCAGTTGAGCCATTAAAATGTGAGCCGTTACTCACCTGGTCTGCTATAAAGTACAAAGCATGCCTGCGAGCACGACGCGATGCCTGCAACGTGCTCTCGAAACCAGAGTAGGGATTCCTCCTTCTTTGAGGAAAAAAAAAGACTACAATCTACACATCGGGGCAGGTGAACTTCTGATTCTTAAACTCTTAAGCACAGCAGTAAATGGGTTTGTTTTGAGCGGCAGCGAGCACTCAGCTCTCACCAAAGGCACAGGCAGATGTTCTGTTCTTAGTGATGGGGGAAAAGAAACCTTATAAAAATATGAGGCTTTTGAGAGACTGTGTAGACTTTTTAAAGAAATTAAAGGGCTTAACACCGTGCCCATTGCAGGACTTATCTCCTACAGAATGTAAAACAAAGGACTGGAATGAGGAAAGAAATTATGCATTTTCTGAAACAAATAGAACATTGAATTTAGGACTTCATTGTTCTTTTTACAGCTTCCATCCTGACCTCACAGGTAACCATCACCTCCTCCGTTGTGAAGCAATAAACTGCGATTACTGGATTGGCACCTTCCCGGCACAGCAAGCAGAAGCCAAGCACTCACTAATTCCCGTGAAATTCCAGAGCTGGGTTAAGAATCAACGTCCAAAAGTCCAACTATTTTCCTGCAGTCTCTCAGATTTACCAGACGTCTAACTCGTTCCTTCAGGATTTGAAAGAGTATGAAGAAATGCTACTTATTCAGCATCCAAGAAAATAGAATCACTGAATCATTAAGGTTGGAAGAAGTCTCTACAATCACCCAGTCCAGCAATCAACCCAACACTGCCCACTAAACTTTGTTCCCCAGTGCCACAGCTACTTGGTTTTTGAACTCCTTCAGGGATGGCAACTCTCTTCCTCCCTGGGCAGTCTGTTCCAACCCCTGACCATTCTGTCAAGGAAGACATTTTTCCTGACATCCAACCTAACCCTCCCCTGTCCCAACAGCACAAATGCAACAAAACCTACCGCTTGGTGAATACTACAGATACAATTTCTTTGCATTTTCATGCATTTTCATTAAGAAGAATTATCCCAATCTATCAGCCTTTAATTTTCCCCCATTTCTACAAAGTCAATATTTGTCTGGGAGAACTTTGCACAAAGCCGCATTCAGAAGCTGGGAAAAACATGCTGCGCTCACAGAGCACTGTTCCTACAATCACCCCATTGTGGAACAAAAGAAAATTCCCTTTGTTATCAGAAGAACAGAGCTGAGATCACACAGAGCTCTTACCAACAGCCCTCAGAAATCCCACAGGGTTTAGAACATCCACCAGAAGGATTACCATAAGTTTGGATAGAAGAAATCAATAGCACATTGACCATAAATATTCTGTTTAGAAATTGTGGCGGCTACTGATGTGTAAAACCAGCTTGGTGGAGTCTCCAGCTTTTGGTTATTAAAAAAACATGGGGGATTTCAGCAACTTTTGCAGCATTTGGTGGAATTGAATTCTTAAACGGAGCTTCTTCCTTCCTCATGGAGAGGGCGCACTCCTCCCACATCCTGAGCTGCTCCAGCGGACTGCTGGGGCCTGCTGGGGTTAACTCTGTGATGTGAGTGACCCAAGACTGTACTTGGTAGGGCTGTCACCTTTCAACAGCGCCGAATTTATATTAAACCCCAAATCATCATTAAAACCCCAACAACACACAAACGGCCTAGAACAAAGCTCCTGAGGTGTTCAAAGTCTGTAAATCCCCTTTTTTTCTGAACGTCTGAAGAACAACAAACCCAAAACAAGAATTAATTCTTCTCCAATGCACAGCCCCAGTTCAGTAACAAGCGCTAAAAATACATCTGAACCTTCGAAACAAAGGAGGAGGCATGGAGTACTTTGAAAGTTTGCTCCGATGATTAAATAAATTAGACCTGAGCCGCTAAGAAGGGAAGGACAGAAAGTTCACCACCAGCACGACAAGACGCTGCCAGCTCTTGACTTGTTTACAACAAGAAAAAGGGGTGAAAAACCAGCACATTTTAACAAATTTATAAATTCCCAGCGGTTTGTTTTTTTTCTTAAGTGAAGCTGTGCTTTTCAAATCTACCTGCTCACACGTGATTTCTGAGCAAAACAAAGCTCTTGCCTGGCTCTGACACTTCCAAGCAATGGAAGGGGGAAAAGGCTCCAGCCAAGTGTCCTCCATGCACAAGAGAGATGATAGAGCTCTCATTCTCACGCATCCTAAAACACCCTCCTTCACCACCCTGCTGGTGGGACATCTTGGAGCTGGTGTCCCCACCTCGACGAGCCCTGTGCTCTGTCCTGCCCAGCTCCACACAGTGGAACCATACTGTTGCTCCGTCCACCTCTACTCCATCTACTGTACACTAAAAATACTGTTCCTGAAATCCAGAGATTCTTTTGAGAAACAAGGAATGCTCCCTTCCCATATTTAGGATCATCAGTGAAAGAGATTGTTGTCTGAGGACAGAAATTCCTTCAAGAAGAGGATTTCATCAAGTTTTTGTACATTTCAACTGAATGCACCACCCTCCACAACCTGTCCACAGAGGTAACGGGAGCTCTGCTTTGTCAGCCAGACTCCCAGCTATTATTCTGATAGAACAGATCTCCTCTAGGGCAGAAGGAGCACAGGGCTCTCTGTGACAGCGCTCCACCCAAGCCATGCAGGCATTCCTTGTCTCCCACTGCTTTCCCATGGCTTGGACCAACTGTGAGGGTTGCAGAAGGAATGAGTGTTAGTTACCCCTTGGGAAGCATCATCTTTCATTTTTTTTTTCTGGTGGGGTGCTTGAATGTGATGGACAGCAAGAGAATAGGGGGACAGGACTTCGAAACACCCTACTGCTATCTTCACATTATTTGGATTTGCAGGTTATCAGTGGGGCAGCAACTTCAGCTATGACCTCATTAACTAATGTGGCCACATCAGCACCTCTCCACAGCCTTTATCACTCATCATGTGTCATGAAGCAGCCTGCTGACACCTCATAGTGAATACCGCTTGTATCTTATCTCCTGGGGGCTAGGACCTTCACTGGGAGACAGAGAGCAAGTCTAGGAATGCAGAGAGGAGACAAGTTCACCAGCAGCAGCTGACAGGGGATGATTTCTCAAACAAACACGGAGAGGGAAATTAATGGGCTTTGCTTTGCCACTGACAATACTGAGCAGAAAGACATTAACTTCTGACTGCTATAATTTAAGAATTATTACTGTAATTTCAGCCCAAAGCTACTGGGACACTTCCATCACTCTGCACCCACAGTGCAGCTGCTTTACTCTCCTATCATCACCGCCACGTGAGCAATGTCCAGGATTTTTCATTTACAAAGCACAGGCTGGTTCCTCGTGGCTGGACAGTGGAATTATCTTCCTGTATCTAAAAAAAATAGTGCTTTCTCCTGGTTTCTTCACATAAAAGCCCATCTTTTGCATCTCCCAAGTGGGACACTGGAAGGAAAAGCAGCACAGCAGCTCCCAGCCATCACTTCATATGGCAGAAGCTCTATGTGCTTCTTGGTGCCCAAGGCATGGTGGCTCTGAGACCCCAACGCATACATTTTTCAGTCATGGGGAACCCTCTCCACACTTTGCTGCTGTTGTGCAAACAAAATACCCTGGACACAGTCAAAGTAACTCAGATGGGCCTATCTGATGGCATATTCAGTTAAAAAGCCCCAACAAACCCAGACAGCACGGAAAAAATCCTTGGACAGAAGTAAACAGAACAGACACCAAGAGTCTGGTGGGTCACCGTTGCCTAAATCAAGGAGGGCTCAGTAGACCAAAATAGGCAGTGGCCACAGAAAAGATTGTATGTCCTGTCAAACGTGGATGGGAACAATCCCCTGTGTCCTTCCTCTCAGGACCTGCAGCTGGCCAGCCCTTGATATTTCGATCTGTGAATAGGAAAGATGACCTGTTGGCTCCAGACACTGGCCTGGGATGACACAAAGCTCAGGCACGTGCCCCGCTGTGTCCCTGATGCTCCTACAGCTTCAAGAAGATTCTAAGCATCATCTATAAAGTTTATAAGTAATCTTGTCTCTGGTTTGGTTTATACCCTGGCTGTTAGATGGAGTTGATCTGGAGTAGTTGCAGGAGGTGGGTAAAACCCCAGGTTCCCATTCTACAGGCTGACAACTGCAAATACTTCATCAGAACTGGGCAGCTGAAATCCAAGTGGGGAGCAAATTCTGTCTGTGGCTGTCCTAGTAAAACAGTTTATCTTCAAAAGGCAGGAGAAGAGGTGCTTTTCTTACCACTCTCAGGTCTGTGGGGTGTTACACAGTAGTGTCCATACCCACCCCCACGGTGCCTTTCTTCTAATTGTCTTTAATTCTCTTTTTTAAAAGAGCATCATGTTCTCGGTGACATTTTTTTTGGTTCATAACTGACTCAGCAATGTAACTAGATCAACTTAGTGGGATCTAACGGCTGCAAAATTCTGACAGTTTGGTTCCTGACAGCTAAACTGTGAAAAAACACAACATCTTTCATATTATTTTCCTGTAGCCACAAACCACTGTTGAATCTGGAGACTAAAAGATCCCTTACAATCAACAACAGTGGGATAAAGACTCTCCTCTATGCCTTTTCCAGACCTAAAACCAGATTTTTATTAAACCACATTAACCTAAACATCCTCCCTTTATTTCTCCCCTGCTGGGTAACACCATGTCAGAACACGAGCTGCCAGAAAAACTCAGTGTCCTGCTGAAAGCTGTAAAAGAGGCTGACTGAACGCACGGAGCAGAAAACATAAACACATCGGGCTGACATCTTTTGCAGGGATTAAACCGACCAGGAACATCACGACAATTGTTGTCAAACAATATAAACACAAACCAAACCCCAAAAAAATCCAGTTTTGCATACCCAGGAAAAGAAACATTTAAAAACTGAAGTAAAATCGTGGTGCTCTATGCAGTTCCACTTCAGTGGCAACAGCGGAGGGGATCACAAAGCCCATATTGTTCAAGGGCTGCACAGTCCATGACCCTCTGTGTACTCTGGAGGCAGCATCAGCTAATGGATGGACCAGCAACCCCTTCCCCAGCACCTCCCAGCCTTTTGCCCAGCTCAGCCCCATTCCAGCTGCTCCTGGTTTGGGAAAGTGGCCACATATCACCACTGATCTCCTTCTGATGGTCTCAGTGGTAACTGCTCATAGTCAGGAACCAGTGCTCTGGAACCTTGAAGGGATGATACTGTCAAACCACAACATACTGGTGCACGTGAAGGTCTTGGAGCACTCTTCAGTGTGCTCCAGGTACTCTGGTGTTGCATATACAGAACAATGAGCCATGATAGAGCTGGAACTTTATCACAAGGCAAGTCATAGAATCATTCAGGTTGGAAAAGACCCCTGAGATCCTCAGGTCCAACCAACAACCCAACTCTGCCAAGGTCACCACTAGACCAGATCTTTAAGCGCCACCATCTAAATTATCTTTAAACATCTCCAGGGATGGGGACTCAACCCCCTCCCAGGGCAGCTTGTTCCAAGGCCTCACTGCTCATTCAGTACAAAACTGTTCCTGGTGTCCAGCCTAACCCTCCTCTAGCGCAGCTTGAAGCCAGTCCCTCTTGTTCTATCACTGGCCCAACTCTGGCAGCGACTCTTCTGAGGAGAAATCAGTACAAAACATACCAGACTCCTTCTTGGCCAAAGCTCAGTATGAAAACATGATCCCCAAATGACATTTCACTTCATAACAAACACCAAGTCCTGTTCCAATTCCTCCTCCTTGAAATTTTTCTTCCCAGAAAGACAAACAAAAGAAAAGAGACCAAGACCAAATATCTGATCATTATTTCTGTATGGCCACAGAACCTAAAGTGTTCTGCATGTGATGACCTCAATGTGGAAGTATTTGTTCTTGTTCTCATCACTCCTGTTACTACTGAAGAGCCAGGGGCTCTCTGGCCTTACAGCAGCTGCGGGAAATTTTTTATGTCATATTTTTCAAATGATGTCAAACGCCTCCAAGGTCTAATCCAGCCCTTTATCTGAAGTCAAAACACGTACAGGATTACCTGAGAGCCGAGAGCCAAGAACCACAGGACAGCTCAGCATGTTCCTAACTGCTTGTACCATGGGGCTCTGCCCGCAGCTGAAATTTAACCAGCCATGCTTGATTGAGGTTGGTGTGAGCACCTACCCCTGCAACCCATGCACACAGAGCATCCCACACCAACCATGAGCATGAGCAAGGGAAGGTCTAAACATGGGGAGCACAGTGCTGTCAGGAGCCTGCTGAGCTCCTTCACTCACCCTGCTAAGAGTGACCCCGTTTAGATTTGTTTTCACAGGGGTCTTCTCCGTTAGCTGGTGATTAGAATGGCTCTGCAGCAGATGGGTGAGGTCAGCAAAGCAGCTCAGCACTGGAAATGCTGATGTACCTCATCAAGAGATGACAATGACCTCCAGCAGCACAACAGCTCACCTGAAGGCCAGACACCTTCCCCTTCTCTTCCTCGGGACATCACTGCGACGTCATTTCTGACTCCTGCAAGTACCTCAGCACTGAACAGAGCAGCCGTGTGGGACTACGTAAGGCAGTGAGCACCACCAGAAAGCACCCTCTAGTAATGACAGTAAAGAGCAGGGCAGGAAATCAACGCCAAAACACGAGTTGTTTTGTCCCACAAACTCAGAGCTGTGGTTTGAATGTTCAGAAAGCACCTAGTGTTGTGAAAGAGGGGATCATCCTTTCCCCGGTCCTTTCAAGTTCCCTGTACCCTTGCAGGTGTGTGTTGGTTCGTTTTTCCCCCCTCTTTTTCTTTTTTCCCCTCCATAAAGATTGATTACATGCTAAGCAGGGTTTCTTTAGCGAGCGCTCACATCTCTAATTATTAGCACTGCCAACTTTCCCAACACAATGCTCAGTGTCAGATAAACGAAATCTGTTCCTGTCTGTTCTGTAACTGATATCAGCTCCATAGTGACAGTCGCTGACCTAAGGACCCCAAGCTTTGTTCAGTGCTACATCTTTACTCTGCCCAGAATGGACTCCGTACACAGGAAAAAAAATCACCAATATTAATTAAATCACAGATACTGTTATCACTTGACTGAATAATGAGTTTTTTCAAGGCACAGAGTAGCCCAAACAACCCTTTTTTACCAACCACAGAGAAAGTATTAGATTTCCAATATGTTCAACTCACTCACAACCTATTTGAACTAGTGTTTTTTATATTATGACAGCAAAAAGACCTAACTGCACAGAGCACAACGCTCTACAGACAGGTATTTAGGTTGTACACAGTTCTTTTTCCAATGTTAAACCAGCGAAGTCATTTTGAGATAGGTAAAGATCAGCAGTCTGCCTGTGAAATGGGTGTTCTGGCAACGTGACACAGCCTGGCAACCTGCAGATTCCGCTGATGCCTGGCCCAAGAGGCTCAAAGTAAGAGAATGTGGGGTTTAGAAGTGTGTTTGATGGGAATTACAGCATTACTTGGGATCAAGATCCTCTGTCTTTTAGGGATACCTCAGCACACCCTATAAACATTCCATCATGGCATCTACTAAAACTCTGCTGCAGTCGACAAAAGAGGGTGTCCATTGCCATATGGGGACTCAGAGGCACCAACCAGATTCCAGCCCAGGATTTGGGAATCCTCTTTCATTCCCAAGTGACTTTTTTAAGCAACCTGTCAGAATGGGACAGGCACCTACAGGAGCCATTTGTGGTGGACATCAAGTCACATAGCTATGGGAGAAAACGTTTACAAAGACAGTTTTTAGGAAAAGTCTGAGGAGGAAAGGCTGAGAGAGCTCAGGGTGTTTAGTGTGGAGAAGAGGTAACCGGGGAGGACCTTCTCCCTCTCTACAGCTCCCTGAAGGGAGGTTGTAGTCTAAGGCCAAAGCAACTTGCGAGTGAATCCAGGCTCCACTTACTTATCACAGCCCAAATATCAACAAGTCTTGACTTGGAAGAAACTTCAGCCATTCCCCCTCTGCAGCCACCAAGAGCTGTGCTGTAAGCTGTGACACCCATCCAGCATCCGCTCTTCTTCTCTGCGGCAGCAACGCAGGTAAAACCTAAAGCTCTGTGCAAACAGAGTCCTACATTCCCCCAGGAAGTTTGAAAACAGAAGCTGCTACTGTAGTTGAAAGTTGATTTTTAAATAAAATCGTATCTCAAATCAATAGGAAAATATCAACTGTGATAATTTCAATACTTCTGTTAATTATTCCATTAGCTTTATCGGTTTGATAACTCTCTGACTTTTCAGTCCTTTTGGGTTTCTGTACGGATCAGAGGCAAGAGGCACCCTGAGGACTTTGCCAGCTGTGGTGAGGAGCTGCCAGGGCAGGAGGCTGCTTTGTGCCTATGTACCGTGTGAGTGCAGCCAGTGCAGCCGTATTCCACAGGACGCAGTCAGATTACAGCTGATGCCACTTGAGGCAGAAAACCATTTTAGCACTATAATGAGTCGTTTTCCCTATTTCCAGAGGGTCCCACAGATGGAACAGGTACTGGTAGTGCTACTGTCCTGTCATCAGGAGAGCTGAACAAAGATATTTCCTACCCTTTCTAGTTACACCAATGGGTGCCGTGAGCCCTTGGCCTCACAGTGCCCAGCAGCAGGGACACATCATAGAAACAAGGAATCATTAAGGTTGGAAGACACCTCCAAGCTCATCCAGTTCAACCATCAACCCAATCCTACCCTGTCCACTAAACCCTGTTCCCTAGGGCCACATTATGTGTTTATTGAGCACCCTCCCGTCTTGAGCCTGTTTGGTGAGAGAAGCTGGATGATAAACCTGAGGTGCTCATCTCCAGCATCACTAGGCAGGTGAGCACCAACTCAGCTGTAAACCAAAAACTAGCCACACACACACATCAGGCAGCAGCATCCTCAGAGCATGGGATGGCTGCACAAAAGCTGTTGGATAAAACTGGTTTTAGAAGCATTTTGCAGCCTAATAGGTTTGTGGTTTAACTTTTTCCTTTTCAGGGGGAAACAGGCATTCATTTATTTTCATATTCCCAATAGATCGTTGTGACTTGTACACAAGTGGCCACAGCACAGGAGAAACCCAGCATGGAGACACATTCAATCATCCAGCCCCTACACCCCACTTGCCAACCTGACACCCGTTTTTAATAAAATAAACACAATTGCCCTTCACAGATGATGAAAGTATTTAGCATTAATTACTCATAAACTGGTGTGCTTTCCATTATTTGTGGAATAACAGGGCTGTGGTGGTGCCTTCTCCAAGCTCAGGCTCCCAGTCCTTTGCCTACTAGTAACTTCTGCCTGGTACAGTTCTCTGTCCTAGAAATCACTGCAGCTCCACAATCAGGCAGGGTAAGAGGCGCTTTTTGACACCTAGAGTGTTGTTCTGCCTCCCAAAACTCTTTTATCACAACTTCTTTCTATGACAGTTATTAAAGGCGTGTTGATTACTTGTATAATTGACTAGTAATGCTGGTAACAACACAGCAGACTAATTGAAATGTATGAGAAACAATTACCAGTAATTGAAATCAATTAATTGATGATTTTCTGGCAAACTGCTGCTTGATGCAGGCAAATTCTAATTACCTTTACACAGTCTAGGAAAACACTGAAACCACGTTATAGATTTTGAGGGAATGTTGCATTACTTGCATCAGACCAGCATAAGAAGGGGAAGGCAATATGCCCCGGCACCACTCTTCCACACCCATACCAGCAACAAGCAGACCAAACCCCATCCCTGTAGGATCTCTCCAAGGACTTGGACTGGAGCTCTGGGACACCCACCCAGTGCTTCATTCTATGCTACCCTGAAGTCATAGAATGGTCTGGGTTGGAATGAACCTTAAAGCTCATCCAGTTCCAACCCTCATGCCACGGGCAGAGACACCTCCCACTAGACCTGGTTGCTCAAAGCCCCACTGAAGTTTTCAGGGGCCTGAAGCTTCTGCTCAGCCCCTTTCCCCCAGGCAGGATGGTACTTTGATCAGTATGGACAACTGTTCTCTCTGAGGCACAGGGACACTCAGAACTCGTTTCCACAGGGATAACAGAGCAGCAGACTGGTCCAGGAGAAGGTGCTCTGGGAGGGGCATCTCCAGAGCATCGCTCAACCTTGTGTGGCAGTCAGCAGAGAGGGCCAGCACACGGCACAGGGTGAGAGGAGCTGGGGTCAGCATCGTTCAGCTGCCCAATGCTAAAAGCTGTTATTGCTTTGATTGCAAACACACAAAACAAACTCAGGCAGGCCAGCGGCTGCCTTTCTCCTTGGCCTAGGAGCAGAGCCGCCAGTCAGTGTTAAGTTTAGTGTCTCTTTCTTATCAGATGAGAGCAGGCTGGAGTTTCACCATCCTGACTCCGGCCATTCTCCCTGCATTCATTCCCACTTCCTGCACTCTGAAAGTCAAGCTCCCATTCACAAAAGACCAGCCTTATCTCCTTACCTCTTGACCCTGAATCATGGCTGCACAAACAGGATTTTATTTCTGCAGGGCAGTGAACAGGTGACAAAGTCCTTTGGCTCTGTGGTTTTAAAGAAGAAAAGAAACACCATCTCCTGATAGGTGGGGTTTTTTTGTTGTTGTGTTGAACACAAGAAGACTCGAACTGCAAAAGCCCTTTAAAACAAGCCACCCTTTACAAACAGATCATGGAACTTAGGAGGACACTTGCATTAAAATCGGAACCACCTCGAAAGATGAGTCTTTCCAGCCATGGATTTGGTGGATTTTCTCCTTCATCAAAGTCCAGAACGCACAGTGACGGTCGGAAAACTGGCTTCTCCACTGAAGACATATTGCAGCCCTTATCATAACTCGCTTTCATGCTTCAGCCTGGCTTTCAAAGAGGTTATCGAGTCTCACAGCCACAGCACTTGAGCTGAGAAGCTTCGGCAGCGAAAGGACGTGAGACAATTAAAGAAGCTGCAATGTGAGTGCCCAGGAAAACTTAAAGTGGCAGAAACAGCTGAATAGGTTTTGGGAGAAAACCCATTCACTTGTGAGACAACATTTCAACTTCAACCTGTCCAAATTAGCCACCAGCCTTGAGGAGAGGAAGGTTTGTGTCCAGTTCGGAGCCCCCAACACAAGAAGGATGTGGAGTAATTGGAGCAAGTCCAGAGGCTGTTATGAAAATGCTCAGAGGGCTGGAGCCTTTCTGCCCTGGGGGCAGAGAGTGTTGGGGTTGTTCTGCCTGAAGAGGAGAAGGCTTCAGGGAGACCTTCTAGTGACCTTCCAGTCCCTGAAAGGGGCTGTCAGAATGCTGGGGAAGACTGTTCACAAGGGCAGGAAACGATAGAGTGAGGGGTCATGGTTTGAAGCTGGAAAAGGGCAGACTGAGGCTGGAGAAGAGGAAAAAGGTCTTGAATCTGAGGGTGGGGGATCCCTGGGACAGGTTGCCCAGAGAGCTGGTGGAGACCCCCTCCTTGGAGCCATTCAAGGTCAGGCTGGCAGGGGCTCTGGGCAACCTGGTCTGGTGAATGCTGGTCCTGCTTGTTGTAGGGGGGTTGGACTAGATGCCCTTTGGAGGTCCCTTCCATCCAACACTTTCTGTGATTCTGTGACACTTGGTTGGTAAGCTGGGCCCTGCTACCTGGGCAGAGCATCTGCTGCACCCAAGGGCCACGCCGTACGCCCCTGTTCCATCTTCCCCAGTCACCTGGACATCGGGAGGAAACAGCTTCTCAGGGGCACCATCCTATGGGTGAAGGATCTTACAGGACAGCATGGCCCTTGCTCAGATGGTTGAAACAGGACACTACGTTGGCACTCAAGGGAAGCTGTGCAGGACGCCCAACTCTGTATTAAAAAGAATTCAGCACTACCTCTGCAAACTTGTCTCAGGCGTCCAGTGCCAGATAAAAGTGACATGAAAGCATTTCTCTTTGCTGCTTTCAGAGCTCGACTGTGTACCATGGCAGGACAGTGAGAGCTGACAGTGCACAGCAGTCACCAAATTGTTCAGCAAACTATGTCATGTACAAGATAGCACAAAGAGCCTGCATTTAACAAAGTGTCTGGGCTCCTTTGAACTCGTGATGAGCTTCGTGTGGTTTCTCCTTTTTATTTTTGTAACCGCTCCAGAGCCTGAGGCAGGTAGTGCATAAAGATCAAGACAGGGCTGCAACAAGCAGCAGGCGCTGAGTCTGAGGGGTAAGAGAGATGTGACCAGCTGTGGTAAGATCCCATGACACAAGGATTTCAGACAGGTCCTTCTGGATGCACAGTAGAAGAAAAGAACTTCTCTGCCTGCACAGTTGTTTCCCCTATGATATGAAGACTGAAAACTATAAGCACTACCTCAGAAATCTCTCTCCTTCCCTAAGAATCCTGTAGAAACAGAGAATGGAGAAAAGTGACTGGTTTAAAATCACAGAATGAAAGGGAGACTGAAGAACATGATGCTGATGCCCTTCTTGCCATCTAGAGGCCACCTCCGCAGCAGTGAATGGAGTTTCCATGCATGAAGCATCACTTCTCTTACTGACAAAACCTTCTCACACTCCATACAAAATCCAGCCTCCTCCTTTCTAAGGCTCACAAAGTGCACGGGTGGAGATCCCTTTTATGTTAAGCATTTGGGCAGAAACTGAGCCCTTGAAGGAAGACTTCAGAAAGGTGTTTCTAGACATGACAGGATATATTTTTCAATATGTTGCTGTAATTGATGCATTCCAGCTTGACTTATGGATGCTCAACTGCAGCTAGAGGTGGTTAGCAGGAGTTTTCAGCTTCACTTTCATCCCCTTCTAATTGGTTTATCACCTTTCCAGGCAGCCTGAACAAACAGCTACTACAGTTAATCTGGGATGAATTATTCAGAAGAACTTTCTCCTCAGCCAGGAGAAAGAAAAAGGTCCTAATTTCAAACCATTTTTACTAGAGGATGTAAAGGCTTTTCTAAGGTGAAATATTTTTCCTCAGTGCTACTTCTCTGACTCCAAGTAGAGTCCAGCTGCAGCAGCCCAGATGTCAATGCAATGTATTTCACATTATCAGGAGGTGAGATAGAGAGCTGATCTCTTCTGTATCAGAAACACGATCAACCTGAGGGTAAAGTAACTCGCTGCCAGCACAAGCAGAATGACAATAACAGTCTGGTCTCACTGGGCTGACCCCAGCTGTATATGGCCTCAACCACAAATGGTTCCTAGTGCCCAAATGTGGGTGAGGGCTCAATGAACTGGGTGCAGCCCCTGGTTCCTTTATTGCCAGATGCAAAGACACTGGATTGAAGGAAATGCTTGGATTGAGACCAGTGTAAGTCTGCTATGAGCTGGCCTAAAGCTGCCAGCCACAAAGGTTTGCTGCATTCACCAGTGACCTTGCAGAAGCCATAGTAAATTTTGTTTTCTGGGTTTTGGATTGGGTTCTTGCAATGTGCCTGGATTTTTGGATGCCTGGGATGAAATATGAAAGGCTGCAGTTGTCAGTGAAGCTGTATGCTCCACATCTAAGAAATGTGGAGGAGATGCCCCTGGAACACAGACCTTCGATGCATGAGGCAACAGGGACATCACAGGATGAAGATACATCTGAACAGATGTGTCACAGAATCATAGAAGGTTGGAAGAGACTTTCAAGATCATTCAGTCTGACTGTCAACCCAACCTCACCCTGCCCACTAAACTGTGTTTTAATGCCCCAGATCTACAGATGTCTTGAAGACCTCCAGGGACGGCGACTCCTCCTAGGCAGCCTGTTCCAACCCCTGACCACTCTGCCGAGGAAGAAATTTCTCACCTAACCCTTTCCTGGCACCTCTTGAAGCTGTTTCCTCTTGTCCTATTGCTGGGGAATGGGGAGAAGAGACTGACCACCATCTCACTACAACCTCCTTTCAGGTAGTTGTAGAGAGCAATAAAGTCTCCCCTCAGCCTCCTTTTCTCCAGACTAAACAACCCCAGTTCCCTCAGCCACTCCTCTTAAGACCTGCCCTCCAGACCCCTCACTGGCCTCATTGCTCTTCTTTGAACTCACTCCAGCATCAAAATATTCTCATTTTCTCCCTCTGTCTGTTTTCACAAGAAGCCAACCTCACTTCAGAACTGTTGCGCGGGTTTGTTCACCGATTCCCAGAGAACCACTGAAACTTGCCATGGTATCATCTGATAAATTTCCCAGTCCAAATACCAGCCACAAGGGCTCATCCCAATGCAGTGTTGCCCGTTACAACCACCCGAACACACACGAGAGCAGCTTTTATCTCTTAAATACATCAGAATGGGGTACAAACCCCGGCAGAGGCGCACACGTGCTCTGAGGGTAGGTTTGTCCACCAAGGGGCACTCTGTTCCTTCAACTTCAAGTTTTTTGAACTTTAACCAATTTTCCCCAGGACAATATTTCACTTTTGGTGGGAGTTTTTTGCCCAGAACCTGCAGAAACAGCAGCATGAGGCAATTTAACTCTGCATTCAATCTCCTACGATAACAGGTTATCTACATAGCAGCCTGCAGGTCGGGCCTCCCATAATGAGAGATGCCTGGCAGTTGACTGAAAGCTGATTCCTGTCAGAAGCTATTTTCTCTCTGAGACAGAGGAGACATTGTACCCCTTGGTGCTTGAGTGTGGCCTTGGCTACTGCCAAAAGACCACCTTTTTTTTTTTCTTCGCTGAGACAAAACAGAATCCCCCTGCTGTCAGCTCTATCTGGAGCTGCTGAAAGGAGATGTATAAGCCCAGTAATGCTACTGAGGAGATAACTGTCAAACAGCATGAAAAACGCTGCCTATCTACCAGGCGGAGGAACTGAAGCACCATGGAGGCTACAACTCAATGCTCAACAGTTCTTGGCATCTGTGAGGTCTCTTTCTTAGTTGCTTTTTAATACCCTGGTGAAAGAAAATACTGTATGCACCAGTGGGATTCAGAACCTGCTTCTACTCACCAAACGCTCCAGGAGCTGGTCAAGTGGGTGGTTCCTGGAGATGTGGAAACAGGCATTGTTCTTCGTGAAAGGGGAGGAAATAGGCAGATTCTGCAGCACATGTCATGAATGTGAACTAGAGTTTCAACCTGGTTCACAGTGCTGGGCACACTGGGACCAAAAAACCGACCCAAAGAGAAGTACAAATGGGTATGGAAGTCACAAGAACAACATGTTGCTGAGAAGTCCTTTCAGATATCAAAGGCTTTTCGCAGAACCATAGAATGATCTGGGTTGGAAGGGACCTTAAAGATCATCTAGTTGCAATCCTCCTGCCACAGCCAAGGACACTTCCCATTAGACCAGGTCGCTCAAGGACCCATCCAATCTGGCCTTGAACACTTCCAGGGAAGGGGCAACTCTCACTGTCATTAAACACAAAACTGTAAGTGAAGCAGTTTGCAGTGACATCAGAATAGAAGCTGTATGTAATGCATATGCCAAAATTATAGAAGGACTTTAAAAGAGATCAAATAGGACATGGATGAACTCAAGGAGGCCATACACACCCATCTAATGCAATGGAAACAGGTGAACTAATGTCTTCTTCCCTGACATTATCTAGAAGCCCCAGCTGTCAGGAGCCAAGTCCCATATTATTCCACCAAACAGCTCCTTATGGAGCACTGGTTTATGAAGGTGGGCTCCAAAAATACCTTCAGCCACAATCAGGAGCTAAGCACGCATATGGGATCCACATGTCCCTAGGCTGGAGATCACTGCTGGTCAGTCAGGGTCAAACCACACCTACTAAACCCTACAGAGAAAATCTGCACAAACCAGTAGGTTAGGACCAGTAGGCAATATAAAACAAGGTAATAAAAGTCCATTACAATTAAAAAAACAGTTAATTTGCATAAAATGTGTTGAGAACATTCCTTATATCACTGTAAATACACATATATGTGTGCCTATATGAATTTTACCTCATGTCTATATAACCATGTGTGTCTTAATGCCCACAGAACACAGCAGGGACACAGCACAACTCCTTAAACCATCCTGCTGCAGAATGCAACCCGCAAAGTGATTCCTCAGACACTTTCTTCTTGTTTTCACAAAAGATAAGCAAATCCACTTAGTTTATAGGAGTTGTGCCTGCAGGGATTCCCTTCCTCCTCACCCCTGCACTCAGTGCTGGGGTGGCAGGAAGCCAGGAGCGAGCAAATTCTAGCGTTTTTGAATTATGTCAACTTGTATGTTTATTTCTGTTTTTCAAGGGGAAGAAAAAAGAAAAAGAAAAAAAGGAAAAGCGTCTGGAAGGAACTGCTGGTTTCGTTAGTTAGTTCTGCTTTTCCTGCACTTAGCCACAATTTATTATCAAAGCATCCTTTGGTAAGTAAAATCCAAACTCTACAGGGCCAAGTGCAGTAACCCCGTTACCAGATGAAAAGTTCTCTGCTCGCAAGGTATGTCAAGGAAACTGTTTTAAATCATAGACTGTTCTGTGTTTACAGACCTAGCAGTAGAGAAGCCACTTTAGACCCTATCACTGGCAGTAAAGAGGGCAGAACTTGAGGGCTCTGGTGTTCCAAGTTGGATGTTAGCCATCAGAAAGCTTGGTTCAGGCTGAGAAATGCCTCTTTGACATCATTATGTCAAATTATGTCATTATTATGATGTGAGACATCACGCTGCTACACACGGTAGCAAAGGGCTGAAACAAAGCCCCTGATATTTCTCCAAGCTTTCTGTGTGTACAAAGTAGAGAGACTCAGAAACTGATCGCCTGGAAAGGCTGTGGCTGCCCCCTCCCCGGAGGTGTTCAAGGCCAGGTTGGATGACACCCTGAGCAACCAAGTCTGGTTGAGAGGCATCGCTGCCCCTGGCAGGGGGTTGGAGTAGGTGATCTTAAGTCCCTTCCAACCTGAGCCAGTCTATGATTTCTAGAAACTTCTGAACTAAAGTACCTACTGCTATGGATGAAGGCTGAAGACCTTTAGTAACTCCAGTCCCATCTCCATAAGCTCCCCATATAAGGAATATACAATGAATTCTTCTCACATTGAGACAGATTAGGTGCTCCCTTTGATTAGCATCTAGCTCAGAGGTGAGAAGTGGCAACTTGCACCTCCTCTGGGGCACCACAACACTAAAATAAGCACCATTTCACCTATAACTTTTTCATCCTCCATAACCATCCGAAAATCTGACCTGGTTGTGGATGGAGCTGCATCCCACTGTACTACATGAGCAATGGAAAAATAATAAAACACAAATCCCTGCTGAATTTAAAAAACCTCTTCAGATGTGAGACTGAAGCCAAACTAACGAGTGCTGTATGAGCCCAACAACTGAGCATTATTTCCCTCAAAATGCAAACCCTTAGAGCAAAAGAGGCCATAAATTGTCCAAGAACCAGAAGAATCCTCTTTTGAACAGAGGCACCTCTGCCCAGCCCGGGTGTCTTTGATCAGAAATACCCTCGAAGAGTGGAAAAACCCAAACGTGTGAATTAACGACTCTCTGCACTGCGCGGCCAAGCCAGGAAGCCCCATGATATGTATGGGGAGAGTGTTATCTAACCCACCAGGATGACTATAAAATATCTTAACAGCTTCTGCTGCTTAGCTGGAAGCAGGGCTCCCTGAGTATCTAATATGAACCAAGTGGTCCAGCCTGTGAAAGGCAGCTCTATATTCTGAGGCCACAGCGGCTGGAAGCTATGGGGTCGTCTCAGAAGCTCTCAATTGTTTTTAAATTCTGTTTTTACAAGGAGCGTGAGATTTATAGGCTCTTGAGGGGAAGAAAATGATGTAACTTGAGTAAATCAACAGGCCATTTATTCCTGGCCCTGTTTCCTCTCTGTCACTGAGCTCTGGAACTAGCCCCCAAGCACTCGCTCTTCAAAACAGAGGCAGCCCAGGCTGCAGACATCTTGCAGGGACAGTTAAAGGCACAGACCTTTTTTCTTTGGCTGCATGGGGTGAAGGTGGGGGCCAGCCCTGGGGCTCTCCTTGGGTACCTCATGTTTGCGTGCAGGCTGTGCTCCCACTCCAAATGGGTCCATGCAGTGACATGTTGCTCTTGGGAGCTCAACTTCCAACAGGACTTCACAAGTACTGGAGGAGTAAACCCCAACACTTGGAGCTGTGGAATGAGGTTTCCTAAAGCAATGTGCTACACACAACAGTGAACTCAGAGGCTAGAGGGGGGAGGTGGATGTTGTGTGTGTCCCCCCCCATTTTCCCCTCTCACGTTCAGATTCCCTAATGAAAATGGATTAGTTCATTATAAACAATTTCCAGATCACTTCTAAACCTTCAGCCTGGTTTAATGGCTGTTCAGTGCCCACTGGCTCATGAAGTGATGTTCTGCTGAACAGAGCCCTGGAAGGAAGCAGGGTACAAGGGGGTGGATTTCCTTCCAAACCACCTTAGTTTGCCTAAAATCTCTGTCTGACCACAGTCAGTGAATGACCTTCACTTAGAGGTTTCTGCTCAGTGCAGGCACCAAGTGCCCCCCAGTTGCTGGTCATGGCAGGGACAGTCCATTCTGTGGTGGCAGCTCAGAGGTCCAAAGGCCTGCTGTGACCTCCTTTGGGCTCTTCTCAGGTGAAAATGGACTCTGAGAATCTCAAGAAGCAGTTGTGTAAGGCAGGAGTCTATCGTAAGCAGTTCCCACAGCAACTGGCAGCCACTTCTGAGCCAGAGCTTGCCAAGTTCCATGGCAAGGAGGCTTGGGGTGTCTGAGTAGGCTCAGACCAGCAAAGACCCCTGGGGAGGGTTTCATGCAGAAGTACCTGTTTGGTAGTGACTTATTTCACAGAACAAAATCCAAATGGCTAGGAAGTCTGCTCCAAACCTACAGGCTCCAAATTAGAAGAACGTTTTAACCTTTGCACTCCTCAGATTTGAAGCCTTGTTACCATCCCCATATCTGCTCCCTTAACCTTGACCAGAGAAGGAAATTTACTACTATTATTTATTTTTTTTTTTGCATAAACACCATTTGATGGCTCTAGACTGTAAATAGCAAATCTTTACTCCTCACCATCTCTCCTTTTTTCAGGGCTCTGAGTATTTAACAGAGCAAAAAACTTTCTGCTTCCTGCTGACACGCAGCTGCCTCCACATTGCTGCTACAGCAAGGAGGGCAATTTTACCTCTTGGGTCAGCAAGCCAGGTTGACCCCTCACCTTTGACAGTGATCTTTATCTAGACTCCATCTTAATTATTTATCTCAGGAAGGTCAAGAAGAAAATGCCTCTCTCAGGACCCCTGCAGCTTCAGCCTGCCTGCCTTATTAAAATGCAAGTTCTTTGAGGATGGAAATTCAACCAACGCAGCTCTGAAGGGGAAGCATCACTTTTATAACAATTAGCGAACGCTGGTATTTAGAAAATAGCTTTTGGCTCATAGTTGTCCTGCTTCAACCTCCTCTCCTGCTTCAACCTTTTCTCCTAAAGACTTGGGAGGGCTGGTAGACCTTTGCTAAGAAGGATGTAAAAGATTTTACATCACTCTGAAAGTCACAAAGAGATTCCTCTTTTGCCTGAAAGTTGAACAAAGGCAAAAATACCAGTGACGCTAAAACATAAAAGCTCTTGGAAGCCTTTAAATTGAATTTGGAAGCTTTTAAATGGAATATCTTGGAAAATGCAGGTAAAAAGAAAGAATGTAGAAATAGAAAGAATTCTTCAGAGCCTTCAGTGAAGTTGCAAGCAAAGTTTTAATAAAGTTATTAAAACTGTTCAGACTTTGTCTTCCTGGCAATAGGGTTTTGCAGAGTAATTTAAGAAAAGCCACACACCCAATAAAAGGAAGAAAAGGGCACCAAAAAAAAAAAAGGAAAGAAAAGAAAAAAAAAGAGCTTGTAGTAAAAAACTGGGGTATAATTTTCTTCAATCAACTCCAGCTCATGACTGCAATTACCCCAAATCTCTCCGAACCTTGCTGTGATACACCAGGGACAGGTCTTGGAGCCTCTGTGGGTGGCAACCTTTCATCTGCCTCTCAAACTGTTCTTTATTGTAAGGTTTCAAATTAGTGCTAGCAGCAATGAGCAAATTTGATAATTCGATCTCAAATTAGTTAATGTAATGTGCCAGGAACCACTAACTAAGCCATTGCAAAGATGAAAATGGTATCTTTCCAGGCTTGGGGATTGCAAGGTTAACCAGCCTGACAATTCCTATTTGAAAAGTTGCTTTTTATTTTCATTACAAATGAAATTTTGCTGTAAATGAAATCTTTTTGTCGCTGCATGTTTTGTCTCATTCCGCATGGAAACAAACAAGCTAGAAATCCATGAGGGACACATTCCTGCCTGATAGTCCAGAAATGGAGCCTGACCCAGATAGCTGTGAATTGTGTGGAAATCATTAGGCTCGGATGTACTGATGGAGCCTTTGTAGATAGTGAAGTGGGGATATGTTTCCATGGCAGCTTTCAATGAAATGAACTGGTGATTCGCATTTCAGATCCTTATCTCCAGTTTACCTAAACTCATTTGTTCTGGAAATCAAGATGAAATACTTAATAAAAAAAAAAAGATAAAGAAAAAAACCAGACATGGAGTTCCCCAGTGATCTGGGGCTTGACAGGTTGGGACAACCAAGGTGGGTCATTATACCTTGGTGATTTTGCTTCTGTTTAAAGATAAAGCAATGGAGGCTAGGTTCGATGCGGTGTTTGCTTTGCCCAGCCCATGACCCCACACAGCAGATGGGGCAGCAAGTCAGTTTGTGCAAGAGGACTTGCCCCAGAATCTTAGAGCAGAGGTGTCCAACTCACCCAGTCCTGCCAATGGGCTCAAAGGCTTTTTTCCTTGAGGAAGAGAGACCTCCAAGATCATTAAGCCCAACCATCAACCCAACGCCACCAGAAAAGGGCCATCTGAACACCAGTCTCCACCATCCTTACCACTCAAGGTGTAAGGTGTAGGATCACTAGGTTCTCCTCCATTCTCCATACACTGCCTGCACCCCTTTCCCCTCCCTACACAACCCAGCACTTCCATTCGATTTTGTGTAGAAGCTGTTCTGCTCCCTGCAGCCAAATGTAAACGTCATTACTTAGACAGACTGAGATATTAAACAAGGGAGTTGGAGAAAGCCCCAGGTGGGAGTGTCTTAAAGCCAGGGAGAAGGAAAATTATAGGGGTAGAACCACATTCAGGACCCTTCTCTGAAACTATCTGTGGATTTGCTCCGGCAGGGGGGTTGGACTCGATGATCTCTTGGGTCCCTTCCAACCCCTAACATCCTATGATCCTATGATCCTATGATTTCCGACATTTTAAAATTCATCTTTCTTTCAGTTAAAAGCATCCCTTAAACTTGACTTAGTTGCTGCTTCTCAAAACAGAACTTTCTGGTGAATAAACAAGTTTATACCATGAAAAAAACGAGCCTCAAGTGATGTAGGAAAATGTTTAAAACCTTCCACAAAGCCATCACAGACCCTCTTAGTCTGGGTAAGAGGGGAACTTTGGGTCCTTCCCTGGCCATTACTCTACCTTACAGGCACAGGTCACTGTGTACATTGTATTTGCAGGAATTGTCAGCGTGACTCCAATATATTCATTCTAACAGAGAAATTACATTTGAATCCAGATGAAACTCAAGGCAACACAGACAAGTCAAGAATCCACCCAGGAAAACTTAAGTCCCCATACAAAATTGATTTCATTTGCTGTTTGGTTTATTAGGATGGCAAGATACTGGCTGGGCCAGGGGGTGGGGGTGGAAAGCCAATGGACATAAAATTCCTGATAGAGCAACTCTGGGGGGCATTGGGGAGCAGGACCCAGCTGACCCCTTCCTGAGAATGCTGCTGTGAGCTGAAATTACCTGCAGTATTTCAGTGGGGGGGGTGGTTTAAACTCTGAGAAGTTGTGAAGCAAATTCTGGAAGTTAAAACAGGGTGAAAGACTGGGAAAAGTTTGAAAAGGGTCCCTGTTGCGCTGGACTCTGCACCTCAGTGGGAAGCTGAAAGGCTTCCAGCCCGGAGCCGAGTGACAGATGATTCTCCTCTGAAATGTTTTAAAACGGAACAGAAGACGCTCTTTATCTGTGTGGTCTGAGCTCATTTACTCCAGGAGAAATCTCCAGCTCCCACCCGACTGAAAGCCAGGTCTTGTTCTCCCATCTGATGGATGAATGGAATTTAGAAGTTTGATACTGTCCCCTGAGATGTCATTTAAATCCACAGATACCTTCAGTGAGCAGGTAAAGCTGCTATAATGTCATTCCAGAGGCTCATCTCTCCAGCTCCCCACCCCCTGCCCCTTGCGTATGAGCCTGTCTTCACTTTATCCTGCTGTTGTAAATCACAGCACCACTACAGGAATTAGCACATTTCTTGTCTTTCTGGGGAGAAGCCTGTCTGGTTTTCTGTTTTGCTGGGAAACGATAAAACAGGGGAGCAAGCTCACACACACACACACACAAACACATCAAAACCAGCTATATGGAACAATTCTTTGTTATTTTTAGCTGCAGGAACAAAGGGAAAGTAAAAGTTTCTGCCAGCTCTCACTGTGAGGTTGCACTTCTGTAAACTACAGAGCATCAGCCTTTCTGCCAGGTAGGAAAAACCCAGCTCACTGCAGATGGGCAGAAACCACCCAAACTTACCCATCGTCTTCAAATTCAAACCTAAATCACAAGCTCTATCCCAATCTTTTGCACAGCATTTACAGCAGCTTGATTTATTTTGCCTGTTCTGCTGCTGCCGCAAATCCAAAAGCCTGAACGCACAAAGAACGCGACGGAGCAGCAGCAGGACAGAAGCAAGTCCCTTCTTTACGTTCTGGAGCAAATTACTCATTTGCTGTATTGACATGCACGAAGATTCTTCTCCAGAGCAGGCTGTGCTCTTGGGTAACTGCTGCTCAACTGGATATGAAAGAAATTCTTCCCAGTATAGCAACAGACAGAACACGAGGGGCTACTGCATCCCGTTACCCACCAAAGTAATTCGCTCCTTCGGTCCACCCCGAGTCAGAGAGCACAGACGCACACATTTCCCAGTGTCCGGGAGAAGTTACCTCTGCTTTATCACAAAAAGGGCTCAGAGACAGTTGGAGCTGCTGCTACTGGTGAAATCCATCCAAGATGAATAGTAGCGAAGGCTGAAATCAAACCCAAGCTTCCTGTCCCATGTGTCTGCCAGACTGCTGGTAAAAAGGTCAGGGGCATCCTCACTCCAGACTGGTAATTGCAAAAAATGAAGGAGGTGAACCCTAACCAGCAGATCAAAGGAGGAGAGGAAAAGAGAAGGGTTTTACAGGCAACAGACCAACTACAGGGGCAAGACATTAGGGGGAAGAAAAATCTTGTGATAGAAAAAAGTCAGCATCATTAGCTTTGCCTCCATGAATCAGTCAGATACTGAGTAAAACTTAGCAGATAACTGAGGGCGAACATCGCTGGAAAATCTATTTCTTCCTATTAAAGTAAAACACTTAATGTCTTAATTCAGTTTTATCTTAGTGGTAACAGCCAGTTGGTGCAAAAGTTGCTTTTCATTGACCGGGAAAAAGCAAACCTGCAGCATGATCTGAATCTTCACTCAAACTCCCTTCGCTCTTTTGAGAAGCTCAGACATTTATTCTACAGACAAAAGTGACTGTGTGTTAAAAGGGGTTTCCTCTCCTTCAGGTCTGGGTATTTAATAACCTCACACATTAATGACATCTTCTATTTAAATGAACAAGATTGTGCAACTAAACAGGATTTTGCCATGAAAATGCCCCCTAATAAATCACGCCTTGGGAAGTGCTAATGGTGCTCACATTTATTCCCATTAATGCTTCCTGGTTTTGAAAGCTGGGCCGGTTCCAGAGATCGTGTATTACAAACTTCCCCGCTGAAGGATTTGGGTTCCTCTAGGCTTGGTTCCAGTTATAACTGGCAGCTAATACTTTCACACATTCACAAATCCCTAACTCCTCCCCATGAGCAGAAGACAGCGAAGAGGTTTTGGCTTGGGTCAGCAGGATTCGGAGTGTTACGGGAATGAATGGGGAGTGATGCAGCTCCCTGCAAACAGCAGCCTCTGACTGGGGAGAGCCACTTCCCCCCTGAGCCTGCTCCAACCCCTGAGCACTCCGTTAGGGAAGAGGTTTTTCCCAATGCCCAAACTAACTCTCCCCTGGCACAACTCGAGGCAGTTTGCTCTTGCTCTATCACTATACACACTGAATATACGGAAAAGCAGCGTGATGAGTTTTCACAGAATCACAGAACATTAGGGATTGGAAGGGACCTCGAAAGATCATCCAGTCCAATCCCCCTCCCAGAGCAGGATCAACTGGACCAAATCGCACAGGAACATATCCAGGCGGGTTTTAAACATCTTCAGAGGAGACACCACGAAGTGACTCTAGTTAACCTGCTTCTCTAAAGACTAACCAAGCTGTTAGCAAAAAGCACAACCCAAGAAGTGTTTGCCAACCAAATCTGAATTGGAAGAAGACTCGGGGGGACCTTCTAGTGACCTTCCAATCCCTGAAAGGGGCTATCAGAAGGCTGGAGAAGACTGTTCACAAGGGCAGGAAAGGATAGGATGAGGGGTCATGGTTTGAAGCTGGAAAAGGGCAGATTGAGGCTTGACAGGAGGAAAAAGTCCTTGAATCTGAGGGCGGGGGATCCCTGGAACATGCTGCCCAGACAGCTGGTGGAGGCCCCATTCCTGGAGCCATTGAAGGTCAGGCTGGCTGGGGCTCTGGGCAATCTGGTCTGGTGAGAGATTGTCTCTGCTTGCTGTAGTGGGGTTGGACTAGATGACTTTTGGAGGTCTCTTCCCAATACATTTCATGATTCTATGAACTGGAAATTGGAACAGACTGGAATTTTCTTTTCCCTGAGACCAAACCAAGTGGTTCCAAGCAAAGTCCTGGCTGCTGGGTGACAATATGGAAGGCCAAGGGAGAGGAATCCCTTGGGAAGCTGGACCCAAACAAGAAGTACAGCTTCAGAGCAGAGCTGAAGTTTGTCACTGGCTGAACCAGTGCTGGTTTTCTGTCTTCTAGCAGAACCCAGATCAGACAACAGGGATCTCATAATGACACAACCCACAGGTTTGCCCTTAGCTACCTACTCCAGCCTTTACTGAGTCATGAATCTCTCAGACTTTTAGTTTACTACACGCAGAATGCAATACAAATACTTGGGGTTTTGACTGGGGTAGTGTGGGAATTGGCTGATGTCTATACGGTCCCTTGAAAATGGAAAAGCCAAATAGGTTGAGGACAGTAAAGAATCTTATTTGCCCATTGGCTAATCAGTTAAATATCACACAACTCCTTAAGTCTAACCCTATGGCATCCTCATCACACACACTCCTAGGCACAGTCAGAAGAAACTCTGACAACACGAACACCCTCAAGCATCTTGCAGAAGTTATTCCTAGGAACATTGAATCTCATAGCAGCAAATGAAAGGAAAATATTGTTGTAGCCAAAACAAATGTCTGTTTGGAAGATGCTTGAAATCACTGGCACGTTTGTGTAAGGTTGGAACCGCAGCCTCCGCACAAGAGCCCAACTGTCGTGAGGTCTCAAGGAGCAGGATAAGTTCACAAAGACCTTCCAGCTGATTTGTCTGCTTAAAGGAAATGCTCAGCGAGATAAAAGTCTGAATTCTGCTTCTTTTGCAGTCAGACCCAAATCCCGTTCTGTCCTCTAGGAAATCACTTACAGAGCATGAAATCCAAACCAACAGCTAAAACAAGCCTCAGCACTGCATATTTTGATCAGGTCGCCAAAGACCAAGTGTGTGTTGCTTGTGAGGTCAGCAAGCTGAAAGCACACAAAAGCCTTCACATGTCACCCAAGAAATCCCAACAAGGATCTGCAAAAATATTTGCAATTCAAGCAAAACTGGGCAAGAAAATGGTATTTTCAAGGTTCCACAAAAACGAGACTGTGTTTAAACTTGTTTCGGTAGGGTTTTTCCTAAAGAAATCAATAAATATCTCTGTCATGGTTGTAGTCACTTTTCATCTGTTTAATGAGATCAGAAACAAGTGTTCTGGTCTGTGCAAGAGCAGATGAGATCCAACGCAGGAACCCTGTAGTCATCCTAAATCTGACAGCCCAGCTGAGCACTGTGAAGCAACTGTCTCGGTGGGCAGTTGAGCCGTAACCAAGTTTCCCCCGACAAAATGAAATAGAAGCACGAGTCGCAGACTAAAGACTCTGGTGTGGCTTCACTGATTTTGTCCAAGCTCATTCACACTGCGATCTGACCAACGGCCCTGCAAACTCCTTTCCTTTTGCTTCAAGACCTGCCAAACCTTTAGACTTGAGAAAACCAGACGATAAAGGAGATCGACTCTAGCAGTGTAGCGTATGGGTTTGGGGTTTTTAATAGGAACAACAATAATGCTTCTCTTGGGCCAGGAACGGTATCTAGGAACAGTGGAATGATTGTTGTAGGAGTGAATCTGGTTTTCATTAGAGGGAAGTGATGGGTCCAATTTCTGCTGGGACTGTTTGCTTGCATCTCCTGTTTGTGTTCGGTGTTGGCAGTTAACCCTTTAATTGATGGGGAGTGGAGCCTGCCACCTCCATCCCGCCCACCTCTGGCACCGCACGCACAGATAGCAGCAGTTACTATATAGTTACTCCAGGTAACGCTTGTGGCCAAGCTTAGGGAACAGGGAAGCTTTTGTCTTTGGTCTGAAGTTGGAAGGAATTTAGAAATTATGGGCTGGAGAAACAGTTTTTACACTAAATTAAAACAAATTAAATTTCTAGTTAGACACACATATCTCTGCGTGCACAGAAATTAAGACCAGGTTGCCTTCCTCATAATCAGGTGCCCTCCAGTTGACTGGAGGAACCCAGCAGGTTTGGGACCATCATGACTGTAAACAACATCCAGAGCCATGACCTCCGGCCAGGAGAAGACAGAAGGGACCTGACTCTCCGTGTTGCCTTCAGAGCAATCAGTACATAGTCCTGGGCTAATTATACAGGAGATGCCAACTCACAGCCAGTAGTGGAAACTTCTGAATTGCTAATTTGTGCTGAAATAATACATTGATTTAAATTAATTATTTACTAATGACACACCAGCACATTAGTACATTAGTGTCTCCCAACCTCACCGAAAGCTGCTGTTCTGTATTCAGGCCAACTTTAATCTTCTCCAGATATAATAAAACTGCGCAATTACACAACAGTAATGAATTACTGGATTAATTTCACTCCTTGTTTTTATTCACAAGTTTATATGAATTAACCGTCAGATATTCCCTACTCTAGTTTCTGGCTTTGTGCATGTTTGGGAACAGTTCTAGATTTCCAGATGCTTTGCAAGCAGCTTATCCCAAATTTAGTTCTTATTCCTCACTCTAGTAAAACTCCCTTCTCTGACTCACAAGCAGTGAGTGTCTCCACTAAATTTTCACAAAAGACTGCAAATATTCAAAATATTTTCTCTATTTGGGTGTTGATTCCTCAATATCAAACCCATCACTTGCATTATTTGTTAATTAGAACACCCAAGCACTGCCTGAACAACAAAGGTCTTGCATTTCAAACGCAGAAAGATGTTTTCTCCGTGTGCTCAGGGTCACTTGAGTATCTGGCCACTGTTTTTAACACATTAAAAGCGAATCAGTCCAATGGCCACCCACAGCAAGGGTGGCAAAACTCACCCCAAACAGCCCAAAGAGGTGTAAGTGCCCATCAGGCCCCGAGGGGAGGAACATGATCTCATTAAAAAATGGTAATTGGGTACCAGCAGACTTTCAGCTGAAGGACTTTCCATCCATTTCACAGTAACCAGCCCAACCAAATGCAGTTGGACGTGACGACGGTTCTGGATGTTTTTCAGATTTCAGGACAAAGGAGCAGCAAATGAGGTCACCTGCAGCTGGTTACAAAGCCCTAAAACTTTCCTCATGGTAATTTTATGAATAATATCCTACCTTTACACAGCACTGTTCACACCACAGTGGTGCAAACCCCTGTTTGGAAACACAAAACTCCTAGTTTAATTTCCTTTCTAGGCCTCATACGCGGCACAAATTGACTGCAAGGTTTGCAGGCTGCAGCGGGGCAGCACTGAGAGTTGCAGTGCTGAGCTCAGAGCTAATTCTCAGGGCTTATCCCCCCCCATCTCATCACTGTGCCTGGAAGGCTGTGAGCCAGGGAGATCCATTGTTCTGGGTGCTCCTCACAGACATGAGCTAGCGTGGTCTGCCAAGAGGAATTTATTGTCAAAGCCCCTTGTCCTGTAGTAAATTTGCTGCACACCCACACAGCATGTTACTGCGATGCTGGAGTGTTTTTAAGCTGAGAAACAGTATTGAGTGAGACACACGGAGCAAATGAGGAAGGAGGGTAAGTTTATCGATGACAGATCTGAGACTTCAGGCTTTATGTACATTAACATGAGAGGCCCAGAAGAAAACTGTAGTCAGTGTCTGGCCCTAAATACCAGCGTTAGACACAACATGTACACAGTGTCCAAGCTGGATTTATTAGGTTTGATTCACCTCCAGATTGCATGGGATGGAAACTCCAAGCAGAAAGCACCAGGATAAAATAGTCACTTGAAGTTAGATTTCCCGGTGTCTCCCCTTTCCTCAGTAAACTGTCTCCTCTCTCTGGGCAGTATCATTCCCCAAACTCCCAGACTTTAGACTCAAAATGACAGTGTCACCCAGTTCAATGATCAGTGTTCAGGAAACAGGCAGATATAGTGTTTCAGGAGTTGGTTTAGTGGTTGGGGGTTGTAGGGTAGACAGTTGGACTTGATCTTGAAGGACTTTTCCAGCCTTGATTCTATCATTCCATGGTCACCTCCACCCTGCCGCAGTCCCTTAGCTCTACTCCTCTCTGTGAAACCCCTCTCCAACTCTCTGACTCCTCCAAAGTCCCCACCATCACATACTCAGAGCTCAAATCTTCATCAGTAAATAAAGAGAGGAGGGAATGACTCTGTCAAGAGGCTTCTTGGGCAGATAAATCCAGAGATACTGTTAGTCAGCCACTAACCTAATACATGTGGAGCATAAAGGAGACTAAAAGAAACTGTCACCACCTATTGCTAAAATCGTTTTATACCCTCCTGCTTCAGCCAGTCTGCGTTTCACTGCTTCTTTGGAAGGCGTTATCGTGGGAGGAAAATCCTGCTCTTAGACCTCTTAGACTCCCCCTTTTATGCCAAACACATTCCTGTAGACACACACCGCAAAAGAGCACCGAGACTGCACCACCATAGGAGGTTTTTCATTGTGTCCTTGCCCATTGCCCAGTCTCCGGCTGATGTCCAGCATCATCACTGTGTGTTGGGTCATGGAGAACTGACATAGCTGTATAAGGCAGCGTTTCCCCTCTCTTTATGCCAACACAGACTCCTCAAAGCAGCCTTTTAGCTGCTCTGATAATTCCCTAAATTACTGCAAAGCCCTTTTGCTGGGCTCCATACATTTATTATAAATGAGGTGTCTCAAGCCAAAAACATTAATTGCATCTTCTAGAAAGGGAAAAAAAAGACCCAGCCCCGAACTCCAACCAACCCCATTGAGTAATGCATTCATTAAGGGCCTGATTGACACAGCCAGAGCCAGGGGTTTAAATTCAGGCTGTAGAGGAGGGACAGAGTGCTGGGAGTTTCTAGCATTCAGCTTCAGTAATCTCACCTCTCTGTGGTTTATCTCTGCAAGTCGGATAATTTATCCTCCTCACGGCAAGACAAAAAGGGAACTTGGCAGAGGGGGCCAAGACAAAAGTAGACATTTTGCAACTGCTAAGTGCTAACGTTTTTCTGAAGATAATTTTTGCAAAAGGTTTCTAAACAGCCCCTGTCAGCCAAGTTGTATTTTGTTATTTCAAAGTGACTGTGGGAGTCTAATCCAGTTCAAGCCCTTTGTAAATTTTAATGGAAGTGTTCATACACAAAGGACAAAAAAACCTCCTAAAAAATAAAATGCGGAGCTGCTGTTGGATAGTCAGGAAATCTAAATCTCATTTGCACTCCTAGTAGGTGCTACGATCTCAGCAAGGTCTGTTGTTTCTCTGTTTCTTTATTGCAATTTCAGCTGCGTTATCTATTGAATATCCAAATGCACTGTAGATAGAGCCATATATATACCATCCATACACAGATATCTCTGGAAAAAGGAGGGGAGGTTGTTTCTTGCAGTACGCAGCAGTGGTATATTGCTGTATACGTGTGGAAAAAAAGATGACATCCATCAAAGATGAAGAGGGTTTATTTTTTGAACACTTAGAGAAGATGATAAACACCCTCGTGTGTATTAACAGCCACAGATTCCCTGAAGTAGGAGTGCAAAGTACCTTTTCCAGCCAAAAAGGAGGGATGAGAGGTGATTCTGACACCAGGAAAAGACAGAGAACCCATAACTGAGTTGCTCTGACACCAGAACACCTACACAGAGAGGACATCACAGCGTTCTACATGAGAATCACAGAATGTTAGGGGTTGGAAGGGACCTGAAAAGAGAATCTAGTCCAATCCCCCTGCCAGAGCAGGATCTGTCCCAAGCTGTACTAAGAAAGACAAGAAGAAATCCCACTAAGTGGGATTTCTCTAATGGATTCAAATGCTTAGAGGTACGAGCTCAACACAATTCTGCTGCTGAAAGGCAGAAAAAGGCCGTGTCCATGGTGCAGATGGTGAGGACCATGGCCGAGCGATGGCAGGAGACCCAACATTCTAGACCTACAATACGGTCTCATTGAAGCCTTCTGAAATTTTGGGCCTCATTAATTGCAAATAATCCCACCAAAAAATGAATTTCATCAGGAACAAACAGAAGACCTCCTTCATCACCCAGCCTGGAAGGTTAGAGCAGAGTGTAGGGCATATTAGAAGACCTGTCCTGCATTTTTATACATTCCCAGCATTACTTTACCACAGGTATTTCTAAAGTCTGCAACACATTTGCCAGCAAGAGCAAACTTCAGCAGCAGCTGTAATATTCTTAAAACTCCAATTTATCCAAAGAATCCCACAGCAGGAAAGCAATGTAATGGATAAGACCTGGATGTTTCCAAATTCAGGCAGCTGTTCAGAGACCCCAAAGTTCAAACTAAATGCAGACATGTCTACTTGATCCATGAAACCCTCTAATATTTCCTCTCTTCTTCATTATTTTTAAGGGCTCAAGCCATGCTGTTCTGCACAGCAAGAAATTCCTCCTTCTATTGAACAGTTGAATTGTCATTTTATAGATTTCCACTGGTGTGAGCTGGAGATGAAATCAAGTAAAATTAATTGTTGTATTAAGGTATCACCTTATGTTTGGGGAAAAAATACCTTTTATACCAGAACTTATTTTCACTGAGAACAGGGTGAGTGTAAGAGCATCAGATGTAATGTGTATGGGGAGTTTAAGATGGTTTAAGGGGTATGTGAACACTCTCAGCAAAGGTGGTGGTTGTTCTTCAGAGCCTGGACAAACCCTTTGGGTGATGCAGCAGCAGAGGGACAACCTACACAGAAAAGCAACAGGAGCTCGGCCATGTAGGGTTTTATTTAGTCACTGCTGGCTTCTCTCCCACTGTCTTCTACCCATGGAGCTCTTGAGGAAAAAGAAACCCTAAAACCCTCCGTCCAGACTAAACATGAGGAAGAGAGGTAAGTCCTAACATAAGTTACAAGTAAGTTCCTAATCCTCTAGGAAGCAGGACATTTGTATCTGCTGGAAGGAAACCAGGAATTAGGAAATGAGGGGTCTGGAGAACAGGTCTGATGGAAAGAGAATGAGGAAGCTGAGGCTATTCAGCCTGGAGAAGAGGAGGCTGAGGGGAGACCTCACTGCTCTCTACGACTACCTGAAGAGAGGTTGCAGTGAAGCGGGAGTTGGTGTCTTCTCCCTAAGGGCAAGAGGAAATGGGGTCAGGTTGTGTCAGGGGAGAGTCACATTGGATCTCAGGAAAAACGTCTTCCCAGAAGCAGTGGGGAGGTCTTGGAACAGGCTGCCCAGGGAGGGGGTGGAGGCATCATCCCTGGAGAGGTTCAATAACCGGGCAGCCAGGGTGTTTGAGGAGATGGGTTAGCGGTTGGGGGTTGTAAGGCAGATGGTTGGACTTGACAATCTGGAGGGTCTTTTCCAGCCTTGATGATTCTATGATTCTGTGAAAGGCTCTGTAGCTACTCCCACATCAGGGAAACCTTGTCCCTGTGAGAGTAAAGATCCAGACAGTCTAGAAAACCAACTTGAAACTTTAAAAACCAAATCCTTAACGTCACTCAAGACAAAAAGCTCTCCAACCCAAACGCAGTTCATAAATGTGCCTCACCCACATCCCCCTCTAATCACCAGCTCATGGCCTACACACCTTCATCTCTTTATTTATGAGATACAATAATGGGATTATATCTGAAACACAAATCAAAGTTCAGCGCCGTTGATAAGTTTTCGCTCTCACTTTGCCCCTGGCAATACGAAGCCTCTTATTAAAGCCTTGTCCTGCTTCATAGCTCGATGAATCTCTGAGCAGACAGCAATGGGGTCGGAGCCAGATACTGTTATCAGAACCAGTGTCCATGGTGAGGCGAGAGGGTTTCATTAAAATCCCATCCGTGGGTGTGGGGCTGAGATGCAAATGTTTATGCTGATTATCATGTCTCAGACAGCTGACTTCTCAGCTCTAACTGTTGTAACATGGATGATGAATTATTTGTGGAGATTCTTGGGGTCTGCCCTGCTGCTGGGCTGTCCCCACCTCTCAGCTGAGCTCCGGGTGGTGCTCACCACACCAACTCCAGTATAGAGACAGGGGAGAAATAAACCCACCAGCTGCACCCAGGAGCTGCCCCGATGGTGTCAGCGCTACTCGAGAACAGATTCTGTCAAACGTGTGAAGTGATTACTGTGTTTTGAATACAGATTTTTTGCAATTCTCCAAATCCAGCCTTCAAGAACAAAATAAAAAGACGTTTTCCAAAATCTTGAGAATGCATTTATAGGAGTCTGAAGATTTCCCTAAGCAGCTCTACCGTAGGGATACACAGAAAGAAAATACCCTAAAGCTTATTCACAGTGTAAATACAACCATATGCTGCGGATTGCTGTAATTTAAACAAAAATGTTTAGAGCAGTGAAAAATCTCGGGAAGCACTTTTGAATGTATCTGAAAGGATTACGAAATTGTTGCTAAAAATACGTAACTGATAAATTTAATTATTGCCTTCCAACCATTTATGTTCATTTCAAACCGCTCCAATATACCAGCACGGAGGGTCGTTCCTCAGTGGAACCCTGAAATTCTAGACAATCCATTTACCCTTGAGAGAAAAGCTTTAACTTTTTAAATTACACTTGCTTTGAAAAATAAAATAAAATAAAAATTATTCTTTTAAGCTGCCTCATGATGAGGAATATCTCCCCTCGTGCCTAGCAGAGGACACAGGATCACAGAATCACAGAACATTAGGGATTGGAAGGGACCTCGAAAGATCATCCAGTCCAATCTCCAAGCCAGAGCAGGACCACCTAGACCAAGTTGCACAGGAACACATCCAGGTTGGTTTTAAACATCTCCAGAGAAGGAGAGTTCACAACCCCCCTGGGCAGCCCATTCCAGATGAGTACATCACATTATTTAAATGCTTAGGTTGAGCTTTCCAAAGGCTCTGCTCACTCCTCACTGGCTGGGAGCTCCTTCACCAGAGCCCTGAGCCTTCACTGAATCACAGAATCACCCAGATTGGAAAGGACCTCTAAAATCATTGAGGCCAATCATGACCTGTAAGTCACCGAGTCCTTCATGGGAATCAAAGCCATGTTAATACCCAGGAATACTTGAGTTACACAAACACTTGGGAGGATTTTTTTAACACCATCAGATCCCAAATTCCTTTCCTCAGATGCTTCACTTCTGCTCATTAAGGCTGCCCTTAACCCTGTTCAGAGGAGGATCGGTGACGGATACCTCAGCACGTATCGTGGCAAACCTCAACAATGAGCTCTGAACCCACATTGCTCAGCTCCACTCAAACCAATAGGGGACCTCACTCCAACACAGCAAAAGCACCGCTCATCGGACAAAACAATCTTGGGACAAGTGAGATGGGATCCTCATTCATTTCTCCATCCCCTGTGAAAATGTCATATAGAGCAACTCTTGTTCGTGTCCTTTGTCCTCAAATTTATAACTGCCTCAGCCGGTGCAGTCAAGGGTGAAGGTTATTTGTGTCATACTTGCCAAGAAAGTGCCCCTTTCAACACTTAAGGAACACAGTCGAGCTACAGATAAAGCAGCAGACAAAAAAGATTCTGTCTTTTTCAAGTATTATTTATCTCCTCTGGCCTCTTTGTTTCCCTTATGGGGCAGATAGCAGCTAGAGAAGGACTCACAGACCTAAATCCTTGAACCCAAGGAGTGTAATTTAATTTTCTTTCATTAAAAACTAAAGTGTGATGAGAATAGCAAGGGGTAAACTTGAAACTCACCTTTCTGAAGCTCTAAGGTGTCTTTTTTCCTAAGAAATTTGTTTTGAGTTGACACTCAGAAAACTGTTAGATAAAACTAAAGGCAAAGCTTAATGCAAAATTCCCTACAGGAAGCTCAGCTGGGCCAAAGATTTCTTATTTTTCCCTGGCTAGGTAAAGTTTGTCAGTAAGTTGAACTATGATAATCTCCTGTGTATTAAATACAATACTTAGGCACAGCCTGAGTTCACCTGCCCATTTACAGCCAGGACTACTCAAAGCAAGCACTGGACTAACAGGTCTACAGGCACCAGGTATGCAGAAGACCAGTTCTGTCCTCAAAAGTACCAGGAGAATTTAGGCCAGCAAAGAAAGAGGAGTGACTCTCCCACTTTACTCTGCTCTTGTGAGAGCTCACCTTAAATGCTGCATCCAGGTCTGGTGTCCCCAACATGAGAAGGATATGGAACTGTTGGAGTGCGTCCAGAGGAGGCCACAAGGGCTGGAGCACTTCTCCTGTGGAGATAGGCTGAGGGAGCTGAGGTTGTTCAGCCAAGGGAAGAGAAGACTCTGGGGAGACTTTAGAGCTGCTTCTCAATTGCTGAAGGGAACCTACAGGAAAGCTGGAGAGAGACTTCTCTCAAGGGGATCTAGTGATAGGATAAGGGGAAATGGTTTGAAACGGGAAGAGAGGAGGTTCAGACTAGATCTTGGAAAGAAGTTCTTCAGTGCAAGGGTGGAGAGACTGGGATCAATTGCCTGGTGAGACTGTGCCTGACCCCTCCCTGGAGGTTTTCAAGGCCAGGTTGGATGAGGCCTTGAGCAACCAAGTCTAGTTGAGAGGCATCACTGCCTCTGGCAGGGGTTTGGAGCAGATGAGCTCTAAGGTCCCAACCTAAACCAATCTATCATTCAGTGACTTGATTGCCCTCAGTCTGATTAAGTCGAGATTCCTCTCGAAGTTCTCACCTTTCAGTCAGTCTCAAGCCAACCCCATTTTGTCAGAAGAATGGGCAGAAGGCCATGAGGTGCTCATGCAGGACCAGAAGGAGCTCATCCTCAGGATTAGGTCTCACCCTCACTCTGCTTTGGCATCTTGGGCGCAATAAAGTGTTGCTTCCGTTTAGGTGAAGATTAGCTGATTTTCTCTTCCTGCAGACAATTGTCTACAAAAGGATTCTCACAGCAAGCAAGAGACCGTGATGTGGGATGGGACCTGGGGATGCTGGTTTGGGAGAGGCAGCTCCTGCCTCGCTGCCCTGCGCGGGGGCCGGTCCCTCTCTTAATAACACTGGTAAGACAGTTAATAATCCGCCCGATGAATGATTAGTATGGATTTCTGCACTGCTAATTTCCGTAACTATCACTCTTTGAAAGACAGCTCCAGGGATTTTGGGTCCAGGGTGCCTCTGTCTCTCCAAACACAGAGCTGCATTATATGACCCAGTTCAAATTGGTGTATCCCGTTTCACTGATCCCATGTGCACTGCGCTTTAAAATGAAACAATATTTTGAAACACGCAACTACTTCGCTGATACCGTCTGTGCCTAAAAGCCCTGCTGCAGCTCCGACAATGGCTCCTATCTCGGTCTTTTGAAAGTCATACAAAGCCTTGGCAGGCGCTTGGTGCTTTTTTACCCGCCGCTCTGAGACCTGGTGTGGAGCAGATGGTCCTCTCGGCTCCCAACACGCGGCTTCGCGGTTGGTGCCACATCACCGTTACCATTGATCGCTCCTAAAAACACCAGACGGGTTCTACTTGCTCTCCACGGAAGGAAAACTGTGGACGGCAGTGGGCACAGAAAACCGTGCGGGGAAGTTGAGGTCTCCTCAGCACATGTGGAGGGAAAACATCTGGATCTTTTCATTAAGAATGTTTTGTCTGCATTGCAGAGGGATCTGAGATGATAAACTCCATGAAAATCAGGCAAGCAGGGACCAGGACCTTCAGAGTAACAGAGATGAGTCCCACGGTCCTTCGCACTCATTCCTGGCTCCTGATTCCTCCTCAGCACAGAAGCTGTTTTAAAGACAAACCGGACATTCTAACACAGTTCAACTTTTTGCAGGCAACCTGTTGGACAGGTTTCTCGTTCACCCTCTTGTGAAACAAACAAAAAACCCCATCTGAACACGTTTTTCTCCACCTATCCATTCATATCAATGTGCACAGACACTGTCACCCAACTTTAATTTTACCAGAAGCTCTTTCCCATGTTTGTGACCTCCTTTGAGGCAGGATTTTCTGCGGTGGTTATCAACCCCAGGATGTGAACTTGAGATCCTGGAGGCAAACCGAAAATAAACCCCTCCCAAAGCCAACAAACGTCTTTATTACTCAGAACTTCTACCATGGGGTTCACCCAGCCCTCCTGAATCCTAGAAGAATTCAAGATTAAAGCACCAAGTGAAACTCAGAGGTTTGCACACAGTTACACTAACTGCAAACCACTGATGTGTTTTATTCAATTAAGTGTATTTTCATTAATTACTCATTGCCACTGTCAAGCTCAGCCTTCAGAGTTCTCCATATTGGAGAGTGGCAGCGACAATACCTGAGAGCTTGAGACAATGTCCAAGTTCCTGTCAGAATGGAATGTAATTAGTGCAAATTAAGCAGCATCCTGGAAAGGACGAGGGCCGAGAGAACTGGCAGGGTTGACCTGAGTCATTCCCAAGCATTCTTATAGTGAGGCAAGCAGGAGAGATATCGCACTAACTATTGCCACTGTTGTCTGAACTCTCACTCTGTGGGCCAGACCTGCTTTTCCACATGGAAGAAGAGGACTGGGATCCATCAATTGTATCAGCAGCAGCACAAGAGTCACCCATTACATCTGAAAAAACAAAATCAGCGCAGTTGTTCTTGTCTTCTCTTTTTAGATTCTGCTTTTTAGAATTTAAGAAGACCAAGTGGGCCCATCAAAACCTCATGGACCCTTATTTTTGTGTTTGGTTTCATAGCATTAGGTCATAGAATCATACAATGTGTTAGTTGGAAGGGTCCTCCAAAGGTCATCCAGTGCAAACTCCCTGCAACATCTCTAACCAGACCAGACTGCTCAGAGCCCCATCCCATCTGATGTTTAAGTCATTTGCTCTAACAAAACTACTGCAGATTTCTGTTAGTGCAGTAAATCTAAGAGCTCTATCTGTTCAATGACCATGGAGTGTCTTCCCTACAGAGAAGAACCTCACAAGCATTGAGAGCCTGCAGATGAGACGGTGATGGATCTTCTACAGAACTAATGCTCCAGAACAAGGTTTGAACTGAGCTGAGAATTTGTAACTTCAGCAGCATGTTAGGCATCCAGCTCTGACCGAAAGGTACTGGGATATAGAATCACAGAATCATGAAATGCATTAGAAGGAACCTCCAAAGGTCATCTAGTCCAACTCCCTACAACAATCAGGGACATTTCTCATCAGACCAGGTTGCCCACAGCCCCATCCAGCCTGAACTTGAATGGCTCCAGAGATGGGGCCTCCACCACCATTCTGGACAGCCTGTCCCAGGGATCCCCCATCCTCAGATTCAACAACTTGTTCATCCTGTCCAGCCTCCATGACCCCTCATCCTATTGTTCCCTGCCCTTGGGAACAGTCTTCCCCAGCCTTCTTACCACTCTCCCGGGCTAATGTGAAATTTCCAATGGAACCACCTCAGCGTGGTGGCTTCACTGTTTGTTTTGAATGAACTGAAATGATTTAGACGTGCAATGCTGAAAGGGGCTTCATAGTGGATAATCTACCTGGCCATTCTCTGGGGAAGAAGCTCAAACACCAGTCTCTCTCACAGACCACAGACAGCTTCTGTAAAGGATCTCTTTCTGTCATACTGGAATTGCTGGTATCAGGGCATGGGGGATGAAGGAGAACGATAACTCTGCGTAGGTCACGCACTGGTTTAGGTGAGATTTTGATGCATTTCTCCTTGGGAGCTGCACAGACCAAGATCTCAGCAGTATAGACTTTTTCTTGTGTCTGACAAACCACTAAAAAACCCCTCCAGCATGACAACCAACACAACAAAAAAATAAAATATCAAAAGAACATTTGAAGAGCTCAATAAATTGATCATATTCTGCTGAACCTTCACCCTCGTAACGATAGTACCATTTAAATGCTAATGCCATTTTTTAAAAAGTCAATTACAGGAGTTTTAAAGTAATGGAGTCAGCAGACTCGATGTAAATCTGTTATATTAATCTGCTCCCTACACTGTATCCATGGGCACTGATGCATTCACCCCCTTTTCCCTGGAGGTAATGTTCTCTCTCAGTGGTACCAGTAATTGAATCAACTTGATATAGACACCAAAAATATTGTAAGTCTTGTAGGTAATGAAAAGCAGGTGTTGATAAAGCCCCGATGCTGTACTTTAGGATGGAAGAGCACTGACATTTGGGAAGTTCAACGTTAGAATTAACCCTCAGATGATTAGGCGATCTGAAATTCTCTGTACAAACTCAGCTAATTTCACTGCCACAGGATAACCATTTCCCTCACATTTTCCCTGCTTCTTTCCAATTAAATTCATTTACAGAAAATATCTTTGGTTTTTTTTTTTCTTTTTCGATTGTTTTCCAGTTGGTTCAGACAAAACATAAGAGAACCATAAAATAAACACTGTTCAGGGTTAAACTAAGCTCCCCACCATTTTTTTCCACAATGAAATTCAGCAGAGTTTAGGTTTGGTTCTAAACTGGAATGACTTGGATAAATCAGGCATCGGCAGTCAGAGGTTTGGCACCTGTCAAACCAGCACAGAAATAAAAAGAGCCCACAAATGTGCCAGGAATGAACAGAAAACAAATTGAAAATGCGCGTAAACCAAACCCGGAACAAGCACATCTGAAGAGGGACTTTCTGTTGGGAGCAAACTTGGATAAAGGCTGAGTTTTTGCTGTTCCTCAGCCCAAGGTGGCCAGTAATGAAGAGCTGAAACGTCCCTTACGCTACACAGAATTAGTCTAGGTTCATGAAAGCAGGAGATGATCAATGTGAGGAGACACTCAGCGCCCGGCTGCAGTGTTACCAACACGTTCACCTACATGTGCTCTTGCCTGCAAACACATATGTGTGTGTGTGTACGGGCATTAAAAATCATCATCAATAGAGCCATAAAGAGAGGAAGAGTTATTTAAAAGTATAAAAAAATAACAATTATTTTAAAATAGCTTAATTAAAAATACTAAAAATAAAGAATTATTTAAAATAGTAGAATTAGTGAAATATAAACGTTATTTGAAATCGAATTAGAAAAAGATAAAAATTATTTAAAATAGTAGAATTACAAAAATATAAATATTATTCAAAATGTAAGTATTAGAAGTATACGAATATAAAAAGTATAAAAATGGAAGAAAATAAAAATATAAGGAAAATAGAACAAAATAAAAACATAAAATAGAAATATTTAAAAATGAAAAGTATAACAGAAAAATAAAAGAAAAAGTGAAATATTAACAAATCCAAGTATAGCAATATTTAGAATATTAAAATATATAAAATATATTAAAATATATAAATATACTAGAAGTATTGTTAACAGAAGACTAGACAACTGTACTTTTATAAGTAGGAAGAAGGGAATTCACTGATCCTCTGAAGCAAGCAAAGTGCTTCCAGATAAAGAAAGTTGTTGCTGAACACATTCCACTTGTTATATAAACACGTGGCTGCGTTTGTTGTTAAAAAGGGGCTGATTAACGGCTCATCAAGATTTTCCTGCCTCTGCCCTTTGTGAATTAATTTTCAAGTGCAGGGCTAATAATATTTCAGCAAGCACCACACACACACACACACACAGAGAGAGCCACAGAAATATTCCCAGTGCCATTAGCAACCGGAACGAGTTGGAACGGGGTGCTCACAGTTATTTTGTGAGCTCAGGGCCTTATTCTGATATGGTTCAGGGGTTAAAGGGATCCGCACGGCATTCAAACAAGGTTCAGGCAGCTCCAAGTCAACCACAAAATTCAGAACATGTCTAACAACATTTCAACATTCTCAAATCCTGGAAGTTTTCCCAAAATACCGCAGGCTCTAATATCTTGAGAAATCAATGCAGAATTGCAGAGAAGGTTTGTTTCTACCAAAGCTACTTGATATCTGTATTAGAGCCTTTTCCCTCCTCATCCCCATACCGCAACGGGCGGATGGAGCAGGGCACCCTCTGGCCCCAGTCCCACAGCAGGACATACTAATGTCACAGGACAGGAGACCCCCTGGAATACAACAAGGAATATAAAATCATACAAGAAAAGCCCAAGAATTCCACATTGGCGAGGCTGCCAAATTCTTCGCTTTGGTATGCAAAACAGGCTTGGGGTTTGATTTTTTCAAACACTGTTTGGGATAATTCAATAAACTGACTTACAAGGCAACGTTTAGCTACTTCCAGAGGAATCTTCTAGTTAAACCTTCTGCTTATTTGATGATATTGAAATTCACCATTCTGGCGCAAACCTGAAGTTTTATAGTACTAAAAGCATCTTGGGGCTGATGGGGTTTTTTGTTTGAGTGTTTGCTTCAGGGTTTCTTTAGAAATGTGGATAAATGAACTTTGAAGCTGTTGTCTCGGATCTGCTCTCAATGCCCTGGACGTCACCAACCCAGAAGCAGTTTAGTTGACAAGACTAATAACATCCAGAAAAGTGCTGAAATTGTTGATGCAGCATCCCCAGATTCAATGTTAGGAACACAACCACAGTCTTTATGGACTTGATAGAGATATAAACTACGACAGAGTTCTCCTTCGCAACCAAATTCTCCCAGAAGTTGACACTTTGAAAGAATCTAGTGATCACAGACATGTTGGGTTGAAGGTTGGACTTGATCTTAGACGGTCTTTCCAAATGCCTTGACCCAGATGCAGGACCTTACACTTGGTCTTGTTGAACCCCATGAGGCACAAGCTAACCTCATGGGGTTGAACAAGACCAAGTGTAAGGTCCTGCATCTTGGTCGAGACAATCCTAGGCATAAATACAGGCTGGGTAGTGACTGGCTGGAGAGCAGACCTGAGGAAATGGACTTGGGGGTGCTTGTGGACAAAAATCGCAACATGAGCCAGCAGCATGCACNATTGTGGCCTTCCAGCATCTGCAGGGGGCTACAAAAAGGCTGGGGAGGGACTTCTTAGGATGTCAGGTAGCGACTAGGGGCAATAGAGCAAAGCTGGAGATGGGTAGATTTAGAGTGGATGTGAGGAGGAAGTTCTTCACCGTGAGAGTGGTGAGAGCCTGGAATGAGTTGCCCAGGGAGGTGGTTGGGGCCCCATCCCTGGAGGTGTTTAAGGCCGGGCTGGATGACACTCTGTTCAGCCTGATCTAGGGTGGGGTGTCCCTGCCTGTGCTGGGGGTGTTGGAAGTGGATGATGGTTCCTTCCTACCCTGAGTGACTCTGATTCCATGGCTTCTCCAGTCAGGTGATCCTGCTGTTGCAGGGGGATTGGACTAGATGGTCTTTTGGGGTCCCTTCCAGTCCCTGATGATTCTATGATTCTGTGTTAATGATTCTGTGACCCTGTTATTTTTGGAAGCACATTTCCTCTCCCACTTAGACCAACGTAAAAGGGGATGACTTTTCCCATGAAAGAAATATCCGCAGAATCAAGACTAGAAGTAAGCTGTTTCATCCTTTAGTAATAACATCTCCTTCTAGAGCTGCTAAAGGAAGGAAATACCACCGGATTTTCCCTTCTCCAAGGGAAAACTCTGGAATAAAGTTATACTGACCATAATCTTGAGAACTTTTTCATTTGTGACTGTCAGAAGCCACCCACCACCTGTCATGATGGTTTTGCTTAAAGCTAAGGGCCAGTGGTTTAAAATAAAAGAAGTTTTTTCAAAGTTTACATCTTGAACAAAGTGCATTTTGTATGATAAGAGATGGCCTTTCAGGTTCTTCGACTCCTTCTGATGGGTTTTGAGGTGCCTCAATCCCCTCTGATGGATTTTGAGGTGCTTCTATCCCCTCTGGTGGGTTTTGAGGTACCTTGTTCTGTTCTGGTGGGTTTTGAGGTGCTTCAGTCCCTTCCAACAGGCTTTGGGGTGCTTGATCCCTTCTGACAGGCTTTGAGGTGCTTCAATCCTAACAACAGGCCTTAGGGTGCCTCAGTCCTTTCTGACTGGCTTTGAGATGCCTCCATCCCCCCTGAAGAAGGCCCCTGAAGCTGCTTCCAGCTCAACCAGCACCGAGGACCTGCCCCAGTTGTCCTGGGACTCCCAGTCAAACCCAAACTGGGGGCTGTCCCAGCGCTCTGGAAGCCGCTGGGTCCCCCTGTGCCGGGACCCCCTCAGGGTTCAAGGCCGACCGCAGCAGTTCCCACCTCTCGCCGACAGGCGCCGCCCTCGCCCAGGCCGTGCGGCGCGGAGCGGCGGGAAGCGGCGGATGGCGAGGGAGTGCGGGCGGGGAGTTGGGGAGGTTCGAACGGGCTGGTGAGAAGGGGGGTTCCGCGGTGGATGCTCAGCGGTACAAATAAGCACCTACCCGGTGCCCTACCCGGCCCTACCCGGCCACAGCCTTCGCCTCCACGCCGAACCGGTGCGGAAAGGACGGTGGCAGAGCCAGCGGGTCCTGAGGCAGGACCCGCTTTCGCACAAGGCCGGGCTGGGGATCGAACCGGCGCTTCGGAAGCCACAGAAGGACTGGCAGCACCAGATCCGGGTTAAACTCTGCACCTCCATCACCGCCATGGAGCCGGTTTGTATTTTAACTGCGGGGAATTCAGAATAAATCACTGCGAACCTCATTAAAGAGCAGTTCTGCTTAACTCCATACCGCAGACACCACCATCAGTTGTCCGTCACCGCAAAACCAGACTTGAATTCCTTGATTCCAGCCCAAAGCAGCACCCACAGCCAAGGGCAGAGCCCAGAGACCTTTTCCCAAGGGTTTATCCTTCCCTCCTGAGGTTGGAAGGTCAAGTACTGCCACCCCAATTCCACTGTCCTCCTCTGTGCTGTCCAGCCACTTATTTCCACAACATGTTTAAAAAATACCCATCTATAATCATCTTCTGTTGGTCACCTGGGCAATAAAGACCAAAGACAAGAAAATCTGAACTGATTTAGGAGAAATTAACCTAAATGGTCTGGAGGGATCACAGTCCCCCTGAATCCTGCAGCCCATTGGCTGTGGGTTTGCACTGATGTGCCCAGTGATGCCCACAACATCCCAGAGCAATGAACCAGCATCAGAGAGAGTGAAAGGAACAGCCCTGGAAACTCACAAACAAAACTGGATAAACCCCTTTGTTTATAAACATTTAGTTTCCTTTTTATGTTTGTAAATTAACAAGTAGAAACAAGCACAGAACAAGCCTCTCACAATACATCCCTTCTGCTGCCTCAGGTCTGCACCGCCCTGGAACTATCTTCCAGCTCTGAAGCAGGAAGCTCCACTGAGTTTTCGTCAGCAGAAACCACTTTTAAACTGGAGGTTAAGATACTATGAAACGGGAACTGGCAAAAGGGGGAAACTACTTCAATCCTTCTGACTGAAACCCCCAAACCAGAAAAGGGCTCAGCTTGAATTTCTGTCGCAGAGTGATACTGGATCAGGCCCACGTAACCCAAATCCCAGTCCCACTGAAATCCACGTGAAATTCCCCCCTTGCATTGCTCACACCATAATTTTGCATCTGAATTTTCTAGTGTAACCAGTGCAGGTGCAACAACAGGGGAAGGGGCGGTTATTTCCAAATGAAATTTGCTGAATTGGACCAATTGCTCCAAGTTTCCCAGCAGACATGAGGATTTTTTAACTCCTCTCAAAACAGTGAGTTGTCTCTTAATTGCAGCTTGGACGTATTTGCTCGCAGGAGGCACACTGTACCCTTAGAAAATGTAAAAAACAAATGGTTCAGACATTTTTATAGGCATCACAAAAAAAGCCAAGTTGGTTAGTGGTTTCAGATGCTTTTTATTTGCAAATCAAAAAAAAGGGCTTCATTTATAAATGGAAGTGGTACTGGCTGCTAATCCCAAAGGCAGACTAAGGGCCTTTGGCTCTACTTGAAGAAGTAGTTGGGGGAGAGAAAAAGAAAAGCATTTTAAAGACAAATTATTTCATTTGGAAAAACAAGTGCTGTGGTTGGACAGTACATTTATTTTTTCACAAAACTCATAAAGTCCTTAGCTCTAGAGCTTTATCCTCATTGCGATGGTGGGACACCGCTGCTCCACTGCAAATCCCTGTCATCTCCACACTAGAGCAGGAGCCCTGTGGTGCAGTCTTGACTTCTCCACTGTAACCTCATTCACAGACATGGAACTCGGTGGGAAATTCAGGGGACAGGTCTTCATTTTGTGTTGCAGCATAAATATTGGAGCACCAGACCCTCTGTACGAGGTGTCCAAGGGAACTGCTGATCCTCCACCCGCTCCAGACAAAGTCTGGTTTCTCTCATTTTGGAAACTGAGGAAGACACAGTGAGTCTGTGCCAGGCCCTAGATACCCAGACTCAGAGACCTCTCCCCTTTCTGAAACACAAGTAAGAACTTCTTTAACTGGTAAACTATTCCTGTCACATTATGGTGGTTTGCTTAAGACTGGATACTACCATTAGTCTGCACTCTAATTTAAGATTGGTTGGGCTAGTTATTCAATTAGACTAATATTAAACTGGGTTGAACTCGATGACTCTTAAAGGTCCCTTCCAACCCAAAATGCACTGTGATTCTGTTCTAACGATTGGAACTTTGCCAACAGTGCCTGTTTTCATACAGGAAGAATTACTTCTAGACAGGATGTACAGAGCAATGGATTGGGTTTAGAAGCGGAGCCCAATGGGAGAAATTACCTATCTGCACCAAAGAGAAGTCTGGACACTACTCTCCCAGTTTCTTGTTTAATTTCTCTTATCCTGATGCATTGACTGCAAGATTAGGCTGCTGCTACCTGCTGAGCTCAGTTCACTCATCCATTACCCTGCAGAGGGCCTGAAAACCAGCAGACACAAGGCCAGCCTTGCCCCCGCGCGTTGCATCACTGTAAAGGCCTAGAGAATAGGCAGTGTAACCACAGAACAGATCCAGAACATCTTGTTTCTGTCTTCAGTGCTTCACGCTTGCCTCACAAAAACATAACTGTATTTCCAGCGAGAAGCTCCTTTGGCATTCCTCAGAGGAGTGTCTCAGCACCTAGGAAACTCAGCCAAGGACTGGCACCTTGTAGTAAATGCCAAGTGGTCAAGTGATGGAGAAAACAGCTCCTATTTCAAGGGATTAGGAAGTCAAGTGAGACCTAGAAGTCAGCTATGGGGAAGAGGTGGCCCAACCACTCCAGGTGGTGGTGGGTTTGCCCTTTGATTCCTCATCGTGTTGTTTCATGACAAGCAACCACACTCAGTGACTCTCAGGGATCGAAGGCAACTCACAGACTTAACAGCTGATCAGACAAAATGCCAAGGATGAAGGTGGCGCAAATCTAACAGCAGTTTGAGACAATGGGCAAAGCTTAAGCCTGCCTCTAGCAACCAGTGTGACAGACAGACACACAAACCACACCAAACCTGCTCCCGTGCCAGGTGGATTTCCCAACAGAACACTGAATGTATTCGTCAGAGTACCACTAACATGAATTAGTCTCTCTCTGGTTTATGGCTTCAGGAATCCAATCTCATTCTCCTTTGCCTTCTGTTCAATTTTTTCTTCTTTCTGGTGGAAGGGAAAATCTCTGCTACTGGTGGAGTGTCTCAGCCTCCCTTGCTGACATCATGGCTGGTGATCACCCTACAGCAGCACTGTTAGCTGTCTCCTGCAATTGTTTGGGCCCAAGTCAGAGATTTATTTAGGGAGTTTTTTGGATGTTCTGTAATTTATAACAAAATAGGGATTTCTTCTAACAGAAACTGTCCTGTTATTACACAAAGCTCTTATTCAGCTGTATTAGAAAAGCTGTTCACTTGCTCATCTACAAGACGAGATGGACAGTGGATCCAATCAGCTTTTTTTTTTTACATAACACCTTCCACATGCTGCCTATCAATCCTTAACTTCCTATAAATGATAAGTAACACTCATTTTGATTATTTGCAGTTGTTTGGGGTATTTGTACGTGATAGGCTTCTCTCTTAGTCTCTCACCTCCCCCAGACCTGCTGTGGGAGCAGGACTAGGAGGGTTGTCTCTTTACAGGCATTCATCTCACACGGGTGTTAGACACTGTTCTCTGCCAGGCTCCTTACAGATCAGGTTCACATTTAGAAGTGACACTAGAACAGGAAGGTCACTAGGCAGCTGGGAGCATCCTGTGTGCCAGCAGAAAGCACAACAGAGGCTGACTAGGTTTCTAAATACTAAAAATAAAGATAAAATCTCTGAAATTTAATTTCCTTGTTGGCAAAAGACTCTTCTTCCTATTCCAGCCCCTCCCAGGAAGACACGAGATGTCAGCCACGCTCCTAAGCATCAGGTGCCCCGTCATCACTGTCTCTCAGTAAAACCTCGCTGAGTTTTTTTCTCTTCTCCCACTCTGTGCCGGGAAGAATTGCCAGCTGGCCCTACTTGTTTGGGACAACTCATTCCGTGATCACCGTCCTTGGAGCAGGCATCCTCCTGCAGCAGAGGAGGGAGCTCGGCAGCATGGGCAGCCTGGGCTGAGAGCACAGAGCAGCACAATGTCCCTTTACTCTCGCTGTGTGACCGGCTTGGCTCCCCTCGCTCTCAGGCTGGGTTCATTACCCGCCAGCAAGTCCTACCTTCAGAGCTAAACCACAGCTGTGTCTTGAACAGTATCCCCCCTTATTCACCAATGTGTCTGTGACCTTCTGTCATCTGAATGTCTTGTTCTTCTCCAGTGCTTTGATCTGACCATATTTGCCCCAAAAAAACAACTGCTTCTCAGGGGCCTCCGACCTCAGACTGTGTCAGCGTCACAGAACAACGGTTGATTCAATTCCCTATCCTAGAAATGCAGGGGAGATCAGCTGCTGTCTTCACTGGCTGTGGAGAAGAGCTCTACACACCTTAGGAACATCACCATTAACCAGCCTCTGCCCATCACCTCTGCTAAACCTTGATCCTTTAATAAAGGAGCCAAGCATCAAATTCCTGGGTGGTTTATTTGCTTCTAAAACCCTTCAGAGCCTAAACCACAGGTAGCCTCACTCAGTCAGAATTGTATTTTCAGTGCAAAGTCACGTTTGGGTAAGTTCTGTAAATGTAGGAGATTGATCTGCTGAGAAGGCACAGACAGAGACAAGGGCTTTGACTCCAACACCTGCCTCAGGAGCTGAGGCAATGAAACGCAGACCTGGCACCCTGCTCTGGATTCTACTTTATAAGCCCAACCCAACAAGGGAGTCAAAGCAGCTCAGCATGTAAAAACAATGTGTCTGAGAATTTTTCAGCCTCCAGCCATCTGCAAGGATTTTTTAAAAATTCCAGGAAAATAAAGGACCAATGAGCTCTCAACAAAACAGAACCCCCCCTGTCTTTATTTGTTCTAATTCTCAAAAACCCAAATAAGGTTTAGTGGGCAGGGTGGGGTTGGGCTGATGGTTGTACTTGATGATCTTGGAGGTCTATCCCAACCTCAATGAATCTGTGATTCTATATGGTTCTATACAAAACCCAAATATGTTTTAAAATCCTCAGGAGTGAATTACCAGGGTTTTATCGATGAGTTTGCTGGTTTGCTGTTTTCTTCTCACCACACTTTTGTGTTCTACAGATACACAAGCACCAACCAAAACCTGAAAATGCTCAGTCATGAGGCACTGCTTGGTCACTTCTACCAAGTCCACAGCATTTGCTACCCAGCTGGTGTTTCAAAACAACCTGAGAGTTATCAGTGCTTTACCAGAGCAGGTTCTGGGGTGAAGAGCTGATGGAATATGATTCACTCTTTGATAGTTTTTGAAGATTATGATCACTGCCTTGCAGGGAGCAAAAGAGATCTAAATGCTCTTTGTGCAAAAGATTGATGCACAAAATCATCAATACCTGGGCAACACCTCATTCACAGAATCACAGAATTATTGAGGCCGGAAAAGGCCTCTGAGCTCATTCAGCCCAGGACTGAACATCACCCCGTTGGCCAGGCCAGGGCACTAAGGGCCACAGCCAGGCTGGCCTTCAACACCTCCAGGGTTGGAGACTCCACCACTGCCCTGGGGAGTCCATTCCAGGCTCTGATCACCCTTTCTGTGAGGAAGGGCTTCCTAACATCCAACCTAACCCTCCCCGGGCAGTTTCAGGCCCTGCCCTCTCGTCCTGGCACCAGTTGTCTGGGAGAAGAGCCCAACCCTCACTTGACTACAACGTCCCTTCCAACCCCTAACATCCTATGATCCCTTTAGGGAGTAGTGGAGAGGGAGAAGGTTCCCCCTGAGTCTCCTCTTCTCTAGGCTAAACACCCCCAACTCCCTCAGCCTCTCCTCATCAGACTTTTCCCTCCAGTCCCTTCCCCAGCCTCGTTGCTCCTCTGGGCCCACTCTAGCCCCTCCATCTCTTTCTTGAAGTGCAGGGCCCAGAACTGCCCCCACTACTCCAGGTGAGGTTCCAGGGGCTCTTTACCCCAGCTGAGCATCCAAGGGTACCAAGCGAACCATGGATCTCACAGGATTCTTGTAATGGCTTTTAAACCTTAACATCATGGCCTGGTTATGGTGCAGTTGCATTTGCTTTCAATATCTGTTTTTAGTGCCACTGGTGTTATTTTGACAGAGATATTAAATTCCAACAGCTTTATGGTTGCTAATAAACAACTATTACAGACATCCTGATCGAAAAGCCTCGTACAGGTACTTTCCCTCAACTATGCATATTTGATTGATTAGACCATGGTAGTTTATTTTACACTTTGGTGGTCGCTAAACCTATCGTTAAGGTTAAAAATTGCAGTTTGTGCAGTCTGGGAATAACTTCACGCTCAAGCTGGAAGACAAAAGTCACTTTACCAAAATTCTGTGGGAGAACAACACAAACACACAGGGCAGATTAGAAGAAGAGAAGTTATGTAGCACCTTATTATCTCTTCCTCTCCTGTGACATCACATACACTGCTAAACCAAAGATGACCTAAAAATCTGGATTAATGGAAAAAATGTTCTTTGAAGGATTTTTCCCCTGAAGGGAACTGTGGGTTTCTCTATCACATTTCATTCTGAAGTTCTAACCAAAGGGATCCTTCGGCTCCTCCACCAGATATAATCAATACACAGACGATACAGGGTAGCAGCTTGGGCCTCATGTTTTGAAGTCATGGGATGGAATTCTTTATGCCATTCCCTTTCCAAGCTTGCTGTAGATGATTTCCCTAATAATTCTTCATTTATGAAAGAACTACCCAGGTCATGGGTTGGTAAAAAGATACAGTTGAAACTTACTGAGAGAAGAAAGGAAGAAACGCATCATTTCAGCTGCCTGTAGTCAGTGTCAAGCTGGTTACTGGTTTACTAAGTCCTCACCTTATTCCGTCCCTAGCTTTTAAGTAAATAAAAATGGAAGTGAAGAATATTCGTGTTTTAAGGTTATCGCTGCCTCTTTCCCCCTTTTTATACAGACACAGCCCCAGTCTGTAAAATCCTGAGGCACACAGAGCTGAGTTTGCTTCAGGCAGGATTCTGGAGAGGACAGAGCGAATCATCATCACCCTGCAGTCCGGCAAAGCCACCCCATCACCTCTTGTGGGTCTGTTCTTCCCTAGCACCGTCAGTTTTGGAGCAAAGAGCCCAGCCTGACACGTGTCTGGCATGTGGGGCGGCCTTTCCAGGAGGAAGTTGGTAGACTTTACTGGTGACATTTGCACCAACAATTTTGATTCAAATACGGTGTCATTTATTACTGTCTCCCGTATTAGCCGCACCACAGTGCCCACCGGCTCAGATTCTGTCCCCCCGAGGTGCCGCAGGAGTCTGGCGTGCTGGCCTGCCTAGCAGAGCTCAGACAGTGACCACCAGGGAGAAGGTTGATAAATGGCCAGTTTATAAGGCTGTCATGCCAATTTTGTCCTATGGGAAATGTGTGTCTCTCTCAAAACAGCTTATTACCAACCTGTGGCTGAGGCAATGATCAATCAAACTGATCAGACATGGCAAACATGGTAACGGATATAAGGAAGATTTCTTGCTACACAGTTTGAGGTTAACATGACAAATGATAGAGTGAGAAAGAATAACTTATGGGGAGGAGACGGGGGGGAGACCAGCCCATTAAACGCGAACTTAAACGCAGCTGTGGGAAACAGAGTTCACAACAGTTCCTTTTAAGACTCAGCTTCCCTGTTCATTAAGGTAACCCCGAACCCTTGCAAACTCCTCCTATAATCCAGGAAAATACAGCCTGATTGCAAAGAGAAATAAAACCACCTACCAAACCCCATCTGCAGTACGTGGCTACAACAGTTCACAGAGTAGGTTCGCTCGAATTGTCCCGTGTGCTTACACTCTGGGGCCTAGCCTGTCACTGCTGAAGGATCCCAACACCACTGGATGCAATAAGGGCTGCAGCCTGCGTAAGTGTTTCACTGCAGCTTAAGCAATAATGAAGGTCCATTTGCAAGTGCCTCGTCCAGATTAGCTGCTCAGCCACCACTGACAGCAGGGAAAAGATGTCAGGAGAATAACCTAGAGCACAGATACATCACACTGTGTCAAAATCCCCCAGTGTTTGGAGATGTTCTATCATCAGGCAAAGCAGAACTACCGGAGAGTAATTCTCTTCCCAAGACTCCATCTATTTGCCTTCAGCACTGTGGAGGATGTGACGGGAAACCACCTTGTACACGACCTAACCGGCTGTTCTAAAACATCCACCTAGAAATTCACTTTGTAAAAGAAGCTCTTGGTTTGTCCCTTTCTCATCAGACAGTTTCTGCTCAGACTATTAAATGCCTTTCAGCTGCACTGGAGACTTCTGAGATCAAGTCCGGCAGAACTGGGTGCAGAGCTTGACCCGTTATCTGTTTGGGTCTGGATGAGGGAGCACCCCTCGCCGTATCAGCACACATTTGTGCGGTTCTGGCTCTTGGAGAGTCGCTACTGTAGCTGTTGAGCCTCTGGCAAACATCTGATATTATTCACTTGACTGAGTTTGTGGAAACGAAGCCTTATTTGCTAGCAAAATTAATGAGAAAAGAGTCTTCAATGAGACAATAATTTATGGCTTCCGCAGCAGCTGGCCCATACAGTGAAACTCACCGGGCTGTATTCTTCACAGTAAAGGCAAATATGAGGGGAAAAGGGTGTGGATTTACTTTCAGGAACATTGTTCTTTCAAAATCAGCTTCTTCGCTGGCTATTTGATTTTTGGAAGCCCTTCCAAATTTGATGGTCGCAATAAAAATTTGATGGCCTTTGTACCCCCTGCCATATCATTGCATTTAATGACAGTGAAATGGGCACCTGGCTGGCTCAGCTGGTAGAGCATGGGACTCTGAATCCCTGGGGTCATGGGTTCAAGTCCCACGTAGGACGTCTTGAGACAGTACTGTAGGCTTACCCTGCTCCAGCAGGGGGGATTGGACTTAGATGATCTTTCGAGGTCCCTTCCAACCTCTAACATTCTATGATTCTATGAAATTGAATTCTACTCCGTGGCTACATGCCAGAGATAGATGACACGAACAACCCACAACATCTTTTAAATTTTGGGCTACACTGAAAATTGAGACACAGTCGAACCCGCTTGGAAATATTCTGTACTCTGCGTTATCGGTTGCTGCTCTGTAGAAAAGCAGGAGCTGCAAAACCATCACCATTTCCTCTTGAAACTCTAATCTCTAATCTGGCTGTAAACACCAACTCTTTGCCTTTCCAAGGCAGCAAACTGCAACCAGAAAAGCCCCAAATGCCTCAGACAATAAAAAGACGTGTAATGCCTACCAAACTCCATTCTTCTCCCCCCTCCTTCCTTTTTGAACAGATAGGTTTTAGACTCTATAATAATCACGCAGCTAAGATACAAGGTCTCTTGTTGGCAGTAACCTACATGACATGACTTAGAAGGCAGGTGTTACTGTAATTAGCTATTGTTTGACTATCAAAAGTCAGAGCTGATTAAAGCCACTAAGTACAAGTGCACTATTTTATTTCAAAGAATATTATGAACTGCATGCTGGGACTCTTTCACTGCGGACCTACCTTCCGGAGTCTGCTAAGAGCCCATGCCAGCAGTAATCAAAACTAAAATCTGCATAAACCTTCAGGGTTTTAATTCAAGCAGAGCCCTTTCATTAGAAATATGTTACTTTATGAAATCTGGTCGCCAGCAAGGGGAGAAAAATGTGACTTCTTAAGAAAAGTGAATGGCATCTCTTTAGTGATTAACCCAAGATTAATGGAGGCTCCCACTGCTAGGCCTAAGTCCATTTTATTGCTAATTCATTTAGGTACTATTTCAGATGTACTTGATGAAAGTCACCTGCTAAGAAGTCATGTTTTGGCAAGCAAGGATAGCCATTATGGTCAAATCCCAAATAGAATTTTTATTAAAGAAGCTTTGAAAAGTGTCTTGTATGAGTCTTTCAGAGACATACTATTTAATGTACTCAATTAGTTAAAAATTTGGGGGCCCAGGTCACTAATCAAACATTCAGAAAGGCTTTTTAAAGTTTGGGGGGTTTATATTATTACTATTATTATTATTATTTGGTCTTCATGCATCTTTAATGTTCCAGGTAGGATGAACACGGTAGTGAACAAGGACATTTAAATACAGACAAAAGAAGAAACACTAAGACTTACCAAGAAGTGGGTGGGATTTGGGATAAGTGCGCGGCTGGAGATGTGAAATGTTGGCTTGGCAGAGCATCGCTTTGTTCCCCGTGACACTGCGAGGAGCGGGGACTTATGCAAATCACATGTTCCTAAACTGTACCTAATCGCCTGGCTTTGGCTTCGTATGCATTTCTAGCATGAGGTTTGATCTCCTCACACAAATCATTTGGGTTTTAGACTTTTCACCAGTTTGTTCTTTTTTTCTAAATGAGACTTTAGGAGATTTAATGATTAGGGAGCACAGAAAACTGCTTTCTCACGTACACTGTGGATACAAGAGATTCTATACAGACAAAGCCCCCAAAGTTCAGACCTCGTCTGCAGGCTGACGAGCTCTACCTTGATTTATGGACAATTCAATGTGCTGCCATCACATATTTGTTATGTCTTTATATTCCTCTTGAGACAAGGGCTATGGGTCACTGTGAATCACACGATGATCCATCAGATAGCCCTCAGCTCTAGTGGCGTGAGCTCTTCTCCCCTACGCTGTTCAGATGGGAACCTCCTGCCTTCTCTCGAGGTGGTTCTGATCACAGACAGCCTGAGCTTCACATGGAATTGTCTCTTTATTTAAAATAAATGGACAGGAGCCCAAAGAGGGGGAAAACAATCATGGTTGAGGAAGACGCTTGCTCTTCTTGCCCAGCTTCTCGCTTGCCAGGTCCATTCAGTGACAGTATTCCTTAACAAACCACTGTTACTGGACTATTGATGACCATTACTGATAGCCATCACATGGCAAATTCATCTGACAGTAGCTGGCTTAGGTATTTCAGTTTGTTTGGGCCGAGCTAACTCCACAGTGAGGCGATGACTGACCCTGCAGCTAGTAGCTGGGACCCAACAGCACACATACGACCCAAACTCTACGAACAACCCTCAGCTTTTTCATGACAAGATGGCAAATCTCTGAGCTTCAGCTGCGAGCAGGCCAGAACCGCATCAGCTTTCTTTGAGATACCCAGAGGCCAAAAAAGAAAGGGAATGGACTGCTTGTCCTGGTTTAATGGATCCAGGTTCACCTCGCGGTACTGCTTCTTCACTAGAGTCTTTTATCAGGTTCATCAGCAATACACCAACTTCTATCCCCATTGTCTTCCAAAATTCCCTAAATCCTTACTACAGCCAAGAATATCATAATCTGCTTCGTTTTGGAGACCAGTATAGAATATTTGGTTGTTTAAAACCAGTGAAATTCCCCAACTTGGGCTGAGTGGAGTCATCTGTCCTCCTCCATGCCCCAGGAACAGCACCAGGAGCTCTGTAGCCACCCAGGTCCTACTGATTTTCAAAATACTCCTGTGAAGGAAATGTACCACTAAAAGAGCCGCCTCCATGTGATAACGAAGTTAACCTAATCTGTTCCCTCTTGTGTGCTGGGGCACTCAAACATGCAAATCTTGTCTTGTTCAACTGTGTGTGTTCACCTCCATAGTCCTTGGGTGATTCAAATCAGTGTCTTACTATCCTATAATACCCTTGTCTAACAGTTCTTTTTAAATGCATGTGTTAATTATCTTGCCACTGCTGTAATTTCTCCCTGTAGTCCATTAATTAAGAGGTCACAATCTAAGAGCATGTTTACCCAATAAGCTTTCTTTTTTAATTATCCTAATTGCTTGGATACTGACAAAGACTCTATCCCTCCCCTTTCTCCGAGTGGATTAGAAAACGACATTTCAAAGCCCCACACAATGATGGGTTTGTAAAAAACACACACACACACACACATATCTGTTTTTATAACACCACAATGTTCAAACATCAAAGGTCAACAAGACACAACAGCCTCTCTTTGTACAGCTACAGAAAATGAAGAGACTGATTGCTCATCATCAATTTATCTATTAGCCCACAGTGTTATATTGCTCTGGGAATATATAAGTGCAACTTTTAAACCTTCAGTGCTAGGACCAAGAAGAGCCAGATGTACCCAACCTGTTCTGTTCTGGAGACCACCAGAGCTTGTCAGCATTTCTCCCTGTACCTACAAGGCTGTCCTTAGCTAAAAGCAAGCAAAAACAACAACAAGAGAGAAAGCAGCCGATAAGCTTTTATTACTCAAATATCAGTTATTATTCCCCCACTTTCAAAGCACTGCCTTCACACAGGTCACATCGCAGCATGCTGCTCCAAAGACTTTGGGGAGGGCTTTTTTGCTGACTGAGCAAAATCCAACAGACAAAAATCTCTACCACGTCAAAAATTCTAAACCCTAAGCTTTTAAAAGGGAAAACTAGCTGTTTGAATTCCAAGCAGGATTCTAGCAGAACAATTAGTCAAGGTTATGTCCAGAAAAATAGACTACTTAGTCAGAACATGAAGCCTCTGCTATGGCAACTAAAACGCTTTGTTTTGTTGGGGTTTGTAAAAATTTTTAATAAAGCAAACATCTCGTTCAGACTAGTCATCTCAGGAACTATAGAGCAGAATTATAATTACTTAGAAATTGCTTAGGTAAGCGTGATTGATGCATGGTAAATAGATGTTTCCAGCACTTATTGTTTCTTCCTGATGGATTAGGAAGAGTTGTTTAACAGTTCATTTGACCAGTCTCTCCTGGTGTTTCTCGAGTCTGGCTGTGCCAGTCAGCACCAGCAGTTCCTGGTAGTTTAAGTCTCTTTAATAAAGATTAAGATGTCAGAGGTCCCGCATTGCACAAAATCCCAATTTTATTAACTTCTCATTATCAGCTGAAATATGAAGTGCATTTCTTTTAATCTCAAGTACAGTACTTTCTCAAGGGAAAGGACAGATCTATCATATACATTTATGATGATTAACAGGCAAATTTGTCCCAACCCTGACTGATGCTGAGCTTTTTCCTCACATCATGGGCATCACACAAGTTGATATTTCTCCCCCAATAAATGTTTCAGTGTTTCATCACGCGTTACAGGTTGGCAGAGGGGACCAGAGTGGTTGGATGCTCGAAGTCAACAGAGTTTTCATTAAACAGCAGCGACACGTAGTGCACTGGGCAGAAATACTGGACCTCATAAGTCACTCGGCCAGGACAAGCAAAACACTGGCACTGGCTACACTCAGCCAATGCTCTGCAGCTGTAGAAAGACAACAGGAGCAATGGCATGAAGACGACACGACGCTCATTAAAACTAATCACAGAGCATTCAAAGTTCACTCTCTGCCCAGAGGTGCAAATAGCTCCTAACACCATCTCTATGAACTTAGGCAGCAGCTGATAAAGTTGAATGGCTAAAGGCAGCAGCATGTTCCACTACCTGACCAACATCCCTCCTGAATCATAGAATCGCAGGGTAGGAAGGGACTCCTAAAGGGCACCCAGTCCAATCCCCCTACAACAAGCAGGGCCAGCACTCACCAGACCAGGTTGCCCACAGCCCCATCCAGTCTGACCTTGAATGGCTCCAGGGATGGGTCCTCCACCCCCTCTCTGGGCAGCCTGTTCCAGGGATCCCCCACCCTCAGATTCAACAACTTTTTCCTCCTGTCCAGCCTCAATCTGCCCTTTTCCAACTTCAAACTATGACCCCTCGTCCTATCATTCCCTGCCCTTCCCAGCCTTCTGACAGCCCCTTTCAGGGACTGGAAGGTCACTCTAATGTGATCCTCAGTATCATCCTTCTGAGGGGTTTCTGAAAGCTGCCCAAGATCCATTCTGCACACCTGGAGGAAAGCCTTTGCCATCTTTCATTTTCAACCCTGACTATCACAGGAAGGAAAATGGGGCACTGTGTGTGCTTTCCCAGAACAGGGTAACTCTTGCTGGAATTACTCTCCAGAAGGAGTTAAGAGATAAAAACGCCCTGCATGGAGGGATCAGGACGCTACAGGGCTTTACAGTGTGGCTCTTGTGGGGGTGAAGCTCCATTACTTCTGGTCCCTGACACTGCTAATGGCACTCTCAAACGAATTGCATTTCTATACCTCTACATACATCTGGGCAACAAACAGGGCCTTTAATCAAACAGCTTCCTTTCCTTCTAATTACTTCCATCGCTGTGCCTTTTTGAGAGTGCAGGAATGTACAGAGATACACACGATAGAGAGCATTCTGTTGCCAGCTGATGGCTTCTACACTGCTCAAGCTTCTCTTGGGATTAAGCCACGTTCTGTATGTCATTGTCTAACATCTTTGGTGCTTCTGCTGCTTGAGACTGAGCACATTAATGGCAAACACCACCAGTAACAAGCAGTGGCTTCATGGAGTTAGTTACAATCACCCCAGTGACTTGCTTTTGAATCTCCTTCTCATAGAATCATAGAATGTGTTGGGTTGGAAGGGACCTCCAAAGGGTCATCCAGTTTAACCCTTCTACAGCAAGTGTGGCCATCTCAGACCAGATTGCTCAAAGCCACATCCAGCCTGACCTTGAATGACTCCAGGGATGGGGCCTCCAACCCCTCTCTGGGCAGCCTGTTCCAGGGATCCCCCACCCTCAGATTCAACAACTTTTTCCTCCTGTCCAGCCTAAATCTGCCCTTTTCCAGCTTCAAACCATGACCCCTCATCCTATCATTCCCTGCCCTTGTGAACAGTTTTCCCCAGCCTTCTGAGAGCCTTTTTCTAGGACTAGAAGGTCTCTAGAAGGTCCCTCCAGAGTCTTCTCTCCAAGCTGAACATCTCCAGCTCTCTCAGCCTGTTTTCACCAGAAAGTTACTTCAGCAACCTCTGAGGGTGAGGTCACTGTTTGGGAATCGAACTCATCTTGTCCTTCATAGGACAACACACTAGGAGACAACTATGGCATCAGCTGAGCAAACAGAGGGGGTTATTTGCACACCCACACCTAACATCAAGTCTACCGTTTGCAGGCCACCACTTTTGAATGAAACACCGATTCCTCTTCTCCATTTAACTTATTCGGTTGAAACAGGTCGATGTGTCCGAGTAACAACAAAAAGAGCCCCATCAGTATTTCAGTATTTCGGAAGGCGAACTGCATGTGAGCTATGTCTTGCAAAGGTATGTATGTACAAAAGGCACGATAAGTGGGTGCTGAATGGTGAGGAGTGGCAATTATCAGTTACACGAATCATTATGGTCTCTCAACTTTTCAATAGCACAGAGTTCCTAATGCCATGTTTACTAGAGCAGGTAAAAGGGGACTCTTAGTACTGTGCAAATATGACTTAGCGAAGGACTTTGCTTTCTCACCTATTCTTGGGCTTTTCAAATCAACATTATTAATTGGCTGCCTTATCGCTAAGTGCTGTCTGGCAGTTAAAAGGATGTTGCCACCCATTGCCATGATACATAGAAACCCAGCAATGTCAGCTGCAAGGACAAACAGCTGCCATGTCCACATGGGAAGGGATTCTGACACCTGAAGTCTTCGTTGTCAAAGTCAAATGCCCTTCGGCAGTAATTTGCTACCCTACATGCACCTGCTATTTCACAATTTAGGAATTTCAGCATTAACTTGCTACCCCACACTGCATCTATTCCGTATTCTAGAAATTTCAGCATTAACGTGCTACCCCACATTGCATCTATTTCATAGTTTAAGAATTTTAGCATTAGTTTGCCACCCTATACTGCATCTGCTGTTCTATATTCCATCACCGTTGTTTTTTCCTCATTGTATTAATCCAAGGTTCTGGTTTACAGATGCAAATACCCGGGGTTTGTGTTTTTTTCCTGTTTAATTTTTCTTTTTTCCTTCTTTCTTTTCTTTTCCTGTGGCTTTCTGCTATTCAGAGGTGTGTGACTTCATGTTTTAGAATCTGGATAAACCTGCCAGCTTTCCTGAGCAGCAAATCCACTTGAAAAGGGAGAAAAATGTTGGGCTGATAAGGAATACTGGAAACAGAAAGCCCAACACTTAACAGGCACCATTACAGAGAAGCAAAAATGTCTAAACTAGGAAAAAAGGCATTCACCACCCCTGAAATCTCCTACTTCTCAGTATGGTCCTGCCTCCACGTGCAGCTTACCTGGAGAAAGAGCTGGTTCAGCTTCCCTGCCTCATTCACACCACCACTTGCTTTCACATCCCTTAACAAGAGAAACTCAGAAGCACCATCAAACCCCATAAGGATAGAAAGGATCTCAGGAAGCCATCCAGACAGCCCTTAGGCCACCACAGGATTGGGTCCATCTCATCCAGCCTGGCAGGTGCTTCCCTAACCCTCAAGGGCCTTCTGCGGCAGATCTTCATGGTGGGGTTGGACTGACAGTTGGACTCAGCCCTACAGGTCTCTTCCAACTTTAATGATTCTATGATCCTTTACTTCATCTCCTGCCTAGTGGGTCTCTCCAGGTGCTAAACTATTCTAATATTTCATTTTCCTCAGCATCTAACCCAAACCTTTCCTGCTACAGGGTTGCTTTCTTTCCACCTTGCTCTGATGGGTGTGGGATGCCACTAATCACCCTTTTGGAGGTTCATATCAACAGGAGTTTTAGCTTCAGCTGTTTATTTTGCAGCATGACGGCTGCTTATCTTAAAGGGTTTTTCCAACAGAAGCCCAAATAGACAGAATTTATTTATTTAAAGGCATTTCTGTTCCTTTTAAAGAGGGTTTCCCTCTGCCACCGCATGGGCTTTGCAATTGTGCCCCATGGATTAAGATGCTCAGCAGATTTTTTTTTTCCACTTTTAAGAAGGAATAACTTTTTTTTTTAAATTCAGGTAGAAATCTAATGGAAAAAATCGAACAAATATTTGATTTGCTGTGTGAGCATGAAAAGGGGGAGCACCGTGTAAACACAGCCGTTGCAGGTGAACTGGTTTATGCGAGTGAAAACCAACTGGGGAAGAAGAAGGGCTACAAACAAAGGTAAATTGGGACTGTGTCAACACAGAGCGCTGTATGCTTGTTCACAAGTGGGGATGATGGCTACCAAACACACAGTTACTGTAACTCACTGCACAAAAAGCACAAGACTACCAGAACAAGCAGAGATACAGAACAACGCAGAGGATGAGATCAACAGAGTCCTTCATTTTCCTACCCAAAGTGAGTCCAGCATATTGTGTGGCTGACACTAAACATTAATTTAACCCCATATCAGAGAAACAGGTTCTGCCAGTGAAGGGTTTTCCTCTGGCAGCACACCACCACAGGAAAAGCAAGAGCTTCCAGTCGTTCAAAAAGATCTACCCAGGGATGCATCCATCTGAAGGCAGTTTGAGGCAGTGACCAAACCTACCAGTGCTGCACTCAGGCATTTTTTTGGTTATATGTCCCATTTTTAAACAAATCACCAGCATATGAGCTTGTTCTTCCCAATGTCTACCACTCCCTTACTCCTACTCCTCTTTATTCTACTTGTTACATCAACCATTTCTACATTTTGGTTCTGATTTGCTATGAAACCACTTAGAGTCCACTTAGAGAGCCTGTTTAGACAGGCTAAAAGCAAAGGTCCTTGCTCTTTGATTCTAATAAATCTCTGCAAGAAGGAAAAACAGCCCACACTCAAAGCTTTGACCAGCATTTCTGACCTTCGAGCTTATTTCCTCACTATTTATGTACTTAAGCTTCTAACACTTGAAGATTCTAGCTGGCATTAAACAGAACAGAGGAAATGCAACAAGGAAACCTATTTCTTGGGTATTTCCAGCTGGTTTAGTGGGAGGAATGAGAAGAAATTAATGTAGAAAAAAAAGTCATGTGCAAGGTTTGCATCAGTGTTTTTCAGACCAAAGGGGTTGCTGATGAATTTCAGAGATGCATCCAAACTCCTGAGCAAGTTTCCAAAGCAAACAGCACTGCAAACTCTGACATTCACCAGCAACTTGTTTGCCAGCCTTCCTATCACACAGCAGAAAAGGCCATTTAATGTTCCTCTTGGAATAATCTGCTGTCACGGTCATGGTTATTTTACTAGCCTCCTTCTGCCTGTGCTACACTTCTCAGGCACAAGAACACACACATCCACAGAGCAAATAGCTAAAGGCTTGGTCTAAGTTCAGGACTAACGCAGACAGACACCAGGATTAAATAATAAACTGCGTTTTCTGACTCCATTACTCTTGTTCTCTGGATAGTAATAACTAAAACACCTACTTCTTAGCATTAGAACTACTTTTCTCGGACTTTACAAAGCAGAATTCATCACAGAGCTGAGTGAACAGCAATCTCGGCACAAAGAAGTCACATTCTTTGCCTAAGCAAACCCCAGTGGCTGCAAGCCACTGCTGGAGACATCAGGTATCCAGCACCTTAGAAAAAAGAGGATGCTCCTAAAGCCAAATACCTCCCCATACTGGCACTGCCTGGACTTCACCACAGACAGATTTGCTGAGCAGGAGATACACCATAAACAAGCATATGGGGATCATCAGAACTGGAATGGAAGATGGGACACCATTCAAATTAGAAGTTTTTATTGGCAGAAGGACCAGCAAATATAAACTGCCAGGAATAAATTTACATTGGAACTTGGAAGCCATGTTCTAGTCATCAGAAGACAAAAAGCCTGAAAGAAATTATCTTACTTAAGGCAGGGGGAGGGCCTTAAGTATAAAAGACACATCTAGCATAAAAGACTACATACGAAGGTAGGAAATGGGACAAAAAACCCCACCGGAGTTACCAAGACAACTCCACAGGTAGCCCCTGGCTATTTCTGGGCATAACTGCAGGAAGAGAAAGAAGTCAACCAGATCATAAGGGAAGTGACTGACCAAGGAAAGCCTATAGTTTTAGAATCACAGAACGTGTTGGGTTGGAAGGGACCTCCAAAGGGCATCTAGTCCAACTCCCTTACAACAAGCAGGGCCATCACTCAGGGAGAAATTTAATGAACTGTAACAAGGGCAGTGTAGAGTCTGGCATCTGGACAAGAACAACACCAAGTACCAGTGTAGGGTGGGGACTGACCTGTTGCAGATCAGCATAGGAGAAGGGGACCTGGGGGTCCTGGTGGACAGCAGGATGGTCAGGAGCCAGCAATGGGCCCCTGTGGCCAAGAAGGCCAAAGGCATCCTGAGGTAGATCAGGAGGGGGTGGTTAGCAGATCAAGAGAGGTTCTCCTCTCCCTGTACTCTGCCTTGGTGAGACCACATCTGGAATATTGTGTCCAGTTTTGGGACCCTTGCTTCCAGGAGGACACAGAACTGCTGGAGAGAGTCCAGTGCAGAGCCACGAAGATGATGAAGGAAGTGGAACAACTCCCTGATGAGGAAAGGCTGAGGGAGCTGGGTCTCTTCAGCTCGGAAAAAAGGAGACTGAGAGATTACCCCATGAATGTTTATAAATATGGAAGGGGTGGGTGTCAGGAGGATGCAGCCAGGCTCTGCTTAGTTTTATCTAATGATAGGACAAGGGGCAATGAGTGTAAGCTGGAACATAGGACATTCCACAAAAGTGTGAGAAGGAACTTTTTCACAGTGAGGCTGACTGAGCACTGGAAGTGGCTGCCCAGGGGAGTTGTGGAGTCTCCTTCTCTGGAGACATTTAAAACATCCCTGGGCATGTTTCTGTGAGACTTGACCTAGGGGATCCTGCTGTAGCAGGGGGATTGAACTGGATGATCTTTTGAGGTCCTTTCCAATCCCTAATGTTCTGTGATTTCTCCTTGTCCTATAATTAGTAATTTGAGAGAAGAGACCAGCACCAGCCTCGTTGCAACCTCCTTTCAGGTAGTTGTAGAGAGCAATAAGGTCTCCTTTCAGCCTCCTCTTCTCCAGAGTAAGTAACTCCAGTTCCCTCAGCAGCTCTCCACAGGACCTGTCTCCCAGACCTCTCCCCAACCTCACTGCCCTTCTCTGGCCCCACTCCAGCTCTAGTTCATGGAGAACTAACTAACATTAGGTACTAAATGTTAGTAAGTAACTAACTGCCTAACTGGACAGAAACTGTCATAGAAAAGCCCTCTGCAGCATTAAGAGGGATAAAAGTTTGTTCTTCTTTGCTCAGAAATTTAATCAGGGGAATCCTCAAAACTTGACCTTAAGCTAAAGCTGGAAATTCAGTGAAGATCATCCAAATCAGAACAAGATGGAAAGACAACATTCATGTTTCGTGCTTTCCTCCCATTTTCTTATCTCTAGGGTTTTGTGTCTGTCCGAAGGACGGTGCAGCCAATTCATTGGAGGCAGAAGCAACAAGGCAGAGCATTGCTGACAGTCAGAGGGACAGTCCCAGGAGCTTTGCACACTCCTTGTTGTGTGCGAGCAAAGCCTGGAGGGTCCTGGTGAGGTCTGGAAGCTTTGAGCACCACACACTGCTCAGCCTTGCTGAGGGCTGCACCTCAGACAGGTCCCTTTGCTGATTAATTCTGTAATGAGCTGCTATGTTGAGGAACTGCTGATCAGCTTGTGGGAAGGAGAAAAATCAAATCTGCTATCTGGCTTCCAGGTGGCCATCAGACAAACAACTTACACGTCATCTCAAACAACACTGGGGTAATGGTAAGCAGCATTAGGGGTGTTTTTTTCCACAGACTTTGCACCTCCTCTCAACAGTTACCCTGGGGAATATCCAACACACACGGAATTCTCAGACCTGCCAACGTTAGCAGGACTAATGATACAAGCCCCTTTAACCTGGATGTGCCAGGGCACAGCAGACCGTTACCCCCAGTACAGACCAACACTGCCTGGTCTGGTGGGTCTGAAAATCATAGAATCATAGAATCATTAGGGATTGGAAGGGACCCCGAAAGATCATCTAGTCCAATCCGCCTGACACAGCAGGATTACCCAGACCAAGTCACAAAGTCAGTCTGGGTTAGAAGGGATCACAGGATCATCCAGTTCCAACTCCCCTACCATGGGCAGGGACACCCCACCCTGGATCAGGCTGGCCAGAGCCCCATCCAGCCTGGCCTTAAACACCTCCAGGGATGGGGTCCCAACCATCTCCCTGGGAAACCCATTCCAGGCTCTCACCACTCTCACGGTGAAGAACTTCCTCCTCACATCCACTCTAAATCTACCCATCTCCAGCTTTGCTCCATTCCCCTAGTCCTGTCGCTACCTGACATCCTAAGAAGTCCCTCCCCAGCCTTTTTGTAGGTCCCCTTCAGATACTGGAATCACAGGCCACAATGAGGTCACCTGGGAGCCTCCTCTTCTCCAGACTGAACAGTCTCTCTCAGTCTGGCCTCACAGGAGAGCTGCTCCAGCCCTCTCATCATCCTCGTGGCCCTCCTCCGCACTCGCTCCAGCAGAACGATGCTGGTGTAGAATCTTGGACACGCTGTGATTTCCTCAACTACTGTATTATCTCGTCCTTGGGAAGGACAAAACCATCCTTACAAGCTCTTGTGTCTCTAAATTGCCAGGGATTTTGGATTCTGAACTGGGCAGATCCTCAGGAGTTCAAACACTGCAGAAATTCTCACTGCTGCTGTAGATAGAAATTAAGGCTAAGACTAGAACCAACTGTGCATTTCACAGAATCACAGGATGACTGAGGCTAGAAAAGCCCTCTGAGCTCATCCAGCTCAGCCAAGGACCTAACATCACCACAGCAGCCAGACCCAGGCACTGAGGGCCACAGCCAGGCTGGCCTTCAACACCTCCAGGGATGGGGACTCCACCACTGCCCTGCGCAGTCCATTCCAGGCTCTGATCACCATTTCCATGAGGAAGGGTTTAATAACATCCAATCATGGCAACTTCAGGCCCTGCCCTCTCGTCTTGGCACTGGTTGCCTGGGAGAAGAGTTCAACCTCCACTTTCAGACAGAGTGACAAGGTCTTCTCCAAAACTGCTTTACTGGAAAGTGACAATGTGATTAATTCCAAGTATTCACAGAGATGAAAACGCATCGGACGTTAAGGGAAATAACCTGGAAGTTTAACTCAATTAGGTTTTACAAAAGAATTTTTGGGCCTGACTCAAAAAGGAAAGAAACGTTTTGAAAACTCAGGTTGTTTTGAGAAGAAACAGCCCTGTTGAGTAAAACAAAACATAAAATTGAAGACAATCACTAAGTCACAGAGCCAACATTTTCTCATCACCCTAGTTTCACGTTTCGGGTATCAGCACATTGTGCTCACTCAGGCAACTGTTGTGGTGTCAGCTCATAGGGCTGGACGTGATGATCTGAAAGGTCTTTCCCAGCCTCAATAATTCCATGAATTGTGTGAACGACCGAATCTGCTGCGAAGGGCAAAGGGAATGAACTTAATTTGCTCACAAAGTGCTGCTGTTACACAGTGAAAGTTCATAGGATAAAGACAGGAGGTACCGCTGACCATCATGGAACATCTGCCTTCCACTAATTTTTTCTCCCCAAACTGCCCTATGAAAAATAGATTTGGGGCTTTTTTTGGTTGCTTTTTTTTAATAATCCACATCAACCCCTCATCTAACCAAAACCCTCTCCAATCCTATATATTCTGTGATTCTACGATTCTAACTGGCATCATCAAAATAGACTGTGCTGCTGGAATGTGCATGGGACTACAGTCCTACCTTTACTGCTTCGTAAACCCTCGATTTGTTCTTACAGCAAAAAGATGGAATAAAAAGAAGAGCAAAAGCAATTGGGGGGGGGGGTTACTATGATATTTGTATTTAATTATAGGTCCCTGTCACCCAACTCCCTGATTTTTGGCTTTTTTTTCTTTGAGAAGCAGCAGACAGAGGCAACTTCAAGTCAATCCCCGCTATTCACAAAATGCCCCCCTCCCTTTTCTTTCTCCCCCAATTACTGTCCAGGTTTTCCTTTCCAGCTAGCAAGCTCTAATAGCCCTCCTACCTGATCTATATTCCCTTTAATAGCTGCAGAACGTGATTAAGCGGATCCTGCACGCGCCTCTGGATCACAGATTATATTAATAGAACCATCTGGCTTCTATAATGTGAGTAATGTAGACAATAAATCCTGATTCCAAATTTCACTCTGGAACAGAAACTTGTCCTGCCCAGCGCAATCTCTTCTCACAGCACTGATGGATATTCCCAGAACTGTGTAAATAAACCGGTGGCAACACGCAGGCAGCGCCCTCCCTCGCCGCAGTATCGGTTACAGTCCTCCGGTGCCCATCCTGCGTGAGGTTCTGAGCCCAGACTGACTCCAGCAGCACCTCCTGCCTCACTCACTCACTCACCCTCCCTCTGCATCCGAGGAGGAACGGCGGAGCAGACCAAGCTGGGGGTTACCTTCACGTTAACGTGGAGTTTTGAAATCCCAGAGGCTATCATTCCAAATTTTGTGATGTTTTGTCTACTCTGGTGATTTAAGGTTTGTCAGAAAATGTCAGAAAGGCCACAAGGCCAAGGGCTTCCTGATGACTGAGGATTTTCTTTCACATGACCTTCCTGAGGTTGATTTTGGGCTCCAGACAGTGCTGCCTTCAGCTCTGACAGGGGCCGGCTGGCAGCAGATTCATGGGGATCTCTGGGGCATTCTGGCATTTCTAAACTGCGGCGAGGCTGTAAGACCTCCTAATCATCCAGAATATTATTTTGCCAGTAATCGTCTCACCGGCGGTGTGTAAATGCCAGCCTTTCACTTTGCAGTCTATGTGGTTAGCAGAAACAACACCGAAAAATAAGAGTTATGTGCTCAGAGGTATGAAAACAATCACAGACGAACCTGGAGTGTTATGGAAAGAGAAACATGTGCAGCACTTTCCACTTCATTACACGTGTTTTTTCAACAAGGGATTGCTGAAATTAATTCGATTTATTGTGACACTGTGAGAAGAGCCCAAACTGGTGACGTGCGCTGGTGTGATCATCTTCACAGGCACAAAGTCAGAGCTCGCTCTGTAGGACACGGGGGTTTCACACAATTTCAGAAGGTTTTCACGAATAAAAACGTAGAAATTTGCCATTTACAAACCCATTTGCAATAAAAAGAACAGAAGCAAACCAGCTCGCTAAGGACTTACTGCTCCTGCCCTAATGAGAGGAGGTTGTGCTGATGCTGACACAGGACTGTGACACTTACAAATTACTAGCGGAGGCGGTTTGGCTCTTCTCTCCCCGACAAGCAGACACAGTGGTTAAACACGACAGCAACTTGGACTTGACTCTGCTCCTCACGTACTGTTCAGAGACAGCAGCAGATCCCCGACCCAGATCAACATGAGTGGGTTGGCTGCTTTTGTCAAGGGAACATTCCCCTCCCTTCTCTTCCCAGCCCATGTCCCAGCTTCTGTTAATAACCCAAGGCCACCATGAAGTCTGTGTGTTTATGCTCGAGATGCATCGCAGGAAGACAAGGTGACTCCTCATACTGTCTCCGCCTGAGTCTAAAGGGACACTTTTATCTCCACAGATATTGTTGTGTGTCGTTTGGGGCAGTGGATATAAATAGCTCAGCAGGACACGCCGAACACTTCCCTCTTAGCTAGAGAGATTCACTTCTTCCAGAAAACCAGGCAGCAGGTTATAAACTCATGTTAAAGGGACAGATCCCAATCATTGCTCTGGTGGCCACAGGGATTTCTGTGTGAACTTGCCACAAGTGGAAGGGAGGAAAAGAAGCAATTTAATTTACAAAAAGGTCTCATTTAAAATTGAACGAGGTGTTCACACCGCAGCCCTCCTTGACATTAACTTGCCAACAAAGCCTGAAGAGGAGAAGGCTCTGTGGGGATCTTCTAGTGACCTTCCAATGCCTGAAAGGGGCCTTTCAGAAGGCTGGGTAGCTGGGGAAGACCATTCCCAAGGGCAGGGAACAATAGGACGAGAGGTCATGGTTTGACGCTGGAAAAGGGCAGATTGAGGCTGGATAGAAGGAAAAAGTTCTTGAATCTGAGGGTGGGGAAACCCTGGAACAGGCTGCCCAGAGAGGTGGTGGAAGCCCCATCTCTGGAGCCGTTCAAGGTCAGACTGGATGGGTCTGTGGGCAACCTGGTCTGGTGAGTGATGTCCCTACTTGTCGTAGGGGGGTTGGACTAGATGGTCTTTGGAGGTTGCTTCCAACTCTGTGATTCTATGTTTCTATACATCAGCATTAACCACCCTGATCCCACTGGAAATGGAGACCAGAACCCTTTGCATCTTGTCGGGATATGTGTGGCTACAGTTGACTGGAAAGTACTGGAGATACAGCAAGAGCAAACATCACCACTGCTGGTCTTCTTAACGTGGGCTGATTTATGGGCTCAAAGCCCCCCGGACACCTCCATATGGAGCCATTTGTCATACAAACACACACATTAGACAACCAACCCCAAATATCTGTATCACAGAAATTACACACACAGTGTTATTCCTGCAAAAAAACTTAACCATCACTTTCTTCATTGACTTCTCTGTGCTGGCCTTACGCCTTCCTTTTTTTTTTTCTTCCCCTTTACATGCTTCATTTCAGCAAAATCAAGGATGCAAACTTCTTAGAAGTACTTAGTTTCCATGGAAACCTAAGCTGACCGCAACATTATTGTTCTCAAGAGGGAACTGACTTTACTATATGTTCATTCACTGAATTAATGGACTCCTAGTTCTTTTATTAGCAGCTCTCAGACAATGGAAAGAGAGAAATGTTATAAAAAAGACTCTCAGACAACTGTCCACTCTTTTGTCTGGGTCTTATTGGAATGACGCAAGTCTATTCAAGAAAAGATTATAAAAACCAACTCAGCGCTGCCCCTATTTGTGGCAGCTAAACATACCTTTATTTCATAAAGATACAACCTCTAAAACAAGCAAATTAAAGCTCTTTCCGAAGTAGGAACTGTAAGGCAGCGGTCACTCTGAAACTGGGCTGAACTATGATAACTGGGCTTTGTTAGACCATCTCAGAAGGGTTTGTGAAGCATCATTAACCCCCAGTTGTGGTCGCTGCACTCTGTTTGAGCTCTCAATAGTCTGGCGTGTTATATAAGAGCACACTTTCCTTTTTTTAAGTTAATTTAAGCCCACAAAAGCCAACGCTATTTTAAAATAATTCAAGCTGGTTAATAGAGCAAGTTCCCAGTTCAAAACCACTAAAACTGGGGGTTTGATCTGCAATATTCAAACCCGAAAGATGAATAAATGCGACGGAAATTGGAGCGGGGTTAAATCTTTACTCACGGGTTTAGAACAACCTTTATCCTATGTAGATAATAACATACTGGTTTTATATGTAATGATGTAGTGTATGTAATGGTATAGTATATGTAATGTGACGTAGTATATATGATATAGAGTATATCACATCACACCACTGTATTACATGTCACATCATTGCCTTATGTATCATAGGTATCGCAGATATAATGATATAACATTCTTATATAAGAGGCAGGAATGCAATTGGCCTTTGTGCAAAGTGCTGTGAATCCAGGAAGTTTCAGGAGCTCAAGTTAAAATCTGGAAGTCAATCTCTGCCTGTAAAATGTTCTGACAGCCCCTGCCGAAGCCTGAGGGTGTATGGCCAGGCTAGTAATTGCTCCACAAAAGACAGTTAACAGTTCCCTTGCTCTTCTCTAACTACCTTCCTGACTGCTTATTGAAGTCTGATTTCTTACTCCTCTGGGTCATCATTCATCAGTCCTACAGATCCCACCGGGAGAGACCGGCCAGACCTTTCCATATCCCTTGTTGCCAGGGGCCATTTCTGACGGCCCATGATATAGAAAATGTCTTCACAGCAATCCAGGGGGACAAACTATGGTTATAATACCCAAATAATCATTTTGCAAATTATCATAATTATCAATCAATCATCTTGTGTGAACAATGTGGTTCTGAAGTATCAGATGGTTCCTGTGACCTGTGGCATTTGGGATATAATAATAAACCCAGAGAGATTTATGGCCCTATCTCACTTTGGATCTGCAGGAGCAAAACACGAGGTGGTTTTCACTTTTGTTTTAAGGTTAGAACTTCTCCACCTCCCCAAGTCCCTTATGTACTACTTGATGCTTTTCAAGAGACCAGAATTTCTAATTTCTCCCAGTTCTCTGAGAGTAACTTCATTTTTAGAAAAAATCTATGGGATTTGGGACTGGGCTGCACAAGGAGTTTTTAGTTTATGATGCCATCAGTGTTCTGTTACCAGCTTTGAGTACTCTGCACTGTAGGTCTGAATTCAGCCAGAGTAGGGGAAAAGATGGGGTTTGCCTCCAGTTTTTGTTGCTTTTAGTGTTTTGCACAATAGATTGAATTCATCTCTGCAGAGGCTGATAGCATCTCCTTCTCCCTGGGCAGTTCGTTCTTGTTAAGGGATAAATTCGAGCTCTCCAGAAAGTCAAAGAATAAATTTAAAGCCTTTTGCCAAATGCCTGTCCTATTGGATTTTGATAAGACAGCTATTGAGCTTTAATAATGTCTTCTATCCTTTTTCAGCTGGCCCTTAACATGTCTCTTTATTTGTCCCTAAAGCCTCTTCAGCAATGCCTTTTTATTACAAGTCTCTCAGCTTGCTCTCGAGGGAGACAGGGTCGACAAGAGTGATAGATAGATAACTCTATAGATTATCTCCCACAGATGTTTTCTCTCCAGTAGCCCCTCAGGCTATTCCTTCTAAGTAAACAGAAACTAAATAGAGAGTCTACTGAAGAGAGAAGTCCCTCAGGTCTCTTGTCACCGTGGTCAGGAAAACAACCCATCCAGAGGAGGTTGGTAGGGAGCTCTGCACATACAGAGCCTCTTTCTCTATGAACCACCATCCAAAGAGACTTTTAGAGGAGATAAAATTGCATCTAGCACTGCTCATTGAGAAAAAAAGGTGTCCTGTAATGGGCACTGGCCTTGTTTCCTGCTGGAGGAAGACCGAACCTTTCATCTCCCTCTCCAAGTTAAATCAAACTGACAATGAAGCCCATAACAAGGCACTATTTCCAAGAATGAAATGCAGCAGTGAGGCTGAGAAACATCATAATGTGTGAGAATCATCAAATCAGGATTCTCATCATGATCTGATCATAAAGTCGCAGAATCATTCAGTTTAGAAAAGACCCTTGGGATCATCAAGTCCAACTGTTAACTCTGCTCTGCAAAGTTCACCCCTAAACCATAAATCATAGTCATCATAATGATCATCATGATTCTCATTGTGATCTCATCATGATCTCAACACAATCATCATGATTCTATGAGTGGCTCTTGAAGCAAAATAAACAGATTGCAGGAAGATGGCTCAGAAATGAAAAAGAAGACATTGGGGAATACGGGACAATCTGCCCACAGGTCTAAGGGAGGTCTTTGTGCTCATCTCTCCCTGAACGCGTGTTCAGCTCAGGAGGAGAAGAGAATGTCCTATTTTAGCACTACTGTGTTTAACTTTAAAGAAAAAGGATGAGGACCTGGTGTGTATTTGTGCAGGTTAAACTGAACATCAGTAAGCCAAGCAGGGAGGCCCCCACGTTTTAGCCTGTGCCATAGCGTGTTTCCCAGACACAGAGAAATGATCCTGGGGACAGGTCCTCTAATAATACCGCTAGAAATCTTCCTTCTTGCGACACAACCACTAACTAACAAATCAGCTTCCTGGTGTTAGTGGTCCCAGCAGAAATAACTAATAGAACAGAGAAATACTGGATGCAGTGGGAAAACACTTATTCTGTGCCAAGCCAGAAAAAAAAAAAAAAGATGTATAACTTACAACAGTGTCTGCTGTGCTGCATCTTTAGCCTTTTTGCTGCTTTTCAGGTCATCAAAGGTAAAGCAAAGGAGAATTTTATTTTTTTTTCTGGCAGTTTAACAGAAGAAATAGTGATTTTTTTAAGCAGAAATGCTGCCTGTGCCACCTCCTATAGCTGTCACTGCCATCACTCCCTTCACTCATCTAATTTTTTACCAGTTTTACTGATTTTCCCTGCATTCTAGACAGTTGTTTCTGTCTTCCCTGTTACTACCCAATTCTGAGCATGTGATACAGCAGTCGGTCAAATGAGCCCCTGAAGATGTTGGTCCCTCTATTTGTCTCTGGCTTCCTTTTCGCCCAGTTTAAATCAGCCCACCCACTACCATTTACATTTGTCTTCAGTCACCTTCTCGCCACCAACCTATCGTGGAAGGAATAGGAATAAATTGAAGTCAAATCTCAACTGTTGTGTCTTCAGGGATATGACAGCTGAGTGATTTAGAGAGGCTGGGAAAGGAAATCTTCTCCCAGNAAAAAAAAAAAAAAAAAAAAAAAAAAAAAAAAGCTGGACTACTACTTACAAAAAAATTTAAGATCCTACAAAAATTGTATGATCTTAAAATCTTTCATTTTCTCCCATCTGAAAAAAATGGCAAGCTGTCTAGTAGTAGTCTTTTCACAAGCCATAAAGTTTAGACTTGAACTCTTTACCTTACAGCTTTGACCTTTTTTACCCTAGCTGTAAAACCCTACTGCCCATCCTTCAATAAATTTATCACCTCATAAACTCCCACTAGTGATTCTCTACAATGCATTTTGAAGTCAGAAGTGGAAGGGCCAGTCCTCTCCTCCCTTGTCAGATATCATAATTGTCCAGTTTTCTACCTGCTGGACAGGGAAATGTTTAAGGCCACAGTGTTTTAGGAAGACCCATAGTCTTTGCGACACTCTCCTTTGAAATACAAGCAACAGGGTTTAAATGCAAAACCATGGGCTGATCACATAACGCTGCCAGTCTGGCACCTCCTTCTGCCCCTGTTTCATACAAAGCCTGTTGTCTTGAGCATAACGGAGGTTCTGCGAGGTAAAGACATGGAATTTATTTGGGATATTGTAATTAAAGCTAAGAAAGGAATAGCTGAGCAGCCCTGAGCCATGGAGAATTTGCTCCATTCCTGGTGATAAGTGTGTTGTGGTAATAAGAACCTGCCACCTTGTCACCATGTCTGCTGGGACAAAAGGATCCCACAGAGGCAGAGACAAACCCCAAATGAGTTATGGAGATGCACAAGGTAAAAAGTTCAGCTGTATTGGGATAGGTCCTTCACAAGGTCAGTGGATGGTCAAAGGATGTTTCATACGGGAAGCCTGGCTTTTAAAAATAAAAGAAAATAAAATCTTGTTTTTCTCACCACATTAAGAGAAGAACGGCCTGTACAGGACTTGCATCTACATATATTTTCCCAAACTAACTTTGGAGCCTGACGAGTCTTGTATTCCACTGTGTTTGGCAGAGCAAAACAAGTGTTTCCTTTTAGCTTTCCGAGCGAAGAAACGACACCGAAACTCACCAAAATGAATGAGTACAAACGGCAGTCGGTGCAAGTTCCAACCTATAAATATTTTCCACTTTCAAAAAAACCCTTCAGATTTTAGGCACAGGCCTGCAAGCAGCCCTAACCAGGCAATTGCATATGAAAAGAATTACAGCGCGCTCATTATTTCGACAGGACGCAGCACTTCCAGCCATCCAGAGAGGCTATAATCAACCCTGACTTGTAGCACTTTCCCTTAGCAAAGCCGTTAACCAAAAGGCAGCCACAGAGAGCAAACGTCATCGTGGCCTTCCTGAGAACAACCCAACCCAACGAGCCGACTGGCTACCGGTGTTGCAGCCGCTCACAGCTCCAGCGAAGGAATTTATACAGCTGGGCTGTATTTGGAACACATTTTCCTTTGGTCAGTATTACAGTTTAAGCAACTCAACGTGATGAAAAGCACCAGTCATACATCATGTGAGTCGGATTTTTTAGCCTTTCGTGTATCTCTGTCTTTTCCCTCGGGCCCCACAGAAGCCACATTTGCACGCCAAAGCGACCTTGAAAAATTTTGCACCTTCAACAAAGGATCAACATTTTCTTTTACTGGAAAAGAGGTAAGTGAGGTTTTTCAAGTTGGCCCCCGTCGCTGTTTGTGTTGTAGCCAGATCAAGGAACACTTCAAACTATTCTTTTCTTGTTCATAAATACTGGAATCACAAGAAAGGCAGGAAAACAGGCCAGGAGAACCACGATGCTTAATCCGAAAAAGCAACAGTGAGTATTGGAAAGCCATCATGATGCTATTGCAAATCACACCTTGGTTCAAAAGCCAAAGGCGAAATAAGTGTCTGGGTGTCCACCGGAGCCAGACAGTGAAACCCCCTGCGTAAGAGCGATGCGTATCCTACCTTTTTGCTGTTGCCCTCTTGGGACGTCACCTCGGGATCAGTCAGAATTTGCTAGAAAAGAATAGAGAACAAAATTAAGTCAAATTGCAATGACTGTGATAAAGACAACTATTATTTTTATTATTATTGCTATTTTCAAAGGCAAAACGATGGAAGTTGGTTTCTACCAGAACCTCTATACTATCCCCATCTCTATGTTTTCTGCAGTTCTCTAATTCCCCCTCCAACAGAGGTGTGGTGGTACAAGTCATTAAAATGCTGCTGTGCCCTACCTCTGATTAGATCTAGGTCAGCAGGCATTTGGGGAGGTCAGGTACCTAAACTTTATATCACACTGCATAGCCCCATCAGGATAAACATGACCTACACAGACTCGATGGAGCAGCCAGACTCCATGTATTTCAGTAGTTTCACTGACCCATGTGGGGTCCCTGATGTCTGAGGTAAAACTTAACACTCAGTGCTGGGGTTGGGTCAAGGTACACAGGGCTTCCAGACCCAGAAAATGTGTTTTGGCTGCCACAGAGCAGAAAAAAAGCTCTAAGGAAGAGAGATTATAATGGAAGGGAACCCAAAGCAACGAGACAGTGGTTGTGCATTGCAAAGGAACTTAACAAGAAAAGGGCCAAGGCAGCTCTGCTGCATTTCACCAGCTGAGAATTTGGCATCGAGTTCTTGGTCCCCTTGACCAGGCCCAGGTGAGATCAACCCGTTCAGAAAACTCAGAAATGTTGGCAAATCTCTCCAAGCTCAGCTGTAATAACAGCGAGTGGTGTTTGAAACAGATCAGAACCTCAGCCATTCTGTATTTTATAACAGCTCTAATAGATACTGAAACGGTGGTTTAGAAAGTAGCTGAGAGCAAACAGGAGCGAGAGGTGAAGACCAGAGCAATAAAGTCAGAGTATTCCTGCTTTTGGGTGTGCAAACACACACTGAGATCTCACCCTGAATTACTGGAAGGGAACTATCTGTCAGGCACTGTTAGAGCATGGCCCCACGCTGCTGGGGATATACTCAATGATCCCAACCACAGAGTCCCAGTTACTGCTACGGGGACCCTCGAAAGCCTTTGGAGAATTAGACCATGAGACTTCAAAAGCTGAAATATCACAGAATCACAGAATGGCCCAGGTTGGAAGACACTTCCAAAGGTCATCCAGTCCAACATCTCTGCAATGAGCAGGGACATCCTCAACAAGATCAGTTTACCTAGAGCCTTGTCCAGCCTCACCTTGAATATCTCTGGGGATGGGACCTCAACTCCCTCCCTGGGCAACTCGTTCCAGTGTTCAACCCCCCCTCCTGCTAAAGAACTTCTTCCTAAACTAAAGAACTTCTTCCTAACATCCCATTTCAACTTGCCCTTCTCTAGTTTAAAGCCATTGCTCTTCGTCCTATCACTACAGGCCTTTCTAAACAGTCTCTCTCCAGCCTTCTTTACCCTTTAGGTACTGGAAGGTGGCTATAAAGCCTCCATGGAATGCTGTTGCTTGTGAATGAAGACTCTGCACAACAATTACTATTTGCAAAAATAAAGTATAAATACAATTGGTTGCATCTGAGCATTCAGAGTCTACAATCCACCCGCTCGACGTGGCCATAAATATAGAGAGAGGGGGGAAAAAATTAAAAAATCAAAATGAAGTGCAAATTGGACTGTGGTAGAGTCCTGAATACACAGGCTTAAGAGTCAGGAATTCCTGAGTCAGACTCTAAATGCCAACACAAGCTTCCTTTTGTTGGTCTGGATAGATTTGTGCTCCAGGAGTATGTTCTGTTTCTCAGAGAGGATGGGGGTTTTTTCCCTTCTCTTCAATTCATAGCAAAATTTCACAATTGTTAGAGAAGAGAATTTTGGTAAAAACTGTTTCAAATATCAAAACTGGTGCTTCCAGAGAAAAACCAGCAGCGGCTGTTTATGCAACAATTGACCCAGAGTATTTCGAAGTGGGTGAATTTTGACAAGGGGGAAGATTTCTTTCAGTTCCCTTCTATTACTCAACTTTTGGGGAGAAAAGAAAAAAGTTCATGAAGAACTTTAGTTTCAAAGGAACAATGTCAGACTATCAGAGGGTTCACGTGTGGAAAAAGGTATTTGAGAAGTAGTGGGTGACTAGAAACCCTCTTCATGTGGTATTTTCCATCCTTCCTCTACACAGGGATTTAAAAAAATGATGATGATGTCCAAAATGCAGCAGAATGGGACTAAGAGCTGCCACTGACTTTCCACATTAGCTTGGACACAGCCCAGAACCCCACTGTGCCCAAATGTCCTGTTTGCCCCCATCAGTTGAGCGGGAAAGGGTGTCCCATGAGATCTGCAGGAGCAGGAGACCTGGTTGACTGTGCTGCTGTGATGTACAGAGCACACGGTACCTCCTAATGACTTGTGAAAGGGGGAAAGGGGGAAAGTAAGAACCAGATGCGATGTTTATTAGTAAGAATAACAAAAGATACTTTGAAAATCTACTCATTGGGTAATTTTAGCTCAGGCTGGACTTCATCTTCTGCGAATGCCATAAGACTAAATATAGTGCTTGACGTGTACAGTGGGCTGCACTCCTGCAGTTAACACAGATGTTCTTAAATGTACTCAAAATTTACACCATATGCTTTTTCTATCAACTGATATGTTGATTTTAGCCAAGAAGAAAGACAACATGTCAGCAGCAGCCACGTCAGACAAACTCGTGTTTCAGGAGTCTGCTTGGAGGGGGCATCTCCTCCGACTGCCGATGAATTTCTCGGTGGTTCATTTGCCGGATCCAGCAAAGTGGTGGCAACAGAATGCTGCCTCCAGATACATGAGTTAGGGATGTGCTATAATTTTTGTGCAGCCTCCCAAATGTATAGTAAACATGTCAAGTAACACCATGTGATTCTTTTTGAAAAACAGTTTACAAGCTGGCATTCTGCAGCTGCAGTTACCCCTAATTTGATTACATTACCGAGACAGATCACAATGAGCTTATGTAAATAGTAACGTTATCCATTCATTCCCTGGGCTCAGATAAACTGTCATCTAACACAACCCCCCCCACCCCAAAACTGAAGTAGGCTTGGCTTGAAGCATTCAGCAAACTGGCGGTGAAGACGATGGGACCTGCCCCTGCTCTGGCATTGGCAATCGGGATTTTTTAGGGATTCAAGCATCTGCTCCAGGTTGGAAACAGAAGAGGATACCCAGTCATCCTGCATGAGTCCATATGCAGATATCACAGAATCACAGAACATTGGGGATTGGAAGGGACCTTGAAAGATCATCCAGTCCAATCCCAATGCCACAGCAGGATCCCCCAGATTCAGTCACACATGAACATGTCCAGGTGGGTTTTAAACAACTCCAGGGAAGGAGACTCCACAACACCCCTGGTCAGCCCATTCCAGTGCTTCATCACCGTCACCATGAAGAAGTGCACACTGTTTTTTAATAACTTGTTCTTGTTTTCACCTGATTCTTTGGTAAGACACCAATACATCCCTGCTGTAGTCAGTAAGAGTGTAAAACTGAGCGAGCGCTTTGCTGATCCAACGGAACAGTTTCCTATGGAAAAAGTCACAGCTCATACATGCTGATGCAGGGAAATGAGTTGATTAAAAAGTACTTTAATGCTATTTGTGTAGAGAAGATTAACTCTGCTGGTAACAGGCTGTGAAGGAATGTGGGTTCATGAGGACAGAAGAACCATATGAGTAGAAAATAAAAGAAAATACGACATATAAACCCGACCTGGGATCAGCAGGGGTACACCGGGGTTCTTCATTGTCATCATGGTATCAAGAGGTGCCAGGAGAGGGTTAGGTTGGACATTAGAAGAAATTTCTTCCCTGACAGAGTGGTCAGGGGTTGGAACAGGCTGCCCAGGGATAGGGGTAGTCGCCATCCCTGGAGGGGTTTAAAATGTGAGTAGATGTGGCCCAAGGAGATAGGGTTAACTGGGCAGGGGTTGGGTTGATGGTTGGACTGGATAAGCATGGGGGACTCTTCCAACATTAACGATTCTCTGATTTGGTTTCCCATTGGGAAGCTGCTCCAGCACAGCACAAACTGCTAAAGCACAAATCTATTAGAACCCTTCAGGCTCCTTTGCTGATGGAAACAAGGAAGATGAGCAGCACAAGCTGTTGAGAAGAGCAGAGAGCATGGTGTGGGCTCCTCCAAATGATGACTACTAGTTGCCTCTGAAACTTGGCCCTGAGGAACTAGAATGGTTCTTTAAATCCCACCATCTGACAACCCTGCAGCAGCCAAGTCACAGAGATGATGATCTTTCACAGCAAAGCCAGAAGGAGAAGGAACCCACCAAAAACCATTTCAGCACTTCAGAGGTTTTTCTCTTAGCCACAACTTTGAAACACAAGGATTTTATAGTGCCATCTGGCTAATCATTTACCCAAATTTTATGTTGTCTATAGCAAGGAAATTCGTGCAGCGCTATTAATTTGAGGAAATTTTCAATATCCTGCCTTGGGAATTTGCAACAAACATGCCCAGAATTAAGAGGAAAGGGAGGAAAGCTCTTGTCTGAGAGGCAGAATTTCCTTCCATGGCTGGTGAGCAGAGGAGGATGAACAACAGTACCCTGAGTGGCCAGCAACAAGACAGGGGCTGAAAGGAGTGTAAAAAATAAACCAACCATTCATGGCTAAGGGCAACCCTGGCACAATCAGAAACAGTGCAGAGCAGCCAAACTGTGGTTTGTGGACCAGTAACAGCCTGCAAAGCTGTGCTGTGCACTCCACAGACCATTTTATACCCATTTATTTTTCACTGGAAAGGCTGAACAAAAAGGTGGTGCAGTGCTGCATGAAAAATGTTCAGACTGAGGCGGGATCCACAGCCCAAAGCCTCTGGTGATCGGCTGCAGGGACATCTCTGCACTTGCTCATGCCTGGTGTCCCGTGCAGCTTTACAGGGGAATTTTTCCTGTTTGCCAATTCTAAATGCAATTTGCAGGCGTGAATCTCTCCAGGGTATTCCCAAGGGTGTGCAGAGGAAAGGAACATCCTCAGACATTTCCCAGTGAGACACAGCAGCTTCTTATAACATGCAATAAACTTCTGAGCATCCAGAAAGGGTCAAGAGTAGTTAAGAAGAATCAGTGTCAAACCTCTCAAATATGTTTAAGAACAAAGACTGCCAGGAAGAAAATAAACATAGGATTTACATCCAGTGTATCACCACTCCTCTACCCCTTTTCTAAAGACACAATTCCTCCGTGACATTGTGATCTACAGCAAATACTGGGAAGTTAAACTGAATCTAATGGAGAGCATTTGTAGTAACTCCAATAAGCTGAGGACTTGAGACCTTCAGCCAAGACAAATACGAGAGGGTACTGATTAGTAAATGTCACCGTTTCTCTTGCCAAGCACTCAGGGCCCGGTGATAGGAGAGTATTAAACATAATCTCACAGTCTTCAGGGGCTCTTTGATTTTATATTGCATTCTTATCAGCTTCTTAAAGTCCAGTGTTAATGAGCATGAGAAATGCACTTGATAGTTTGGCTAAAAGAAAACATATTTCATTAATTATGGGTGTCCTTGGACCCAAGCTAGAGATGTCTTTGCCTTTCATCTTAGCTCCCTCCATCCTTTTTTCTCCATCTCAGCAATCCAGCATCACCTCTAGTAACCATCTATTTCCTGTTACTCTTTGAGGAAAATAGATTTTACCAACTAGAGAGACTGAGGTCTCTAGAACAGAGATGAAGACAGTAAGTGAATGCCCACTACATCCCCTTTTTCTAACACAGAAGAGTAAATCCCAATTAACGAAGGAAGTCTTTTGTCCAGTATTGAGTCCACATCCTGAAACATCTCCCAGAAAAGAAATATGGAATCATAGAACAGATTGGGTTTGAAGAGACCTCAGCAGCAACATGGAGGTGATGGTGCCCCTGTACTCTGCACTTGTGAGACCTTAAGTACTGGGTCGG